>SJYQ01001473.1:992105-1013360 GCA_006410935.1 Redunca redunca
CATTTGAGACAATATGGATGGACATGGAGGGCATTGCATTAAGTGAAATGAGCTGGACAGGGGAAAACAAACATTGTATGATCTTACTTACACGTGGAATCTTAAAAAAAAATGGCACTGGTAGGAACAGGCAACGAATTGGTAATCGCCAGAGGTGAGGACAGGGCTTGAGGAAACGGGCAAATGTAGTACAAAGGTACAAACTTCCGGATACAAGATAAATAAATTCTGGGAAGACATGGTGACTATAGTTAAAAATACTGTTATCATATATTTGAATATTGCTGAGAGCATATCTTAAAAGTTCTCATTATAAGGAAAAACAAAACTGTGTGAGGTGATTAATATTAACTAAATTTATTATGATAATCATCTTGTAACATACAAATATATAAAATCATTGTTTTTCACTTTTAATACAGTGTTATATATCAATTATATCTTAATAAAACTGGAAAAACAAACAAAAAAGAAAACCTAAGGCTTTAATAGATATAACTCAGGCAGTATGTTCTGCTGTCAGGATCACAGTGTTTGAAATGAACACTCTCATTCTAATTAGCTTAAATTTCCTAATTACATGCAGATGATCAGTGGAACCCGTGCTCATTCATTTCTTTTTCAAGTTGATGGCACACAGTTATTATCTCTGCAGTCAACACTTTGGAGTCCACTGATTTTAATTATATCCTTTATTTATAAAACAACATGCTTATGATGTGTAGAGATATGCCTTAATTTTTCAGAGTCCTTCTGTTGTGAAAGTTCTATAAATCTTGTTAGAAGCAAAAAATTAATATGATCAAATATGTAATAAATGCTTTCATTGAGTTTAGAGAAATACACATTTACTTAAAACCAAATATATTTAAATATAGTCAAATTTTTATTTATATTTATAGATTCCTCTCTCTCTCAGTTGGCTACTGATAAATGCCATGAAATTATTAGTTCAGAGAATCAAGTTTACATGCATTGTTAATGGGCTCACTCTGGGCTTCCCTGGTCAATCAAATGTTAAAGAATTTGCCTGCATTGCAGGAGACCCAGAGATTTGATCCCTGGGTTGGGAAGATTCCCTGGAGGAGGGCATGGCAACCCATTCCAGTATTCTTGCCTGGAGAATTCCATGGACTGAGGAGCCTGGTGGGCTATGGTCCATGGGGTCACAAAGAATCAGACACCACTGAGGGACTAACACTTTCACTTTCACTGATTTTTCTGAATTTCTTTTTGAACATTACTCTTCCATGACTGAATAATGTGATTAACATTTTTCCAACAACCTGTAAATGCCTTGCTGTTTTAGTGCCTTGTCTGGCATGTTAAAATGTAGACTTTTGTCCCTTTTCATTTTATATGTTTGGTTGCAAATGCTCAGAGCAACCAAAATATATTATACTACCTTAGTTTAAGCGTGCATAAAGTTAAGCTTGCTCTTCAAAGAACTCTTCCTAAGTGTAGTAATCTGAACAAAGTCTGTCACACTAAAAATATGCTTTAATTAACACTCAACTAATAAAAGAATACAGGACGAAATCATCTACCAATCTCTTTTTTTCCATGAAAAATTTCCAAATCTACTATAGTAGATGTTCACATGGCTCATTAAATAATACAGCTTTGCTAGAGATCTGAGAGAAGTCACAAAATTAGGAGCATAATCCAGCAACTACTTTGGACAGAAAAGTGCAGAAGAAAGGAAGAAAGAATAGAGGTTACTTACATGGTGAGGGTGCGGTCAGGAGAGAAATGAAGCAATAACAACAAAAGTTCCTACCTGAACTGAACTATATAACATACAAGTATTTCAGTTAACTGATTCTCACTTAGGCCCACTTTATTAGAAGAGTTAGAGTTTCCAAAATTTAAAAAGGAAAAATCAGTGGTGTTTCCTAAGGAGTTCAAATAATGCTATTATTCCTATCAATAGTGTAGTTAAAGTGGTACATGTAAGTAGTAATAAAGTGTTCTTCTGGGACCAAGAAAGATCATAAAACCTAATAACAGTTTTACTGTTCTAGCTGGTTGGCTGAAATACTTCTTAACCTTTCTGTCCTTCAGTTTCCTCATGGAGATAATAATAGTACTTATTTTTTAAGGTTTTTAAAATTATATATCACAGTGCCTAGAAATGTAATTTATAAATTTAACTTCTATGCAGAGTTTATATCATGCAAAATGCCAGGCTGGATGAGTCACAGGCTGAAATCAAGATTGCAGGGAGAAATAGTAACAATCTCAAAATGCAGATGATATGACTCTAATGGCAGAAAGTGAAGAGGAACTAAACAGCCTCTTGGTGAGGGTGAAAGAGGAGAGTGAAAAAGCTAGCTTAACATTCAACATTCAAAAAGCTAAGATCATGGCATCCAGTCCCATTCAATTCAGTTCAGTCACTCAGTCATGTCCAACTCTTTGCGACCCCATGAATTGCAGCATACCAGGCCTCCCGGTCCATCACCAACTCCTGGAGTTCACTCAAACTCACATCCATCGAGTCGGTGATGCCATCCAGCCATCTCATCCTCTGTCATTGTCTTTTCCTCCTGCCCCTAATCCCTCTCAGTATCAGAGTCTTTTCCAATGAGTCAGCTCTTCGCATGAGGTTGTAAAAGTACTGGAGTGTCAGCTTTAGCATCATTCCTTCCAAAGAACACCCAGGACTGATCTCCTTTAGGATAGACTGGTTGGATCTCCTCTCAGTCCAAGGGACTCTCAAGAGTCTTCTCCAAAACCACAGTTCAAAATCATCAATTCTTTGGCACTCAGCTTTCTTCACAGTCCAACTCTCACATCCATACATGACCACTGGAAAAACCATAGCCTTGACTAGACGGACCTTTTTGGGCAAAGTAATGTCTCTGCTCTTCAATATGCTATCTAGGTTGGTCATAACTTTTCTTCCAAGGAGTAAGTGTCTTTTAATTTCATGGCTGCAGTCACCATCTGCAGTGATTTTGGAGCCCCGGCAAATAAAGTCTGACAGTTTCCACTATTTCCAATGAAGTGATGAGACTAGATGCCATGATCTTCGTTTTCTGAATGTTGAGCTCTAAGCCAACTTTTTCACTCTCCTCTTTCACTCTCATCAAGAGGCTTTTTAGTTCCTCTTCACTTTCTGCCATAAAGGTGGTGTCATCTACATATCTGAGGTTACTGATATTTCTCCCAGCAATCTTGATTCCAGATTGTGCTTCTTTCAGTCGATTACTCTATAGCAAATAGATGGGGAAAAAGTGGAAACAGCAACAGATTTTATTTTCTCAGGCTTCCAAATTACTGCAGCTGGTGACTGCATCCATGCAATCAAAAGTCACTTGCTCTTTGGAAGAAAAGCTATGACAACTGTAGACAGTGTATTAAAAATAAAAAAAAAAAATCACTTTGTTGACAAAGGTCCTTACACTCACAATTATGGTTTTTCCAGTAGTAATGTATGGATGTGAGAGTTGGGCCACAAAGAAGGATGAGTGCCAAAGAACTGACGCTTCTGAATTGTAGTGAAGAAGACTCTTGAGAGTCCCTTGGATAGCAAGATCAAACCAGTCAATCCTAAAGGAAATCAACCCCAAATATTCATTGGAAGGACTGATACTGAAGCCAAAGCTCCAATACTTCGGCCACCTGATACAAAAAGCTGACTCAGTGGAAAAGACCTTGATGCTGGGAAAGATTGAAGGCAAAAGAAAAAGGGACAGCAGAGGATGAGATGGTTAGATGAACTTTGCAGGTTGGTAGGTGCCCGATATGCTACTGGAGATCAGTGGAGAAATAACTCCAGAAAGAATGAAGGGATGGAGCTAAAGCAAAAACAACACCCAGTTGTGGATGTGACTGGTGATAGAAGCAAGGTCTGATGCTATAAAGAGCAATATTGTATAGGAACCTGGAATATTAGGTCCATGAATCAAGGCAAATTGGAAGTGGTCAAACAGGAGATGGCAAGAGTGAACACTGACATTCTAGGAATCACCAAACTAAGATCAACTGAAAGGGTGAATTTAACTCAGATGGCCATTATATCTACTACTGTGGGCAGGAATCCCTTAGAAGAAATGGAATAGCTATCATAGTCAAAAAGAGTCCGAAATGCAGTACTTGGATGTAATCTCAAAACGACAGAATGATCTCTGTTCATTTCCAAGGCAAACCATTCAATATCATGATAATCCAAGTCTATGCCCCAGCCAGTAACACTGAAGAAGCTGAAGTTGAACAATTCTATGAAGACCTATGAGACCTTTTAGAACTTCAGTTCAGTTCAGTTCATTCGCTCAGTCGTGTCCGACTTTTTGCGACCCTATGAATTGTAGCACACCAGGCCTCCCTGTCCATCACCATCCCCCGGAGTTCACTCAAACTCACGTCCATCGAGTCACTGATGCCATCCAGCCATCTCATCCTCGGTCGTCCCCTTCTCCTCCTGCCCCCAATCCCTCCCAGCATCACAGTCTTTTCCAATGAGTGAACTCTTCGCATGAGGTGGCCAAAATACTGGAGTTTCAGCTTTAGCATCATTCCTTCCAAAGAAATCCCAGGGTTGATCTCCTTTAGAATGGACTGGTTAGATCTCCTTGCAGCCCAAGGGACCCTCAAGAGTCTTCTCCAACACCACAGTTCAAATGCATCAATTATTTGGCGCTCAGCCTTCTTTACGGTCCAACTCTCACATCCATACATGACCACTGGTAAAACCATAGCCTTGACTAGACGGACCTTAGTCGGCAAAGTAATGTCTCTGCTTTTGAATATACTATCTAGTCATAACTTTTCTTCCAAGGAGTAAGTGTCTTCCAATTTCATGGCTGCAGTTGTCATCTGCAGTGATTTTGGAGCCCCCAAAAATAAAGTCTGACACTGTTTCCACCGTTTGCCCATCTATTTCCCATGAGGTGATGGGACCAGATGCCATGATCTTCGTTTTCTGAATGTTGAGCTTTAAGCCAACTTTTTTGCTCTCTTCTTTTAGAAATAACACCCCCCAAAAAGATGTCCTTTTCATTATAGGGGACTGGAATGCAAAAGTAGGAAGTCAAGAAATACCTGGAGTAACAGATAAATTTGGCCTTGGAGTACAGAATGAAGCAGGGCAAAGACTAATAGAGTTTTGCCAAGGGAACACACTGGTCATAACAAACACCCTCTTCCAACAACACAAGAGAAGATAACTTGGAAATCATCATTTGGGGCTTAAGATTAGAATTCCAGGTCTGTCACTTACTGACTAGGTAACTTTATGCAAGGTTTTAAGATTCTCCTATTTTGTTTTCTCATCTGTAAGATGGGACTAAACCTTCCTGCTTTACAGTGTTGATATAAGATTTATATGCTATACTGCAGAACATGTGCTCAACATTGGACTTGGAACATGCTTCATGATTTTTGACTGGCATATAGTATGATAGGGACTAAGGAGACAGGAGAAATCTAACTTGAGTGTTTCACATTTGCTCCTGGGCTGATATCCTCTCCCTGCCTTTTTGTCTTTCTTGCTCAAATCTTCCAGTGCTCTTCCCTCACCTTGCTATTCATCAGAAATGGACATGCCTAATAATTACTCATGTTTCATTTAGAAAGGCATTTGTTAAAATCACCATCTCTGTTTGCAAAGTGCCTCTGAAACTGAAGATATATTTTTTGAAAACATTATGTAGAAAAGATTTCATGATTTAAAAAAGTGGTTTCATGATTTTAAAGTACTGTCTGCTGTACTATTAGTTTCTTTTTTCCTGAATATTGAGATTTGGTCCTAGAGGTCTGTTGCTTGCTCTTAATATGATCTTCGTCTTCTCTTAGTGTTACTGAGAACCATTTCTTTTATTTGATATAATTAAATTACTGAGTTGAAGAAAGCTATAATGTTCACTTAATAGTATTTTCTTTGAGATTTTCCCAATTATTTCAGTTGAATGCTTTTGTTTTTTTTATATCATTTTTTTTTTTTTTTAAAAAACAGAGACTGGAGAGACCTTTAAAACCCTCACAGCTTTATGCCTTTTCTCTGTACACTCCAGTGCCTGACAATAGTACGAAGATTTTTTAATTGCCCCTATAAATAATTCCACCTGAGTAGCATTTGGTCTGGCCTTCAAAGCCACATTAAATGCCATTTAAAAGGCCAACCCACATGCCCCTGAGAAAACTAATTTAGTTCCATCTTACAATAGTATTTTATTGTGTTCATTCCATAACTTTTGAACTCAATGAACTTTTCTAAGTAATTATCACAGACAAGAACCGCAAAAATAAGAATACGAACAAAACAAAAGTCTATCAGAAGTAGAAAGATAATGCACATGGAAAGAAACTGTAGTAGGAAGCTTAACGAGTCTTTTCTGGACTTGGGTTGAGACACATGTAACCTCAGATGCTAAAGTGAGGTTGCCTAGTTAAAACCATAGAACTATTAGGAAATGGAGAAAACCAATTTTCTGACCCTTTCCTATTACTCTCCTCTAGCCATCTTTAGCAGATGGATGTGCTGTGGCATGGCCCTCCAGCCTCGGCTGTCACTAGGAGCGAAGTGGGAGTGTCATTTCCCCCTCAAGCTAAGTAACATAAGAAACAAAACAGCTGCTGCAGAGTACAAATGCTTACCTCTCACATCTTAGCTGGATGCTACTGAGCTTCAGAATTTTGTAGGATGACCCAGTCCCACACTATGCTACTAGAGCAGAGACCAAAATAGTTTTTGAAGACATACTGTACTTCTAAAGCTTGGTGGATCATAAATGTGAAATACTATTGTGGGC
This sequence comes from Redunca redunca, assembly GCA_006410935.1. Classification (NCBI taxonomy): domain Eukaryota; kingdom Metazoa; phylum Chordata; class Mammalia; order Artiodactyla; family Bovidae; genus Redunca; species Redunca redunca. Next base: position 998,861 of record SJYQ01001473.1, read on the forward strand.
AAAGCAGACACTACAGAAGGTAGGTTTGAATAGGCTTGCTGGGTTCAGAGCTGATAAAGCTGCCTGCTAGTATCAGCCCTGGGATTTCTTTGGAAGGAATGATGCTAAAGCTGAAACTCCAGTACTCTGGCCACCTCATGCGAAGACTTGACTCATTGGAAAAGACTGTGATGCTGGGAGGGATTGGGGGCAGGAGGAGAAGGGGATGACCGAGGATGAGATGGCTGGATGGCATCAGTGACTCGATGGATGTGAATCTGAGTGAACTCCAGGTGTTGGTGATGGACAGGGAGATCTGGCATGCTGCAATTCATGGGGTCGCAAAGAGTCGGACACGACTGAGCGACTGAACTGAACTGAACTGAGTAGGAGATAGGATACTCTCCAAAGCCCAAAGTATTCATGAGAGAAAGAAACAGGATGTGGACAAATGCCATCTCGTGGGGCACTCAATATTTGCTTGAGGACCACAAATTGCAACACCTGAAGTAAATGTCCACCTTCTTCTTTTCTGACCACCTTCTTCTTTTCTGACCTGGGAGTTGGAATAGAATTTGGAGGTCAGAGAGGAAGCAGAAAGAAGCACGAAAAGAGAAGCCGTAACCCTTTAGTCAAGCCTGCACTAGGATAGAGGAACAGGAGCATAGAACTAGATATGAGATGCAAATTTTTATTAAGTTAAAATAGAATTCTTTAATACATGAAAAATGAGACTGTCCTAATACCTAAAAAACTTTAGATAAATTAATAGGTGGGCCTGAAGCCAGACTTGAGATGAAGCATACTGGAGAACAATGGTGGGAGAAGAATAAAACTTATTAATATATTTAAACTCTACCGAGTTCAGCATGTTTAATAAACCAGTTACCTAGCTGTAACATGATATAGTACAGAAACTGCTAAGGCTAGAAAATATATTCATCTGATTGTTTATTTGATACTCATATTTATTTGGTTGAGCATTAGCCTCTTAAATGTAAGTATATATTTTCCTTATTTGACCAAAAATTGTTGTTAAGTCGCTCAGTCGTGTCCGACTCTTTGTGACCCCATGGAATGTAACCTGCCAGGATCCTCTGTTGATGGGATTCTCCAGGCAAGAATATTGGAGTGGGTTGCCATTTCCTTCTCCAGGGATATTCCTAACACCAGGAATCAAACCCTTGTCTCCTGCATTGGCAGGTGGATTCTGTACCACTGAGCCACCAGGTAACCCCTCTTTGGCCAAAAACATTGTGACATTTTCCATATTAACACCCAAAGAGAATGACAGGACAGAATATAATGCAATAAGAAACTGGAAAGTTATTGAATTTGCAACACTTTGCTTAAGCAAGTTGTTTCATTTCCTTCTGCTATAAGAAACCCCTCCCCCCCCCAAGAAAAAGGCTACATGTTGCAACAGTACCACAATCCACTATGGAGGGGGCTCAGTTCAGTTCCCTTCAGCCCCTCAGCTGTGTCTGACTCTTTGTGACCCCATGGACTGCAGCTCGCCAGGCCTCCCTGTCTATCACCAACTCCTGGACTTTACGCAAACTCATGTCCATTGACTTGGTGATGCCATCCAACCATCTCATCCTCTGTTGTCCCCTTCTCCTCCTGCCTTCAATCTTTCCCTAGCTAGATAAAAAAAAGCAGCATGGAGAGGGCTTACATGGAGGTGAGGAGGGGCTTGTAGCAAAGACGTACCCTGTACTGTGCACCACGCTTTGAAAGTCTCTCTTGACTCTCTGACCACTCAGGTGGGTTGAGGGCCCAGGCTGGATGGTGCAATCTACTGTGGAGACTTCTCAACAGGATGGTGTCTTGAAGAAGCCCACTACAAGCCAAGAGACTAGATGACTCTTACTATGTTGACAAACACATTTAATCTGAGAATTTTCCTCTATATGAAAATGGCAACTCATGTATGATCACTATTATTTAAATTTCTATTTAATAAAGTAATAATATTTAAATTCATTATAAAAATAATAGTAATAACTTGTTAGTATTAAGCACTTACCATGTGTGCCAAGCTTTTCACCTGCATTATCTTATTTAATACAATAGTTGAAGGGAGTAGATTGCTATATTATTTCTATTTTACAAGTGAGAAAATTGAGCTTTGAACAGTGTATACAGCTTACCTATGCTTATTACTAGTAAGTGGCAGAGAAGACCATTAATCTAGATCTGTCTAACTCTGAACCTGAAACTCTTAATTATAGGTATTAGGCAGCACCTTCTTTTATTTCTTTCTCTATCAACTCATCACAATTTGAAATAAAAAAGCAAGCACTGAGGTTTACATCAAGAGCTTTGATAATAGAAATTTTATACAACAGAGAAAACCAAATCTTTCTAAATTATAGGTTACATAGTGAACACAATCTTCTCCCCTTTGCCTCTATCTTTCAACAATTGCTGTTATAAATATGTAACTTACAGAATATTAAGGTTCAATTAAATAAGCAAATTGTTCAGATAAATGAGAATTGCTGTTNATATTTACATATTTTGTTATATCTATGAGAATATATATTTCAAATTAACTTCTTAAAGTATGATTTTTCTCTCTTGATTATCTTTTTAAATGGTAGGAAAATATTCCCACTATTCAATACAAACTTACATAGTAATTTAAAGATTGTAACGCATTTCCAAAATAACACAGTTATATCTACCCTTTTCTCTCTCTCTCTCTGTCGCTAACTCACTAAAACTTGTAAGAAAATTGAACTATAAATAAATAAAAATAAATACACATTAAAGTGTAAATATATACAGGTATCCCTTGCTTTTCAAAAGTTTGCTTTACAGTACTTTGTTTTATCTACATTTTAGTAACTGCTTTACTAACTGAAAGAAATCTGAAGAGATTTTCACTTCTATGAAAAAAGGTGAGAAATGAAAACTGCATGAAAATTTCAAAGAACTTGAGCACTAAATGAAATGAAAATTCTTCATTTGATGGCATTTTGACTTGCAAAATTTTCATAGGAATGCCTTTCTTTTGTATAGCTGGGGAAACCTGTATTTGTATGACTATTTTGACATCCTAATTATAATAAGTTGACTAAACCAATTTATCTTATATTTATTGACTACTAAGAGTATTTTGATGACTATAAAATTCAAAATATATCCTAATGGATATTGTAAAGAAAATTTAACCTTTTGGGACATGTGGACAAGAAGCAATCTAAGGGAAAAAGGCTTTACTAAAAGTGCTTTGGGTTTACAATATTCTAGGAAAGAGGAAAATTTAAAGGGACAGAAAGCTTTCAACTCAATATCCTGAGTGTGAGACCTTTTCTCCTCCAAGCAGCTCTACTGCTTTTCAAAGATTACTTGGTCCATTAGAACAGCGTCATCTTTTAAAATACAGGACATGTACTCAATAGAGGCAGAGTGCATCACTTGAGAAGATGTCTCAGGATGTTGGTGTCCCTTTTAATCTGTGCTGCCTGACAAAACAGGGACAAAACTCAACACTTGGTTCAACACCATTAGTAGCTCTAGCCTTGAGTGTTACCAAAGCATAAGAAGCATAAAGTGCACAGTACAGCCTTCCTCAATTCATTTTCAAAAAAGAGTATTTCATGAATTTTCATGCTATTTATCTTTTTTTCCATAAGATTTTAATGGACTAGAGTATGTCATGTATATAGAACTCATGATAAAATGGAGAGACAGGCATTATATGATGGAAGTAGCAGCAGAAATAGATGAGGGGCAAGTTTATTAAAATGCATCATCTGAATACGATTTTGCTTGAAATGTGACAGTGTTTTTGTTAAAGTACTTTTTAATAGCACATAGAGATTTATACTATTGAAAATCTAAAAGGATTAGTCATCCCAAATGGATTATTTATTTTTGAAATGAATATTTATAGAGAGCATCTGAATTAGGCAGTAATCTTTGCCTTTGTTTAAACACAATTAACAATATGCAAAGTAAGGCAGTGCTTTTTAGAAAATATGTGAGCCTAAGTACTAATGTTGGCAGTCATTTCAATATCTGCAGAGTGAGTACATAAAATGAGGAACAACTAACCTGTTATACTCTTAATTAATGAACACCTGTACACAATGAAAGCATGACTGCTTTTATGAATGCATGGAAATACAACCAAGCAATTAATGTTTAATTTAAAATTCACACTATTGAAAATGGAGTAAGAAAAAACAACTTGTAATTGGCAAAGCACAAAAGCAGAAAGTTGGATTTTTCTATGAATGAATCTTTTCCAATGTATTCAGTTCAGTTCAGTCGCTCAGTCGTGTCCGACTTTTTGCAACCCCAATGAATTGCAGCACGTCAGGCATCCCTGTCCATCACCAACTCCTGGGGTTCACTCAAACTCACATCCATCGAGTCGGTGATGCCATCCAGCCATCTCATCCTGGGTCGTCCCCTTCTCCTCCTGCCCCCAATCCCTCCCAGCATCAGAGTCTTTTCCAATGAGTCAACTCTTCGCATGAGGTGGCCAAAGTACTGGTTTAAGCTTTAGCATCATTCCTTCCAAAGAAATCCCAGGGTTGATCTCCTTTAGAATGGACTGATTGGATCTCCTTGCAGTCCAGGGAACTCTCAAGAGTTTTCTCCAACACCACAGTTCAAAAGCATCAATTATTTGGTGCTTAGCTTTCTTCACAGTCTAACTCTCACATCCATACATGACCACTGGAAAAACCATAGCCTTGACCAGACGGACCTTGGCAAAGTAATGTCTCTGCTTTTGAATATGCTATCTAGGTTGGTCATAACTTTCCTCCAAGAAGTAAGCGTCTTTTAGTTTCATGGGTGCAGTCACCATCTGCAGTGATTTGGGAGCCACCCAAAATAAAGTCTGACATTGTTTCCAGTTTCCCCATCTATTTGCCTTGAAGTGATGGGACCAGATGTTACGATCTCAGTTTTCTGAACGTTGAGCTTTAAGCCAACTTTTTCACTCTCCTCTTTCACTTTCATCAAGAGGCTTTTGAGTTCCTCTTCACTTTTTGTGATAAGGGTGGTGTCATCTGCATATCTGAGATTATTGATATTTCTTGCAAACTTGAATCCAGCTTGTGTTTCTTCCAGCCCAGCATTTCTCATGATGTACTGTCCAATGTATTAGGCTACTCTATTTTTAATTTTTTTGGTGCTTAATTTTTATATGAAAACAATTTTAATTATTATTCTCACTTTATGAGAATTATTGTAATTCTCACATTATGTAATGATTATTCTCACTTTCTGATTCTTTTCTTTCTATTTTTAAAGAATGAGACTGAGTGTGTTTTAGAGAAAGAACCAACACCTTCAACAGTTTAATTATTATAAACTGCATTTGATTTCCAAGAAATCACAAATCACATTTTTTTGGTCCAATTCAATAATTGTGATGCAAAATGTATACATTTAATTCTTAGTCCTCTATGTACATGTTTCTCTGACCTTGGTCCTGATGTGAGTAGCAGTATATAAAGGAAAGGAAACTAACAGTCTCTTTTAATCTTTCAACAAAGACATACTACCAGTGCCAGACATTGTTCAAGGTGAACAATAAAACAGTGAACAAAAAAGACAAGATTCTCACCCTTACTGTACTTATACTGTAATGATCGAGATTCACGTTATCATTGAGTGTAAAGACATTAATGTCCCTCCCTCTTGTATCTGTAATCTACCCCCTCTTCATCTACCCCCTCTTCATTTCTCTATTGTTCTAATTATTCTCATCAACATTGTTGATATTTGTGTTTGCCTAAACTAGTCCCTTACCAAATATGTTTTACATACAATTTGATAGGGTCATAAAGGATAAATCTTAATAAGACTTTGTCCAAAGTAGTCAAAACTCTATTAACAACTTTTTAATTCTGCTTCTTTCATGTGATAAACAAGATACCTTAAAATTTGTTTTTAAATAAAGCTGTTAATTTTCCTTATGTGGTCTTTATAAACATTCTTTCAGAGACACATTATTCTAGAAGACTGGAAGCATGCTGGTGTTTTATAAGTTGGTCAAGTTAAGGCAAAATTTGTCTTTTCAAAGTATAATTTATAGCAGGTCAGATGGTGAAGGCAGCATAAAGAATTTTAAGAAAGTGCCTATAATTAGAGGTAACTGCTAACACTGGAGAAAAAAAGGGTGAGCCAATCTATTCTGAACTTTATGGACTTGCTATATTGAATGAGTACATAATTAAAAGAAATTAACATCTTCAACTTAACTTGAAGATGAGTGCAAGGAGGAAAATTGAAGCATCTAGACCTGTATTTGTGGATAAAAGGAGAAAAAGCTCTGAAAACAAATAAAATGAAATAATTTTCTTAAAGGAAATAGTTTTATGATGTCCAGGTAAATGAATTTGGAAAAATTACAGTAAAGCAATAATGGTTAATTCAGATTGCTTTAAAAGTGATTATTTGCTGTATTACTCAGGGAACAAAAACCAGGGCTCTGTGACAACCCAGAGGGGTGGGATGGATTGGGAGGTGGGAGGAAGGTTCAAAAGGGAGGGGATAAATATCTATATACACGTATGACTGATCCATGTTGATGTATGGCAGAAGCCAACACAATAATGTAAACCAATTATCCTTTAATTAAAAATAAGTAAATTTTAAAAAAGCGATTAAGGGGCATACCCAATAGAATTCTGACTCTCTAATATTCTTACCTGCTTCATTTGTGCGGATCATTCGAGATGGAGTGCTTGGGTCTCCAGTCCCAATTGGATTGGTGGCCACCACTCTGAATTCATATTCTACCCAGGGGTTCAGGTCCACTGCCATGGCCGATTCCATGTCCCCTGTTATGATTTCTGGGACTAGGGAGAGGAAGGAAATTTCATGTCATTAGGTGAACTTTATTTTCTCGGGCTCCAAAATGACTGCAAATTGTGACTGCAGCCAAGAAATTAAAAGACTTCCTCCTTGGAAGGAAAATTATGACCAATTAGACAACATATTGAAAAGCAGAGACATTACTTTGCCAACAAAGTTCCATCTAGTCAAAGCTGTGTTTTTTCCAGTAGTCGTGTATGGATGTGAGAGTTGGCCCATGAAGAAAGCTGAGTGCCAAAGAATTGATGTTTTTAAACTGTGGTGTTGGAGAAGACTCTTGAGAGTCCCTTGGACAGCAAGGAAATCAATCCAGTCAATCCTAAAGGAAATTAACCCTGAATATTCATTGGAAGGCATGATGCTGAAGCTGAAGTTCTAATACTTTGGCCATCTGATGCAAATAACTGATTCATTAGAAAAGACCCTGACACTGGGAGGGATTGGGGGCAGGAGGAGAAGGGGCTGACAGAGGATGAGATGGTTGGAGAGCATCACTGACTCGCTGAACATGAGTTTGAGCAAGCTCCAGGAGTTGGTCATGGACAGGGAAGCCTGGTGTGCTGCAGTCCATGGGGTCCCAAAGAATTAGACACAACTGAGCGACTGAACTGAATTGAACTGAGGTGAACTAGAAATGCTTATAGATTGCAATCAAAGATATTAGGCCCTGATAGACACGGCAGGCTTCTGCATATACCCTTGTATCACGTGGTCATGTGTCATGTCCAGTCTCATTAGTAAAAACAAAAATCAGTCTTCAGAAGTAAGCAGTTGCACATGTCAAAGTCCGTTATAGTTAGAATTCTTTTCTTTACACATAGATTGACACAACGTAACTTGTCATTATCTACACTAAAATATTTTTTGTCGACCCTTCAACCCCAGAGAAGATGCCAACCAGAGCTCCAATTTAAGCAAACAGTTCTTATATTTCTAGGGAAATATCTTGAGCAGTTTGCCTCTCCCAGTTCTGGCAAACATGCTCAGCCACTTGGCAGTTCCAAGCAGTGGTTTAAGAATATATCTCTCTAATTTAAAAACTCTAGTTTGTGGTTTCAAAGTGGAAGCTCTGAACTCTCCTTGGAGTGACTTTTGTACTACATTTAGATTTTTATTAAAACATAAAACTGTGTGTCAATATAATTACCACATAGTAAAGCATTTTTACATAGTGTTTATGCTCTATCTGGGACTGCTTTTCTTGTTCCCTCATCTCTGCTGTCTAGGAAATATTTCTGGAAGAACATTTGTTCCAGAGGTGAAAGTGAGGAAAGTGCAAAACCTCCCTATGAAGTGCAAACATCCTCTGAATTTATAGCTTCCTTGATTTCTGTTTAAGCATGGCAGGGCAGTGTTGGGGAGGGGAGAGGCTTTTGATTTGATGACGCTGTAGACTTTTACTACAACAAGGTGAAATAAAATGCATCTTGCATTTCCCATGAAAATCTCTCTTGAAACACAACAAGAGAATATTACCAAATAATCAGTTCCATGAAGGGTAAATGCTCAGAGCATAGGCAGTGTGGGCTGCCTGACCAATCTCACAGCCCTATAGAGCTGACTTTTTAAAGTAGTGAAGTGAAAACATGAAAAAAAAATGTCTGTCCTCTTTTGCTGCACTGGAAAATGAGCAACATCTTTGAAGTCTGAGTGGTAGAGGATTAAGGCCACTGTTCAGTACACCATTTGGCAGAATGCTGAGCTGTGTCTGCCAAACATAAAGGTGGGAAGAAGAGATACCAAGACTCTCCCAAGACCCCAAGAACAAACTGATTCACCAGTACTTGCCTTGGGTCCATCAGGACCTACTGTTTCATTGATTTCTGTTCATGTCTGTCACTCCAAGCAACTCCATACATAGAGGTCATCCCTCATCCTTTACTCTAATCCCTATAGAACTCTGTCTGTCTCAATTGCCATCCTTCCCTAACATCCCACTACTGGGCATACACACCGAGGAAACCAGAATTGAAAGAGACACGTGTACCCCAGTGTTCATCGCAGCATTGTTTAGAATAGCCAGGACATGGAAGCAACCTAGATATCCATCAGCAGATGAATGGATAGGAAAGCTGTGGTACATATACACAATGGAGTATTACTCAGCTATTAAAAAGAATACAATTCAATCAGTTCTAATGAGGAGGATGAAAATGGAGCCGATTATACAGAGTGAAGTAAGCCAGAAAAACACCAATACAGTATACTAACGCATATATATGGAATTTAGAAAGATGGTAACGATAACCTTGTATAGGAGACAGCAAAAGAGACACAGATGTATAGAAGGGACTTTTGGACTCTGTGGGAGAGGGCGAGGGTGGGATGATTTGGGAGAATGGCATTGAAACATGTATAATATCATATATGAAATGAGTCGCCAGTCCAATTCGATGCATGATACAGGATGATTGGGGCTGGTGCACTGGGACGACCCAGAGGGATGGTACTGGGAGGGAGGAGGGAGGGGGATTCAGGATGGGGAACACGTGTATACCAGTGGCAGATTCATGTTGATGTACGGCAAAACAAATACAATATTGTAAAGTAAATAAATAAATAAATAAAATAAAAGCCTGTGGCTATGATTTGTAATCCATCACTAGCAAAATCCCCTTGTCTGCATCCTTCTTCCTCAACTTGCTTCCAATGTTTTACTCCAGGAGAAAACTGAGTCCCCTCTGAGGCAACATAATGCCTCGCAAGGGGTAGCCCTCTTAAAATACTGTATAGAAGAGTAACCAGTCCGGCTCAGTTGTGTCTCTCTCCTACCCATTCCCTTCCCCTGCCAAGGTCTCTAATACAAACATGCAGATGATATTTTTCCACTTAAAAACAAAACAAAATTCTTTTAAATTTTTCTTGCCTTCCAACCTTCACCCATTCTCTATGTTTCTTTTATAGCAAAGCTTCTTGAGAGTCATTAATATTTGTCCCTTATTTGCTGTCTCCATTTATTCTCTTTTAATTCACTCTTGAAACTTCCTAAGTGGTACAGAGGTAAAGAATCTCCCTGCCAAAGCAGGAGATGCAGGAGACATAGGTTTGAGCCCTGGTGGGGAAGATCCCCTGGAGGAGGGAATGGCTACCCACTCAAATATTCTTAACTGGAAAATTCCATGGACAGAGGAGCCTGGCAGACTACAGTTCACGGGGTCACAAAGAGTCAGACCTGACTGAACACACACACACACACACACACACACACACACACACACACACACACACACATTCACTCTCGGACTCACTGCAGCCAGGCTCTTACCTCCAGCAATCCACCATAACTGCTCCCATCGAGATCACCAGTGGCCTCCAATTCTAAAACACTGTGCTCGCGTTTCTATCCTTATTTTATTTGTTCCAACATCATGCTTCGACACAGTTAATCATTCTCTGCTCTTTGAAGTGCTTTTCGAAACTTCCGTTCTTGTTTCCAATTACGCCTCTTCAGTCTGCATTGCTTTATTTTTATCTTCCAGATGAGCCACAATTCTACTAACTGCCTTTTCTTTTTTATTGTACTCTAAGGTGATCTTATCCAGTCTCACGGTTCTAAATACCTTCTGTATGCTGATGGCTGTAACATTTTCAGCCATGAACTTCCTCCCTAGACTCCAAATTCATATGCCCTATAATCTATTAAACATTTCCATTTAGATAGAGTTAATCTCAATTTCCTCCCCTACTTCTGCAGTATTCCTTATTTAGTGAGTGACAATTGCTATATCCCAAACTTTGAAGCCATCCTGTATTTCTACATTTTTCTCTTGTCCCACTCCAATTCATAAGCAAATTATGACATCTCTGACTTCAGAGCATTTTGATTTCTCCACTTCCACTTGCAGTAAGACTTCTTAAAAGAGTTGTCTATATTAACTTTTCTCCCATTTTATCTTGTGCCAATTCTTATGAGTCTTTAGTCCTTAAAATTTTACTGTAACTTCTAGTATCAAGATCATGAATAAGCTCTGGTTTGTTTAAATCAATGATCAAGTCTCATTTCCTCATAGTAGTTGCCAAGTCAGCAGCATTTGACCCAGTTGATTACTTTCTCTTCCTTGCTAGATTTTATTCTTTTGTCTGTCAGGATATCACATTGTCTTTTTCTAAAACTAAATAGCTGCTTACTCTCTATATCTTTTGGTTTTATACTCTTTTCCACAATCTCTTACTACTGGAATGCTTGAGGACTCAATTTTCATACTCCTTTTTTCTTTGTTTTATGCTTATATCCTTGGACAGTGCATGCAGTCTTATGGCATTAAATGCAATTTATATGCCAATAATTTCCTAATTTATATCTTCATTCTAAACCTCACTCTTAAACTCCAGTCTCATACATCTAGGTGCCCTTTGAGCTCCGTAAAGGCCTAGTCTCCAAGTACAGTTATACAGGGGTTAGGGTTTTGACATACTAATTTTGGGGAGACACAACTCAGTTCAAAGCAGGCAGGTGGTGATTTAAAATATTTTAAAATTTAAATAAGTTTTAAAAATACACTTGATGTACAACACTATGTTAGATTTCAGGTGTACTACATAATGATTTGACCTTTGAGTACATTCTGAAATGACTGCCATAGTATATCTAGTAACCATCTGTCCCCAAACAAATAAATTACAATATTATTAGCCATACTGTTACTCTTACACTGTATATTACATGCTTGTAACTTGTTTATTTATAATTGGAGGTTTGTACCTCTTAATCTCCATCACCTACTTTACATCCCCCAACTGCAACTTTCTGATAAAACCAGTCTATTCTCTATATCTAAGAGTCTGTTTTCATTTTGTTTTGCTTGTGTGTTTGGTGAATTTCACATATAAGTGAGATCATGTGGTATTTGATTATTTTGTTAGCATAAGACCCACCAAACCCATCCATGTTGTGTCAAATGGCAAGATTCCATTTTTATTATAGCTGAGAAATATTCCATTATGTGTGTGTATATACCAAATATTCATTATCCATCTATCAATGAACACTTAGATCTTTTTGAGCTAGTGTTTTTATTTTATTTGGATAAATACCCCAAAGTAGGATTGCTGGATTGTTTAGTAATTCAATTTCTTAATTATTTTGAGAAAGTTATTACTGTTTCCATAGTGGCTATACCAACTTACGTTCCTGTGAGGAGTGCACAGGATTTTTCTTTTTTCCATATGCTCATCAGCATTTCTTATTTATTGCCTTTTCAATAAAAACAATTTTCATAGGTGTAAAGTAATAGCTCATTGCAGTTTTGACATGCGTTTCTCTGTGATTATTGATGATGAGCATCTTTTCATGTGTCTGTGCCCATCTCTATGTCTTCTTTGGAAAAATGTCTATTCAGATTCTCTGCCTATTTTTTAATTAAGTTTGACCTTGTTGATGATGAGTTGTATGAGTTCTTTGTATATTTTGTATATTAACCCCTTATTAGATGTATGATTTGCAAATATCTTCAAATATTTCAGTAGACTACCTTTTTGTTTTGTTGATAGTTTCCTTTGTTATGCTAAAATTTTTAGTTTGGTGTAGTCCCATTTGTTTATTTTTGCTTTTGTTCCCCCAAAATATTAAGTCTCATGCTGAAGAGCATATTATATTTTCTTCTAGGAATTTTATGGTTTCATTTAAGTCTTTAATCCATTTTGAGTTAACTTTTTTGAATATGGTGTGAAAAAGTAGTCCAATTTGATTCTTTTATATGAAGCTGTTCAGTTTTCCAAGAATTACTTATTGAAAAGATTTTTCTTTTCCTATTTTATATTCTTACATTATTTATCATAGATTAATTGACCATATGTGTATCGGTTTATTTCTGGGCTCTCATTTCCATGCTATTTTGATTACTGTAGCTTGGAAGTACATTTTGAAATCAAGGAACAAGATACCTCAATTTTGTTTTCTTGTTCAATTGTTTAGGCTATTTGGATGTTTTGTGTTTTCATATAAATTTTAGAAGTTATTTGTTCTAGATCTATGAAAAATGCCATTGGTATTTTGATAGATACTGGATTGAAGATTGCCTTAGGTAGTTTGGTTGTTTTAACAATATTGATTCTTTCATTAAATCATGTTCTATGTATAGTGTAGTACAGTATTATGTCATCTGAAGAAGGAAATGGCAACCCACTCCAGTACTCTTGCCTGGAAAATCACGTGGACCGAGGAGCCTGGTAGGCTACAGTCCATGGGGTCGCAAAGAGTCGGACACGACTAAGAGACTTCACTTTCTTTCTTTCATGTCATCTGCAAACTGAGTTTTACATCCTTTCCAATTTGATTCCTTACATTTATTTTTTTGCCTGATTTGTTATGTCTAGGACTTCCATAAAGGTGGTATAAGTGGCATTCTTGGTTTGTTCCTGATCTTAGAGGAAATGCTTTCAGATTTCCACCACTGAATTTGATGTTAGCTGTGGGCTTGTCATATATATATTTTACTATGTTGAGGCATATTTCCTCTATAGCTATTTTGTTGAGAATTTTTTGTCATAAATGAATATTGAATTTTGTCAAAAACTTTTCTGTACCTATTTTGATGATTATATGACTTTTATTCTTCAATTTTTTAATGTGTTATATATCACAAGGATTGATATGGGGATATTGGATCATCTTTGCATTCCTGGTATAAATCCCACTTGATTTTGGTGTGTGAGTCTATTTATGCATTGTTCAATTCAGCTTGTTAATATTATGTTGAAGATTTTTGAATGTGTTCATCAGTGATATTGGCATATATTTTTCTTTTCTGTATTATCTTTATCTCGTTTTGAAATCAAGGTGATGCTTCCCTCATAGAATGATTTTGGAAGTGTCTTTATCTCTCAACTTTTTGGATAGTTTGAGAAGAGTAGGTGTTAACACACCTTTAAATTTTTGGACTTCTGAGGTGGAACTAATGGTAAAGACCTGCCAGCCAGTGCAGGAGACATAAGAGACATGGGTTTGATCCCTGGGTTGAGAGCATCCCCTGGAGGAGGGCATGGCAACCCACTCCAGTATTCTCGCCTGGAGAATCTCATACACAGAGGAACCTGGCAGGTTACAGTCCATAGGGTCACAAGAGTCAGATACAAGTGAAGTGACTTAGCATGCAAGTATGAACATACATCAGCAGACCAATGCATTCTTTTAAAAAAAATTATTTTATTTATTTTTTGGCTGTGCAGGCTCTTAGTTTCTTGACCAGGGATCTAACCCACAGCTCCTGTACTGGAAGTGTGGACTCTTAACCACTGGACAGCCTGGGAAGTCTCCAGCCTTTAGCTATTTAGTAGCATATTGTTTACCATCCATGTGTTTGTGGGTTTTTGTTGTTGTTTTTTTTTTTTTTTTTTTTTGCAGTTTTTATCTTGTAGTTGATTTCTAGTCTTAAGTCATTGGAGCTGAAAAAGTGCTCAGTATGATTTAATTCTTCAAAAATTTGTACTGTGGTCTAGCACATCATTTATCCTGGAGACTAATACATGTGTGCTTCAAAAGAATGTGTTTTCTGCTATTTTGGATGGAATGCTCTGTAGATATCAATGAATCCACCTGGTGTAATGTATCATTTAAGGACGGTGTTTCCTATTGATTTCCTGTCTGGAAGCTGAGTCCATTAATATAAGTAAAATCTTAAAATCCTCACTACTATTGTGTTACTGCCAAGTTTTCCTTTCTTCTGCTAATATAAGC
>SJYQ01001473.1:1013549-1038652 GCA_006410935.1 Redunca redunca
TTTTTCACTCTCCTCTTTCACTTTCATCAAAAGGCTTTGTTGGGTGCATATATATATATATATATTTATAATTGTTATATTTTCTTTTTGGATTGATCTCTTCAATAGCATAAAATATCTTTGTCTCTTGTTACAGTCTTTGCTTTAAAGTCTATTTTGTCTAACCTAAGTATTGATACCACAGCTTTCTTTTTGCTTCAGTGTGCATAGAATACTTTTTTCCAGTATGAAAAGGCAAAAAGATATGATACTGAAATATGAACTCCCCAGGTCGGTAATGCCAAATACACTAACTGGAAAAAAGTGGAGAAATAACTCCAGAAAGAATGAAGAGGCTGAGCCAAAGGAAAAACAATGCCCAGTTGTGGCTGTGACTGGTTATAGAAGTAAAGTTTGATGCTGCAAAGAATAATATTGCATAGGAATCTGGAATGTTAGGTCCATGGACAAGGTAAATTGGAAGTGGTCAAACAGGAGATGGCAACAGTGAACACTGACATTTTAGGAATCAGTGAAATGAAATGGAGTGGAATGGGTGAATTTAACTCAGATGACCATTATACCTACTACTATGGGCAAGAATCCCTTAAAAAAAATGGAGTAGCCTTCAATTAAAAAAACAATAAAGAGTCCAAAATGCAGTACCTGGGTGCAATCTCAAAAATGACAGAATGACCCCTGTTCATTTGCAAGGCAAACCCCTCAGTATCACAGTAGTCCAAGTCTGCTCCAACCACTAACTCCAAAAAAGCTGAAGTTGAACAATTCTATGAAGACCAACAAGAGCTTCTAGAACTAACACTAAAAAAAAAAAAAAAAAAAAATAGTCCTTTACATGATAGGGGAATAGAATGCAAAAGTAGGAAGTCAAGAGATACCTGGGATAGCATGTAAGTTTGGCCTTAGAGTACAAAATGAAGCAGGGCAAAGGCTAACAAAGTTTTGTCAAGGAAATACTTTGATTATAGCAAAACCCCTCGTCGAACAATACAAGAGATAATTTTACACATGGACATCACCAGTTGGTCGATATCAAAATTAGACTGACTCTATTTTTTGCAGCTGAAGATGGAGAAACTCTATACAGTCAGCAAAAACAAGACTGGGACCCGACTGTGGATAAGATAATGAACTCCTTATTGCAAAATTCAGGCTTAAAGAAAGTAGGGAAAACCACGAGACCATTTAGGTATAATCTAAATCAGAACTGTTATAATTATACAGTGGAAGGGACTTCCCTGGTGGCTCAGATGGTAAAGCGTCTGCCTACAATATGGGAGACCCAGGTTCGATCCCTGGGTTGGAAAGATCCTCTGGAGAAGGAAATGGCAACCCACTCCAGTACTCATGCCTGGAAAATCCCATGGACGGACGAGACATAGGCTATAGTCCATGGGGTTCTGAAGAGCCGGACACAACTGAGAGACTTCACTTCATACAGTGGAAATGACAAATAGATTCAAGGGATTAGATCTAACAGACACAGTGCCTGAAGAACTATGGACAAAGGTTCATAACATTGTATAAGGGGCAGTGATCAAAATTATCCCCAAGAAAAAGAAATGAAAAGAGGCAAATGGTTGTCTGAGGAGGTCTTACAAATAGCTGAGAAAAGAAGAGAAGCTAAAGGCAAAGGAGAAAAGGAAAGATATATCCATCTGAATGCACATTTCCAAAGAATAGCAAGGAGAGATAAGAAAGCCTTCCTCAGTGATCAGTGCAAAGAAATAGAGGGAAAAAATAAAATGGGAAAGTCTAGAGACCTCTTTAAGAAAATTTGAGATACCAAAGGAATATTTCATGCAAAGATGGACACGATAAAGGACAGAAATTGTATGGATATAAAAGATGCAGAATATATTACAAAATGGTGGCAAGAATACAAAGAAGAATTATATAAAAAATATCTCAGTGACCCAGATAACCATGATGGTGTGATCACTCACCTAGAGCCAAACATCTTGGAGTGTGAAGTCAAGTGGACCTTATGAAGCATCACCATGAATAAAGCTAATGTAGGTGATGGAATTCCAGCTGAGGTTTTTCAAATCCTAAAAGATGATAGTATTAAAGTGCTTCACTCAATATGCCAGGAAATTTGGAAAACTCAGAAGTGGCCACAGGACTGGAAAAGGTCAGTTTCCATTTCAATCCCAAAGAAAGGCAATGCCAAAGAATGTTCAAACTACCACACAATTGCACTCATCTCACATGCTAGCAGAATAATGCTCAAAATTCTCCAAGCTAGGCATCAACAGTACATGAACTGAGAAATTCCATATGTAGAAGCTGGATTTAGAAAAGTCAGAGGAGCCAGAGACAAAATTTCCCAACATCCATTGGATCATAGAAAAAGGAAGAGAATTCCAGAAAAACATCTACTTCTGCTTCATTGACTAAGCTAAAGCCTTCGACTGTGTGGATCTCAACAATCTGAAAAATTCTTAAAAAGATGGGAATAGCAGACCACCTTACCTGCCTCCTGAAAAATCTGTATGTAAGAAACAACAGTTAGAACCAGATAGAGAACAAAGGAGTACGTCAAGACTGTATATTGTCACCCTGCTTATTTAGCTTCTATACAGTGTACATCATGTGAAATTCCTGGCTGGATGAAACACAAGCTGGAATCAAGTTTTCTGGGAGAAATACCAATAACCTCAGATATACAGATGACACCACCCCTATAGTATAAAGCAAAGGAGGACTAAAGAGCCTCTTGATGAAACTGAGAGAGAGAGGAGAGAGAAGAAGCTAGTATAAAACTCACCATTCAAAACATGAAGACCATGGCATCCAGTCCAATCACTTCATGGCAAATAGACAGGGAAACAATGAAGACAGTGAAAGACTTTATTTTCTTGGGCTCCAAAATCATTGCAGATGGTGACAGCAACCATGAACTTAAAAGACACTTTCTGCTTGGAAGGAAAGCTATGACAAGCCTAGACAGCATATTAAAAAGCAGAGACATTACTTTGCCAACAAAGTTCTGTCTAGCCAAAGCTATAGTTTTTCCAGTAGTCATGCGTGGATTTGAGAGTTGGACGATAAAGAAAGGTGAGCACCAAAAGATTGATGCTTTTGAATTGTGGTGTTGGAGAAAACTCTTGAGAGTCCCTTGGACTGCAAGGAGATCAAACCAGACAATCCTAAAGGAAGTCAGTCTTGAATACTCAGTGGAAGGACTGATGCTAAAGCTGAAGCTATAATACTTTGGCCACCTGATGATCAAATAACTGACTCATGGAAAAGACCCCCAATGCTAGGAAAAATTGAAGCCAGCAGAGGTGGACAACAGAGGATGATATGGTTGGATGGCATCACTGCATCAATGGACATGAGTTTCAGCAACCTCCAGGAGTTGGTGATGTACAGGGAAGCCTGGTGTGCTGCAGTCTATGGGGTCACAAAGAGTTGGATATTTCTGAGTGCCTGAACTGAACTGACCTGACCTTTGTCCATCCCCCCACTTTCAATTTGTTTCTGTAGAACTGATGTGAGTCTCTTGTCAGCATCCTATATACAGTTCTTGTTTTCTCATTCATTCACTGTATTTCCTTCGATTGGAGCATTAGTCTATTTAAATTTATAATTATTATTGATAAGTATGGAGTTATTACATGGTTACTTGTTTTCTGGTTATTTCCACAGTTCTTTTTTGTTCTCTCTCTTCTCTCTTGTGATATGATGACTATTTTTAGGTTTATATTTGGACTTCTGTCACATTTTTGTGTGTATTTCTTGTAAATTTTTGATGTGTGATTATCATGATGTTCATATATAAATATATAGCTATATATATGTACACATATACATACAGTTTTATATACTATATATATAATTATTAAGTTGGTCAACTCTTAAGTTTAAATTCATTTTAACAACTCTGCATTTTTACTCCCTCTGATGTTTAATGTTATTGACATCATTTTATACCTTTTGTTTTTTGTATCCCTTAACAAATTACTGTTTTCATAAAAGATTTAACTATTTTTGTCTTTAACCTTCCTACTAGGTTTATGTGTGATTCAAAGTCACTCAAAGTGTTAGTTGTTCAGTCGTGTCTGACTCTTTGCGACCACATGGACTGTAACTCACCAAGCTCCTCGGTCTATTTAATTCTCTGGGCAAGAATAATGGAGTGGGTTGCCATTCCCTTCTCCAGAAAAAAGTGAAAGTGAAAGTCACTCAGTTGTGTCCAACTCTTTGCGACCCCATGCACTATACAGTCGATGGAATTCTCCAGGCCGGAATACTGGAGTGGGTAGCTTTTCCTCTTCTAGGGGATCTTTCCAACCCAAGGATTGAACCCAGGTCTCCCTCATGGCAGGTGGATTCTTTACCAGCTGAGCCACTACAGAAGCCCGAGAATACTGGAGTGGGTACCCTATCCTTTCTCCAGGGGATCTTCCCAACCCAAGAATCGCCCAGGATCTCCTGCATTGCAGGAAGATTCTTTAGCACCTGAGCTACCAGGGAAACCCCCCTTCTCCAGGAGATCTTTCCAATCCAGTGATCGGATCCTGGTCTCCTGAATTGTAGGTGGATTCTTTACTGCCTGAGCCACCAGCGAAGCCAAACTTATATGTGGTCAGTCTACTACTTTTAAGTTTTTTTTGTGTGTTTTAAGTTTTTGTGTTTACCTTTATTATTGAGGTTTTTTTTAAATTTTTATTTTAACTTTAGTTTACTTTACAATACTGTATTGGTTTTGCCAAACATTGACATGAATTCACCACGAGTGTACATGCATTCCCAAACATGAATCCCCTCCCACCTCCCACCCCATAACATCTCTCTGAGTCCTCCCCATGCACCAGCCCCAAGCATCCTGCATCCTGCATTGGACATAGACTGGCAATTCGTTTCTTACATGATAGTATACATGTTTCAATGCCATTCTCCCATCTCATCCCACCCTCTCCCTCTCCCCCAGAGTCCAAAAGTTCACTCTTCAGATCTGGGTCTCTTTTGTTGTCTCGCATACAGGGTCTTTCTTCATCACCATCTTTCTAAATTCCATATATATGCGTTAGTATACTGTATTGGTAGGTTTGTTTTTTTATACTTTTTATACTTTTAATATTTCTCAGTCAGTTAGTTCAGATGCTTCACACTCAAGGATGTCTGGTTCTAGGTGAGTGAAAATACACTTTTATTGTGACAATTCGTATTTCTAATTGTGGTATTTTCTACTTTGATTTATCCCTTTAACATTCCTTGTAAAGCTGGTTTGGTGGTGCTGAACTATTTTAAGTTTTGCTTGTCTGTAAATCTCCTTATCTCTCCTTCACATTTTACTGATATCCCCTTTTAGGTAGAGTATTCTAGGTTGTATATTTTTTTCCTTTCATTATTTTGAATACATCATGCCACTTCTTACCTGCAATGTTTCTGCCCAGAAGTCAGCTTCTTTGATTATGTGGATTCTTTTGTAATATGTTTTTCTCTGACTGATTTTAAAATTATCTGTTTATCTTTAATGTCAGCATTTAATTATGATGTGTCTTGGTTTCAGATTCTTTGGGTAGATCTTACTTGGGATGCTCTGTGCTTCTGGAAGCCTGCCATTTGTTCCCATTACCAGTTTAGAGAAGTTTTCTGCTATTATTTCTTTAAATGAATTATTTGACCCCTTTTCTCTTCTTTTTTGGGGCCTCTATAATGTGAATGTTAGTAAACTTGGTGTTGTCCCAGAGTCTCTTAAACTGTTTTTAAAATTATTTTTTCCTTTTTTTTTCAACTTTGGTAATTTTCACTATTCTGTCTTTGGTTTGATGATTTGTTACTCTGTATTATCTAATATGGCATTGATTTTTTTCTTGTATATTTATTTTAGTTATCATATTTTTCAGCTCTGTTTGGACTTTTCAATATTTTCTATCTCTTTGTTAAAAATATCACTATGTTCATGCACGTTCTTCTGAGTTTAGTGAGCATCTCTGTGAAGAGTACCTTGAATTTCTTAACAAGTAGATTGCTTATCTCCACTTTGTTCAGTTTTTTTCTAAGATTATATAAGATTTTGTCTTGTTCCTTGTATTATATTCCTCTGTCTTCTTATTTTGTCTATTGGTCTGTTTATTTCTATATGTTAGATAGGTCAGTTATATTTACTGTCATTGAGAAGTGATCTCAATGTAGGAGATGCCCCCTAGGGCCCAGCAGCATACCCCCTTCTGGCCAGTGGAGTATATGATCTAAGGGCATGCCTATTTGGGCTGCATGGCCCCATCCAGTGTGGTAGAGCTGACTACTGTGGGTTCTCTGGTAGGCCAGGCTGGCTCCCAGTCTGTTTGCCTGTCAAGTACTGCCTCATGACTCCTGGCCTGCTGAGAGAAGGGCAAAGTTTTGAAGTGGTTAGCTGCTTAGTCCAAGAGGGCTCTGAGCTGATATCAGCTTGATGGTGGGTAGGTAGTCCCTGACCACTAATAATCAAGAGCGAGGACTCAAAAATATCACTTGCCAGCATCAATGTGCTGCAGTAGAATGAGCTCCCCAAAATGACTGTGGCCAGTGCCTATATCTCCAAGGGGAGACTCTGTTGCCTGTGGCTTTTCTAAGAGGCTGTCCAAGATCAGAGTGCCTGACCCAGAATCCTTTAAAATTACTACCTTTTCACTGGGACTTGAAGGGTTGAGATTTTGTGCATGCCCTTTGCGAGTGGAGCCCCTCCTGCTCACTGAGTACAAATTCAGCTAGCCTTCAAAGACAGAAGTTCTAGGGACCCTTCTCTGATACAGGATGCCTAGGATCGGGAGCCTGCTATAGGGATTGGGATCTTTGCTGCTTGGGGAGAACCCCTGCAACTGTGATCACCCTCCCGTTTGCGGGTTGCATACCTGGTGCTGTGGGTCTCAACTACACTGTGTCTCTGTCCTTCCTCCTCATCTCTGTTGTGTTTTCTTCTTTGTATCTCCAGTTGCAGAAAAATCTCTTCTGCCAGTCTTAAGATCATTCTATAGATACTTACTCTGTAAATAGTTGTAGTTTTGGTATGCCTGCAGAAAGTGGTGAGTTAAGAATCTTCCTACTTGGCCGTCTTTACTACAAGCGTGCGTACTTAGTCACTCAGTCATGACTGACTCCTTGAAACCCCATGGACTATAGCCTGCTAGACTTCTCTGTCCAGTATGATTCTCCAAGCAAGAATACTGGAGTGGGTTGCCATTTCCTACTCCAGAGGAATCTTCCCAATGCAGGGATTGATTCCATGTCTCCTACATTGGCAGGACCACTGAGTCACCTGGGAAGTATCTTCACCACACATATGCTGAAATTTTAAACAGAGTGGTCAATATAAACCTCATTAAGAAAGTACATTTAAGTGAACTTCTGATTGAAGTTTGGATTTAGCTATGCCAGTATTTAGAAGAAAGCATCCCACACAGAAGGAATAACTAATACAGAGATATTAGAAGAATTATATGCAGAATATAAGAAGACTAGTGAGTCAGGAGCAGAGCAAGCTTTAGGGAGAATGGTAGAAGATGAGTTTGTAGAGAGATGGAAGGAACAAAGTCATATGGGATTTGGGCTTCCATCCTAAGACAAATGAAGAGACAGTGAGGAATTGATACTGTTATCTTTTAATACATTAGCTTTAAGTTATGTTGAAAATAGGAAGCAGTTGGATGTGAGAGCTGGACTGTGAAGAAAGCTGAGCACCAAACAATTGATGCTTTTGAACTGTGGTGTTGGAGAAGACTCTTGAGAGTCCCTTGGACTGCAAGGAGATCCAACCAGTCCATCCTAAAGGAGATCAGCCCTGGGATTTCTTTGGAAGGAATGATGCTAAAGCTGAAACTCCAGTACTTTGGCCACCTCATGCAAAGAGTTGACTCATTAGAAAAAACTATGATGCTAGGAGGGATTGGGGGCAGGAGGAGAAGGGGACAACAGAGGATGAGATGGTTGGATGGCATGACTGACTCGATGGATGTGAGTTTGGGTGAACTCCGGGAGTTGGTGATGGACAGGGAGACCTGGAGTGTGCAATTCATGGGGTCACAAAGAGTCAGACAGAGGCTGAACTGAACTGAACTGAAGGTTAAATGAAATCATAAGGTTGGTGTAATAATCTGATGAGATTACTGTCTTTATAAGAAGAGAAAGTGGAAAACTTGTCTCCTCGCTCCTCTCTGCCAGGTGAGCATACACTAAGAAGCTACTCTCTGTAAGCTAGGAGGACCATCCTTGCCAGGAATCAAATTGAACTGGCTGACACCTACATCTTGGGATTCTCAATTTCCAGAACTGTTAGAGAAAATATTTTCTTGTTGTTTAACCCACCTCAGTTCAGTTGTCACTCAGTCGTGTCCGACTCTTTGCGACCCCATGAATTGCAGCACGCCAGGCTTCCCTGTCCATCACCATCACCAACTCCTGGAGTTCACTCTAACTCACGTCCATTGAGTTAGTGATGCCATCCAGCCATCTCATCCTCGGTCGGCCCCTTCTCCTCCTGCCCCCAATCCCTCCCAGCATCAGAGTTTTTTCTAATGAGTCAACTCTTCGCATGAGGTGGCCAAAGTCCTGGAGTTTCAGCTTTAGCATCATTCCTTCCAAAGAACACTCAGGACTGATCTCTTTTAGAATACCGCAGTTCAAAAGCATCAATTCTTTGGTGCTCAGCTTTCTTCACAGTCCAACTCTCACATCCATACATAACCACTGGAAAAACCATAGCCTTGACTATATGGACCTTTGTTGGCAAAGTAATGCTTTTGAATATGCCACCTAAGTTGGTCATAACTTTCCTTCCAAGGAGTATGCATCTTTTAATTTCATGGCTGCAATCACCATCTGCAGTGATTTTGGAGCCCCCCAGAATAAAGTCTGACACTGTTTCCCCATCTATTTCCCATGAAGTGATAGGACCAGATGCCCACCTAGGAAACGATATTTTGTTATAACAGTCCAAGCGGACTAATGCACTGTCTCTCCCACAGTACTTCTGATCCTTATAGTTCTTAATTTTTTTTCATACATTAATTTCTCCCAAAATAAAATATAATTTATGTTTTTATTATGTCCTCTGTTTAATTTTTTCCTCCCCCATGTGAATTCAATCTCCACAAGGGCATAAATTTTGTTGTTGTTGTTGTTATTACCCCATATATTCTATGGAGGTTACTTGATACATTTTTGTTAAGTGAATGAAAGGGGAGTTCGGATTGACAGATATGATCAACAGTTAATTTATATTTTAATCTTGATGTAATTATTTCAGACATTATGGTAAAAAAGAAAATTAATATAAAATGTAAAAAAATACTTCCTCACATAGCTATATATTAAAATATAATAATATTCTCTAAGCCATAGCTATTTCTTTGCATTGATCACTGAGGAAGGCTTTCTTATCTCTCCTTGCTATTCTTTGGAACTCTGCATTCAGATGCTTATATCTTTCCTTATCTCCTTTGCTTTTCCCTTCTCTCCTTTTCAAAGCTATTTGTAAGGCCCCCTCAGACAGCCGTTTTGCTTTTTTGCATTTCTTTTCCATGGAGATGCTCTTGATACCTCCCTCCTGTAAATGTCACGAACCTCTGTCCATAGTTCATCAGGCACTCTGTCTATCAGATCTAGTCCCTTAAATCTATTTCTTACTTCCTCTGTACAATCATAAAGGCTTTGACTTAGGTCATACATGAATGGTCTAGTGATTTTCCCTACTTTCTTCAATTTAAGTCTGAATTTGGCAATAAGGAGTTCATGATCTGAGCCACAGTCAGCTCCTGGTCTTGTTTTTGCTGACTGTATAGAGCTTCTCCATCTTTGGCTGCAAAGAATATAATCAATCTGATTTCGGTGGTGATGTTTCGGTGGTGATGTTCATGTGTAGAGTTTTCTCTTGTGTTGTTGGAAGAGGGTGTTTGCTATGACCAGTGTGTTCTCTTGGCAAAACTCTATTAGCCTTTGCCCTGCTTGATTCCATACTCCAAGGCAAAATTTGTCTGTTACTCCAGGTGTTTCTTGACTTCCTACTTTGCATTCCAGTCCCCTGTAATGAAAAGGACATCTTTTTGGGGTGTTAGTTCTGAAAGGTCTTGTAGGTCTTCATAGAACCATTCAACTTCAGCTTCTTCAGCATTACTGGTTGGGGCACAGTCTTGGATTACTGTGATATTGAATGGTTTGCCTTGAAAACGAACAGAGATCATTCTGTCATTTTTGAGACTGCATCCAAGTACTGCATTTCAAACTCTTTTGTTGACCATGATGGGTACTCCATTTCTTCTAAGGGATTCCTGACCACAGTAGTAGATATAATGGTCATCTGAGTTAAATTCACCCATTCCAGTCCATGTTAGTTCACTGATTCCTAGATTGTCGATGTTCACTCTTGCCATCTCCTGTTTGACCACTTCCAATTTGCCTTAATTCATGGACCTGACATTCCAGGTTCCTATGCAATATTGCTCTTTACAGCAGCGGACCTTGCTTCTATCACCAGTCACATCCACAACTGGGTGTTGTTTTTGCTTTGGCTCCATCCCTTCATTCTTTCTGGAGTTATTTCTCCACTGATCTCCAGTAGCATATTGGGCACTTACCGGCCTGGGGAGTTCCTCTTTTAGTATCCTATCATTTTGCCTTTTCATACTGTTCATGGGGTTTTCAAGGCAAGAATACTGAAGTGTTCTTCAATTCCCTTCTCCAATGGACCACATTCTGTCAGACCTCTCCACCATGACCCGTCCATCTTAGGTGCCCCCACTTGGCATGGCTTAGTGTCATTGAGTTAGACAAGGCTGTGGTTCATGTGATCAGAAGGCAATGCCAAAGAATGCTCAAACTACCAAACAATTGCACTCATCTCACACGCTAGTAAAGTAATGCTCAAAATTCTCCAAGCCAGGCTTCAACAGTATGTGAACCATGAACTTCCAGATGTTCAAGCTGGTTTTAGAAAAGGTAAAGGAACCAGAGATCAAATCGCCAACATCCACTGGATCATTGAAAAAGCAAGAGAGTTCCAGAAAAACATCTATTTCTGCTTTATTGACTATACAAAAGCTTTGACTGTGTGGATCAGAATAAACTGGACAATTCTGAAGGAGATGGGAATACCAGCCCATCTGACCTGCCTCTTGAGAAACCTGTATGAAGGTCAGGAAGCAAGTTAGAACAGGACAAGGAACAACAGACTGGTTCCAAATAAGAAAAGGAGTACACTTGCCTGGAAAATCCCATGGATGGAGGAGCCTGGTAGGCTGCAGTCCATGGGGTTGCTCAGTCGGACACGACTGAGTGACTTCACTTTGACTTTTCACTTTCATGCATTGGAGAAGGAAATGGCAACCCACCCCAGTATTCTTGCCTAGAGAATCCCAGGGATGGTGGAGCCTGGTGGGCTGCCGTCTATGGGGTCACACAGAATCAGACATGACTGAAGTGACTTAGCAGCAGTAGCAGTAGCAGCAAGGCTGTATATTGTCACTCTGCTTATTTAAATTACATGCAGAGTACATCATGAGAAATGCTGGGCTGGAAGAAGCACAAGCTGGAATCAAGATTCCCTGGAGAAATATCAATAATCTCAGATATGCAGATGACACCACCCTTATGGCAGAAAATGAAAATGAAAAAGTTGGCTTAAAGCTCAACATTCAAAAAACTAAGATTATGGCATCTGGTCCCATCACTTCATGGCAAATAGATGGGGAAACATTGGAAACAGTGTAAGACATTTTTTGTGGGGGCTCCAAAAATCACTGCAGATGGTGACTGTAGCCATGAAATTAAAAGACACTTACTCCTTGGAAGGAAAGCTATGACCAACCTAGACAGCATATTTAAAAGTAGAGACATTACTTTGCCAACAAAGGTCCATCTAGTCAAGGCTATGGTTTTTCCAGTGGTCATGTATGGATTGAGATTGGACTGTGAAGTAAGCTGAGTGCTGAAGAATTGATTCTTTTGAACTGTGGTGTTGAATAAGACTCTTGAGTGTCACTTGGACTGCAAGGAGATCCAACCAGTCCATCCTAAAGGAGATCAGTTCTGCGTGTTCATTGGAAGGACAGATGCTGAAAGTGAAACTTCAATACTTTGGCCACCTCATGTGAAGAGTTGACCCATTGGAAAAGACCTGATGCTGGGAAGGGTTGGGCGTAGGAGAAGGGAACGACAGAGGATGAGATGGCTGGATGGCATCACTGACTGGATGAACATGTGTTTGGGTAATCTCCAGGAGTTGCTGATGGACGGGGAGTCCTGGCATGCTGTGGTTCATGGGGTCACAAAGAGTCGAACTCGACTGAGTGACTGAACTGAACTTAACTGAACTGAAGCCATAGCTATAGGTTTTAAAAATGCCTACTCCCATTCTGCCTGAAATGCAGGAGACCTGGTTTTGATCCCTGGGTTAGGAAAATCCCTTGGAGAAGGGAATGGCTGCTCACTCCATGTTTTTGCCTGGAGAATCCCATTGACAGAGGAGCCTAGTGTGCTGCAGTTCAGGGGGTTGCAAAGAGTCGGACATCACTGAGCAACCAATTAACACACACACAGTCCCTTTCTACATTCTCTCCATCATCCTTACTCTAATTCCTTTTAAAAAGGAAAAAAAAAAATAGAATTCTAAATTCTTGGCTAATTGTAAGGATTATAAAAATTGTAAAGAAGATAAATGTGAGTTGAAAGTATTAATATTTTGATGAAATAACATACAATATGAAATAGAATAGAAACTTTTTAAGATACAATTTAGATTTTGATTTCAAAATGAATATTGTGGAGATTTAAGATAATGAATAATGTATACCAAGGAAGTATTTTAAATCCTTGTAGGTATCTTTCTATAATCTTTCTGGAAATCTGGAGGCAAGCTGATTTCAAAGAAAACATTCTGCTTCAGAAAGAACATACAGAACTTTAGTGGAGGACTGCATGTTGGTCCAAGGAGAAAAACTTGTTAAAATGCTTTTCCTATTAAAATAATTGCATCTAAAGATAAATTAAATTAAACTAAACTAAATAAACATGCTTAATTGATAAATGTAACCATTATTCAGTGGAAATTATCCACAGAGAGAAGACTTATCCATTGATTGAAGAATAGCTAAGAAAAATATTTAAATTAAGTAAATAATGGCCCATCAATTCTATGATTACAGATGGTTTGCCATTCCCAATTAAACATGGTCATAAAAACTTGGTCATTAAATACCGTTCAGTTATATGAACAAGAAACTCAGGTGTTCAAATAAGAACCAGCTTGCTTGAAGAGAAAAGGGGATCTGCAAATGCAATTATCTCTTTCTTATGATTTTTATACTTTCTTCAAAATGAATAAATGGCCCCATTCACAGTCACCTGTTTTGAGTCTTATTTTTGGGTGGGCAGCATTGATAAGTTAATTACAGATGTGCTTGGTCCATGTGCAATTCATTACTTCATTTGTCAAAAATAAGAAACTTACTATTCTTTATATTCATGCTGGCATATAAAGGAATCTTAAGAGCTTTTAAAATGCTAGCTTATGCATTACATTAACATCTTTAGTGTTCAGACGGCAGAACTAAATCTTTTTTTCCCTAACATGTATTTCTGCACTAAAGCATGTGCTTGTGTGTGTGCCCAGTCACTTCAGTTGTGTCCAACTCTTTGTGACCCTATGGACTATAGCCTGCCAGGCTTTTCTGTCCATAGATTCTCCAGGCAAGAATACTGGAGTGGGTTGCCAAGTCCTCCTCCAGGAAATCTTCCTGACCCAGGGATAGAACCTGGGTCTCCTGCATTGCAGGCAGATTCTTTACCACTGAGCCACCAGGAAAGCCCATGTTAGGGCATATCTCTTCTGAAATTGATTTGAGTTAGATGATAACTATGAAAGCAAAAGATCTGCTGCCCCAGTGAAGATGATGTAGCCCCCAAAGAACTTATTTTGCTAACACGGGCAATGAGTTTGTGCTAGAAGCAGAACTCAAGAAACATTTAAAACAGCGGCTTTAGAGTAGAAGTCCCCAACATTTTTGGCACAAGGGATCGGTTTTGTGGAAGATTATTTTTCCATGGACCAGGCAGTAATGCAAGTGATGAGAAGTGTCAGATGAAGCTTCACTAGTCTGTCACTCACCTCCTGCTAACAGGCTAACAGTACCGGTCCCCAGCCCCGGAGCTGGGGACTCCTGCTGTAAAGCATGGAAAAGTTGACAACTGCCCCTTGGCTTGTCTGGTGGATGGCAATGCCTTTACCATAGCTGAAAAAGATGCTGAGATTTAGAGAAATGTGTGAGGTGAGGAGACACCTTGCTGAGAGAATAATTTGATATTACTATCAAGGGCAAATAAAATCAATCATTTATAGGAATACGCTTTTGAAAAATATATGTTTACTTGTAAATGCAGTACAACTTGATTTTTTTTAAGCACTTACTGAACTGATTTTATTTCTTTTTGTTTTTTAGTGTTGCCTTTTATTTTATTTTATTTATTTATTTTTTAAAATTATTTTAATTGGAGGTTAGTTACTTTACAATATTGTGGTTTTTGCCATACATTCATATGAATCAGCCATGGGTGTACATGTGTTCCCCATCCTGACTCTCCCTCCCACCTCCCTCCCCATCCCATCTCTCAGGGTCATCCCAGTGCACTCTCTTTGAGTATCCTGTTTCATGCTTTGAACTTTGACTGGTCATCTATTTCACATATGGCATTATACATGTTTCAATGTAATTCTCTCAAATCATCCCATCCTCACCTTCTCCCACAGAGTCCAACAGTCTGTTGTTTAGATCTGTGTCTCTTTTGCTGTCTTGCATATAGGGTCATCATTACCACCATCTTTCTAAATTCCATATGTATGTGTTAGTATACTTTATTGGTGTTTTTCTTTCTGACTTCACTCTGTGTAATAGGCTCCAGTTTCATCCACCTCATTAGAACTGACTCAAATGTATTCTTTTTAATGGCTAATACTCCATTGTGTATATGTACCACAGCTTTCTTATCCATTCGTCTGCCGATGGACATCTAGGTTGCTTCCATGTCCTAGCTCTTGTAAGCAGTGCTGTGATGAACATTGGGGACATGTGTCTCTTTCAATTCTGGTTTCCTTGGTGTGTGTGCCCAGCAGGGGGATTTCTGGGTTGTACGGCAGTTCTCTTTCCAGCTTTTTAAGGAATCTCCACACAGTTCTCCATAGTGGCTGTACTGGTTTGCATTCCCACCAACAGAGTAAGAAGGTTCCCTTTTCTCTGCACCCTCTCCTGCATTTACTGAACTGATTTGAAAAAGAGCTCTCTATTCAAATATAGGGCTTTCCCTGGAAACTCAGTGGAAAAGAATCCACCTGTCAGTGCAGGAGACGATCTCTGGTTTGGGAAGGTCCCCTAGAGAAGAAAATGGCAACCCACTCCAGTATTCTTGCCTGAGACATCTCACGGAGAGAGGAGCCTGGTGGGCTGTAGTCCACAGGGTTGCAAAGAGTCAAATATGACTTAATGACTAAAACAGCAACAACAATTCAAATATATTTCCAACATTCAAATTAATTAGATAAGAATGCAATAAGTAGACAAATCCCAATAGCATTTAATCAAAACAATTAAACCCTCTACACATACAGAAATAAACACCACTCCATTGTTTTTCCTTAGTTTATGCCCCCAAATTCAAAGTTTACATATTTTACATATGTATATACATACATCGTATATATACATATCTATATATCCACTATCTATCATTATCTATCTATCTGTGTGTTGTGCTGTGCTCAGATGCTCATTTGTGTCCAACACTTGGTAATCCCATGGACTGTAGCCCTTCAGGCTCCTCTGTCCTTGGGATATTTCTGGAAAGAATACTGGAGTGGGTTGCCA
The DNA here is from genome assembly GCA_006410935.1 of Redunca redunca. Classification (NCBI taxonomy): domain Eukaryota; kingdom Metazoa; phylum Chordata; class Mammalia; order Artiodactyla; family Bovidae; genus Redunca; species Redunca redunca. The sequence continues at coordinate 1,029,389 of SJYQ01001473.1, forward strand.
TTTCTCTCTCCAGGGCATCTTCCTGACCCAGGGATCAAACCTACATCTCTTACATCTTCTTCATTGGCAGGTGGCTTCTTTACCCCTAGCACCACCTGGGAAGCCATCTATCTATCTATCAAACAACAAAAAGTGCAAACCGTTGAATAAAGGTATGTAAGAACTCAAGGAATATGAGTAACTAAGAAACTATGGAAGATGAGATATCTGGGATAGCTGTACCATGTGTTAAGAAGCACAAGAACTTGGGTATGGGATGAGCAAGAAAACACATGTATGTAGTGTCATGTACCACAAGGGAAATGTCCCAGGAAGCAAGTATTTTAGGCAGTGTGGCTAGGGTGGGCAGAAAGCACAGCCACAGGCAAGAGAGTGAGCTTGATGAACACACAACACAAGATTTGAAGGTGAATCCATTTCCCAACAGCAGACCAAAATGTTAGGGCTCTCAAACTTAGGATGACTTGGGAGCATCTTATAAATGAAGGCTATAAGAATTCTTGTATAAACCTGTTCATGTGGTCTGAATTTGGGTCCTTACCAGAATCATCTACCAAACATAGAGATTTCCTCAATTTCTTGGCTTTACATTTGCATCTCAGGATTAAAATGGAACAAGGATTGAAGCTAATACCTATAATTTTATACATTATTTATATTATAAAACAAATTTGTACACATGTATAGTATACTATAATGATAATTATGCTGAATTTTATGAATTATTATAGGAACCTAATATCAAGAAAAACTTGAATCATACCAATATTTTGCATTTGGATGAATGTACTTTTGCCCCTAGATTACAAGTTTAACACTGTCAGGAAGCATTTAACAGGAGGCTTCCTGTGTGCTGTTTTAGATCTGTCAGGAATTCTCTGCTCCTTGAGGAGGAGAGGCAAGCCTTTCCTGGGGGCTGAAGAATTCCAGGCATTTCCTTCATTAGTTTTTCTATACAGTGATAAGTACCCTCTTCCTTCTTGTGAACCATACGGTAAATGTGGTTGTTTACAACTCTCTCTCTCTTTAATATGGATTACCTATGTTTTGTAAATCTGGAATTTTAATCTTTATCTTTGCTGAGAATAACTACCTTGTAAGACAGTATATATGCCCACACCATGTTGATTAAGACACATTTGCTCCATCAGAGCTCTGGTCCCCGTGTCTCTCTCTCACTCTCTCTCTCTCTTTCTTTTTCAGGCTGATCCCCTGGAGCGCAGAGGCTCTCTGAGTTCACTTTCCTGCCTGGGCTTCCAAGACCCTCTCGAGAAGGTGCTCTGTGCCCTCACCCCATCAAGAGGGCGCCTGAGGCCTTTGTGAACAGAGCAAGCCCCAGGCAGAGGCTTTATTGGCTTTCTGTGTAAACCAAGGAATATCAGCCTCTTTCTCTCCTTTACTTTCTTATCGTGGACTTCAGACCACCAGGTTCCAGTCCATTAAAGGACCTCAACATAACACAAAACAAGTTTCTGCTCAAATTTAATTTAAGCAATGAAATGGACCACTTTACTTCTATAGCATTCAGATTAATGGAGTTTTATGGTTACTGCACTGAGATATTTTATTGATTTTATATTTCACTTTTATGTAGGTAAATCAGTTTTATATTTAGATAGAAAATAAAGTCACAAATCTGTTCTCAGTATGGACAACTGCTTCTGAAGATTACATTTTATAGATACTGCTTGCTTTTCAAATATCAACATGTTAAATAGGTAATAACTATCAAGTGAGTGTAATTTCACATATCCCTTCAGATAGCCACATTTAGAGAGGGAAGAGAAGTTTAGTTATAACATGAAAAGAAAGCCATCAGGGGAAAATTATTTTTAAAATAATGCAATTATAATGCAAATAAACTTAGAAGTAAGCATTAAAATGCTATATTATTTTAAATAATGTAATTTTATGTTAGATTTTATTTTTATAAATAAAATGGGTGTGTGACTCTAGAGGCATAGTGCAAGGAACTGGAGTAATAGAGCAGTTCTGTATTTGACTGTCTTGGTGGAGGTTTGAATCTATATAATATAACTTTATAATTTTATGGAACTATTCACTAAAAAATTGTACATAAAACCTGGTGAAATTTGAATATGATCTGTGGTTTATAGAATTGTATCAATGTCAGTTTCCTGATTTGATCATTGTACCATCATTAAGTAGAATAACTTTGGGAAATTGAGAGATGGGCCCACAGAAAATCTTTATATTATTTTTTGCAGATTTTACATGAGTTTAACACTGCTTTAATAAACAAACAAAAAATAAATAATGTGGTCCTTCCTTGGGAAATGAGGAGAAGAAAACAAAGTGGCTTTATAAAAAGAAGCAAACAATGGTTAAGATTGTCATGCATGCCTGCATGCAAAGTGGCTTCAGTCGTGTCCAACTCTTGGCGACCTATGACTGTAGTCTGCCAGGTTCCTCTGTTTGTGAGATTCTCCAGGCAAGAACACTAGAGTGGGTTGCCGTGTCCTCCTCTAGTGTAATATTGTTATAAATAATAAAATTTCCCAAATCCAAAATAATCCTGCTGAGATTGTTAGCAAATACGGCTCATGGCATCGGAAGCTGCTCTGTCTGTGTCTGATGTTGTCTTAGAGCCTCTTACCTGTTTTTACCGTTTGCCAGCCCAGGGAGAAGGGGCTACGAGCCTGAAGGTTGTAGGAAGAGATAGGGCTGTGGTTGTCAGCGGCTGGACTCCAGGAGAGTGTGGCTGTGCTTTCGGTGATTTCCTCCACAATCACTACCCCTGGTGGGCCTGGGGGACCTATAGGCAAAAGAGAAGGGAAAAAGTTAAGGTCAAGCCATGATGAGGAGCCATGAGATACTGTATTTCCAATAAGGACCCAACCAAACTAGTAAAGCATTTTAATGAAATACATATTTAGTAATGAACGTTGCTAGCAAAAGAGATGGGATGCAAGTTGATTTCCCTGATTTCTGAGGATAATTTAATTATAGATTTTTTTCATAATACTTTGTGCTTGGATACAACCACCAGTTAACATTGCATTTTATAGACATGCAAAAAAATAATTAGAAACAAACGTAAGGACTTGAATGTCAGTAGCTACTATGACTGCTGAAATCAATCACAGCTTACAGAGGCAGTGACAGAGTAAGAGGCAATGCTACTAGAAACAGAAATGACCCCATCATTACCAAAAAGTTACAAGGCCTAATTTTCAGCCAACCTACAGTGTACAAATAGTGTGGATGTACTTACCAAGGAGCTTAAACTCTAACAGGGGAAAAATGAAAGGCTCTGAAATATTGAGAGTTCAGACCAAGCAAGGATATATCCTAGAAGTGAGGCATGGAGAAATGTTGTGAGAAGTTAAAAGAAAGGTGTGATTAGATGATGATGAAGATAATGATTTTTTTTTTTTTTTTGGTGAGTGTGAGAAGATGGTTAATCAGACAATATGATTCCCCTTTTGATCATAAAAAATTGGTATGGTATAGAATTATGTTTATCAATTGAAATGCGTTAGATTTTAGCTTCAAGAAACAACCATGATCTGACATGAGATGTATATCCTTGTGTTACTACTTCTAAAATAGTGATTTCTAATAACATTAAATATATGTATAGTATTCATATTTTAGTGGCTAAGCACAAATGTCAGTTTTCTTCTTAATTCTTTTCTATTCCCTAATATGAACAATCAAAGCTTTAAGGATCTTTTATTTTCAATTAAAAACATCCCATCTGTAAATATTTTAGGTTATTTTCTGATTTAGTCCTTGTTTAGCAAGTTGCTCTCTGGATTTGGTTATTATGAAGTCTGAGCAGTAAGTGCTGACCTAGACTGTAAATAGCTAAGAGATGGTGGAGTGCTAAATAGATGGAGGCAGTAAAGTCCTCTGAGTAGAAATTTTCAATAATGAAGGGACAAAGGGATGGACAAAGAGTTTAAAAGGGTCACCGTACAGGTGACATTCTTAGGCAATGAGAAATGAGCATTTTTTCAAGAGTGAGATACAGCAGTGGATAGTGGAGACCACAGACTTAGAAGACAAGGGCTATTCCATCAAGAAGGTAACAAATACTAGGATTATGAGCAGACATGTAGAGAATAACCATGGGAAGTGGCATTTTTCCCCCCTTCTGGAGAAATTAAGGAAGAAATTGAATATAGAGAGAAAGCTTTTGAAATGTCAAGAAGCTGGGAGAGTTCATTTGGAAAGTTTCTCCTTTTTTCACTAAAGAAGGAAAACACACACACACACACACACACACACAAAGTGAAGGTAGTTGAGTGAGAATGGGACTGGGAACTAGAAGACAATGGGAAATGTCTGGATAAGGCCAATGATAAAATGAGGAAAGAAAGGAAGAGTGAAATACAAATATTTGGAATAGTCTGGAATTCAAGTTTGCCTCAATAGCACCATTGTGAAGTAGAACTGACCAACTCAGCAAGCTTGGGCTAGAAAGACAGGGTCAGGGCCAGAGACAGTGGTTAACTGGGTCAATTCAGGCTTAGTTTATAAATTTGATATGACTTATCATCAAAGATGCCAATGGTATGAATGACCATGGCCTCAAGGAGAACTAGGGAGTCAAGTGAAGCCAGATTGGTGTTGACAGACAAGAATAAAATAATGAAATTCAGAAACCAGGTTACCAGGAGGGGAAGATAGAAAGATAAAAATTACATAATTTGAGATTTCAATGTAGGGAACTTTTGATGAAAGTTTGTATTTATTTGGATTAAGCGGCTGCTGCTGCTACTGCTGCTAAGTCACTTCAGTTGTGTCCAACTCTGTGCGACCCATAGATGGCAGCCCACCAGGCTACCCCATCCCTGCGATTCTCCAGACAAGAACACTGGAGTAGGTTGCTATTTCCTTCTCCAACGCATGAAAGTGAAAAGTGAAAGTGAATCGCTCAGTCGACTCTTAGAGACCCCATGGACTGCAGCCCATCAGGCTCCTCCATCTATGGGATTCTCCAGGCAAGAGTACTGGAGTGGGGTGCCATTGTGGGAATTAAGAGGGAAATACAATGATTATGTCAAGTACTTAGGGAAGAATCCATTCACTTGATGTACAACCAATTTTCAGCATATTAAAATGGTAGATAAATGTGAGGTGTGGAAAATAAATAAGATCCAGTTGCTGAAGATGTCTAGCAAGTTGCTAGACTGTATGACAGGGACATTGAGTTGTGACTATAATGATAATAATAGAATAATGATAAGAATATTAAGTGTAATAATAATACTAATAGCTACCATATCCTCACTATTGAGTATTTTGCAAACATTAGCTTGTTCACTTATTTCTATGTTACTGTGAAGTGGGCATTATAATTCCTATTTCATAGAGGATGTGATAGACTCTTAAAGCTCATTTGGTTGATTAAGAATAAATAAGTTACTTAGTCAATAACATCACTGTATGTTAGGTATTACATGAGGGAGTAGATGTCAGAGAATCCCTTCTAGTGAGAAGTTACTCACTCAAATCACTGCTAATGCATGGCGCAGTGGAGATTTGAATTCAGATTTGATTCTAAAGCCTGATTTGTTCCATAAAGCAAGGGTTATGGAGATCATTTTTCCTTTTACTGTTAACTGAAGAAAGTGTTTAGGACTTTGTGGCAGCCTAGGTATATGAGAAGGAAATGGCAACCCACTCCAGTGCTCTTGTCTGGAGAATCCCAGGGATGGGGGTGCCTGTTGGGCTGCCATCTATGGGGTCTCACAGAGTCAGACACGACTGAAGTGACTTGGCAGCAGCAGCAGGTATATGATGGCCACCAGAAAACTTTCTTTCCTCTTGCACATGCAGGTCATGAAGCCTGTTCTTTAAATCTCCTTGAATCTGGGTTGGCCTGTGATTGATTATGGGCATACTCTAGTGAAACTGTGGATTTTTTTCTTGTGTGCATGCCTAAATCACTTCAGTCATGTCCAACTCTTTGCGACCCTAAGGACTGTAGCCTTCCAGGCTCCTCTGTCCATGGCATTCTCCAAGCAACAATACTGGTGTGGGTTGCCATGCCTTTGTCCAGGGGATCTTCCTGACCCAGGGGTTGAACCCTCATCTCTTATGTCTCCTTCACTGGCAGATTGTTTCTTTACCACTAGCACCACCTGGGAAGTCACCATAATGCAGCTAATATGGCAATAAATCAAGTCGTGCAACTTTTTGATTTCCAAGTCCATAAAAAATACTTGTTTACATTATACTATGGTCTATCAAGTATGCAATAAAATTATGTCTAAAAAAGCTTCGTTAAACATATTTTATTGCTAAAAACTGCTAACCATCATCTGACTCTTCAATAAGTTGTAATCTTTTGCCTAGTGGAAAGTCTTGCCTCAATGTTGATGGCTGCCAACTGATCAAAGTGGTGCTTGCTAAAGGTTGGGGTGACTGTGGCAATTTCTTAAAATAAAACAACAATGAAGTTTGTTGTGTCTATTTACTTTTCCTTTCATGAATGAATTCTCTGTAGCACAATGATGCTAGATAGTATTTTACCCATAGTAGAATTTCTTTCAAAATTGGAGTCAGTTCTCAAAACTTGTCATTGACTTATTAAGTTTATGTAATATTCTCACTCCTTTGTTACTATTTCAATGATTTTTCATAGCGTTTTTTCCAAGAGTAGATTCCATCTCAAGAAATTATTTTCTTAGCACTTACATAAGAAGAAACTCTTCATTTGTTAAAATTGTATTGTGAGAATACAGGAATTTGACTAACAGCTACAACCTACACTTCTAATTTTAATTATCTTGCTATTTCTACCACATCTTCAAGCACTGAGGTCTTAAATCCCTCTGCCATTCCTAAATGTTGGAATCAACGCTTTCCAAATTCCTGTTAGTGTTAATATTTTTGACTTCTTCCCATGAATCACAAATGCACCTCATGACATTAGGATGATGAATCCTTTCCATAAGATTTTCAGTTTATTTTGCCTATCAGTGAAATCACTATCTATGGCATCTGTAGCCTTATGAAATGTATTTCTGAAAAAAAAAAAAAAGACTTGAAATTCAAAATTACTCCTTTATCCATGGGGTGCAGAATGGATATTGTGTTAGCAGGCATTGAAACAGCATAAATCTTGTTCTACATCTCTGTCAGAGATCTTGGGTCATCAGATGCATTGTCATAGAGCAGTGATATCTTGAAGAGAAATTTTATTTTTTTCTGAGTGGTAAGACACAACAGTGGGCTTCAAGTATACAATATACTATGTTCTAGACAGATATGCTGTTATTCATGCTTTGTTGTTCCATTTATAAAGCACAGGCAGAGTATATTCAGCCTAATTCTTAAGGGTCCCAAGGCTTTTCAAAATGGTAAATGAGCATTGGCTTCAACTTGCATTAGCCTCTAACAAGAGAGTCAATTTGTCTGTCGAAATTTGAAGTCATGCATTGACTTCTCCTCTCTAGTTATGAAAATGGTAGATGGCATCATATTCCAATAGAAGGCTGTTTTTACTACAATGAAAATAAGTTGTCTATTGGAGGCATTTTTATTAGTTATCTTGCCTAGATCTTCTGGATAACTGGCTGCAGCTTCTACATCAGCACTTACTGCTTCGCCTTGAACTTTTATGCTGTGAAGATGGCTTCTGTGTTTAAACCTCCAGAAGCAGCCTCTGCTGTCTCAGGCTTTTCTTCTTCAGCTCTTCAGCCTTCATAAAATTAAAGGGAGGTGAGGCTTTGCTCTGGATGGGCCTTAGCTTAAGGTAATATTGTGGCTGGCTTGATCTTCCATCCAGACCCAAAACTTTCTTCATATCAGCAATAAGCCTGTCTCATTTTCTTGTCATCTTTGAATTTACTAGAACATCACATTTTATTTCCTTCAAGAACTTTTCCTTCGCTAATTTGGCTAACTAATGCAAAAGGCATAGCTTTCAACTTATCTCAACTTTTGACATGCCTTTCTAAGCTTAATCATTTCTGGCTTTTGATTTAAAATGAGAGACATACAACCATTTCTTTCACTTGAACACTTTACAGGCATTATAGCGTTATTAATTGGCCCAATATAAAAATTATTGTGCCTCAGTGAATAAAAAGCCCAAGGAGAAGGAGAGATATGGGGAAACAGATGGTCAGTGGAATAATCAGAATGCAAACAACATTTGTTAATTAAACTTGCCTTCTTATATGGGTGTGGGTTATGGTGCCCCCAAACAATTGAAATTGTAGCATCAAAGATCACTAATCACAGATTACCATAACAAATATCACAATAGTTAGAAAGCCTGAAATATTGGAAAAATTATCAAAATGTGATACACGAGACAGGAAGTGAGAAAATGCTGTTGGAAAAAATTGCACTAATAGACTTCTTTAATACAGGCTTGTCATAAAGCTTCAATTTGTTTTAAAAAAGTACATTTCCAAAAAGCAATGAAGTGCAATAAAATGAAGAATGCTTATATTTGACCCAAATGGCAATGGTAGAAATGACACAGCATGATTTTGAATAGAAGTCGTAAGAGGCTTTGCAGCTTCATCCCATATCTCCTGGAATGCTTATGGGGCAGTCCAGCTGCCTGGTTAGAAATCCTGTTAAACCGATGCTACCACTCTGTCAGGAAGTCCAAGTTAGTCATTTGGAAAATCCCGTGGGGAGGAGGAGATCCAACTCACTCTCATCTATTCCATCACCCCAGCCCACACACCAGACGCAGTGAATCCCTGAAATGATTCCCACTTCAGCCACCATTAGACACATGTGCATGAGACATCTCTGGTAAGAAAATGGCTGTGGCTGTCCACTGTCAAAGCTATAAGAGCAAGTAATGGACGAATTTTTTAAGCCATTAATTTTGGGGAAACGATTGTTGGAACAGACTTCAAAATAGTTTGATTTGAGAGTTGTTCATAGATAGGGAATTTATCAAGAGAATCATTACCATGCTTTGAAAAAAGACTTGAAATTTAGCTATTGTATTCATATTGGAATAATTATCAACATAATTCATTATGATCTTCCATATTGTTCCATTTATCCTATTCCATTTCATCTATCCTATTCATTCATGTCTTCAAAAAACATTAACAATCACCTATGTGTGAGGTATGATAGGAAATATTACGCAAAATAGCTATTTGCTAATTATGTAAAATGATTTGCCTTTCTGAGTATTAAATCTCTACCAAAATATTTAAATTAATTTGCTTAAGAAAGGTATATTTCTTTTAATAAGAGGCAATAATTACTCTAAATATTTTTTAAAAAAACTTCAAATGGAACCAAAATGAAATT
>SJYQ01001473.1:1048948-1063690 GCA_006410935.1 Redunca redunca
TAATTTACATATAATAGATTTATATCTATATTAATTTGTATTAATCTTGTATTCTAATTAAATGATTCTAATTATGTTATATTCTTCTGGAGTAGGTAATGGTAATCCATCCAGTATTCTTGCCTGGAATATTCCATGGATAGCAGAGCCTTGTGGACTACAGTCCAAGGGATCACAAAGAGTTGGACACAATTGAGCACACCCATACCCACATGCTGTCTTCTCTTTGTTAAACTGTCTTAATTAGATACCCCTCTGATCACGGTGTATCTAAATAGCAACAGCAACAAAGCTATTGCTTCTGCTGCTGCTAAGTCACTTCAGTTGTGTCCAACTCTGTGTGAACCCATAGACGGCAGCCCGCCAGGCTCCCCCGTCCCTGGAATTTTCCAGGTAAGAGTACTGGAGTATGGTACCATTGCCTTCTCCAAAACAAGCTATTAGCATATTTCAAACTTTGATGAGGAACAAAATCTTTGGTATTTGTAAAAAAAAAACAAAAAAAAACACCGAGATTACTCGGCTATACTCAATAGCTACTGAATTTCTTTATCTGTGACTAGAACCTCAGCATTGTAGTTCACGCAAGTTGTCTAGAAATTTTTATGCAGCCTATATTTTAGGAAAAACTGACCTAAATAAAAGAGATTTGGTTAAAAAGTCATAGGAATCTTATTCCACTTCTGACTCTTTGGTGTAAGAGTTTTATGCAAGTTTCTGAAACTTGGGTAAGTTTCTGAACCTCATAAATTCTTAGTTTTTGTACATTCTGTAAAAAGAACGGTAATTTCAATATTATGCCATTATTGTGAGGGCTGTGAAGGGTAATATATATGTAACAATAATATATACAACAGTACTTATATTAGCTATGTCTTTAACTCAGTAACATTGACAATGTCATATGATCTTACAATGCTTCATTTTTACCAATAAAAATGAGAACCTATGCAACACACTGATTTGCCAAAATAAACAAGGATGATGTGAAAATGCTTTGAAAAAGAAAAAAAATGTACTGTTACTAATGGATTCAATAATCGATCTCTATTTTCAGGGGAGTTTATGATACAGAGGAAAAGCTGATGCTGAAATGATAATGATTTAACAAACACATATCAAGTAGAAGGTAATGTATTAAATGTTATGTACTTCCTCTCAAGTCTTTATAGAAAAGTTGATGTCTTCTATAATACCAGATTCTCTGCAAATGAGAAGACTGAGTCTCAGAAAGTACAAGTAACTCATGCAAGAGGACACAATATTCCAACAGTGGCCTTGGAACTCAATTCTGATTCTTAGTTGCATACAGCTTCAGCTTCCCTGGTGGCTAAGACTGTAAAGCGTCTGCCTGCAATGCGGGAGACCCGGGTTGAATTCTTGGGTCGGGAAGATTCCCTGGAGAAGGAAATGGCAATCCACTCCAGCACTCTTGCCTGGAAAATCCCATGGATGGAGGAGCCTGATAGGCTACAGTCATGACTGAGCGACTTCACTTTCATTTTCACTGTATGAGTTTCACATATGAGTTTTAACTCTGTGCTGTTTGTTAACACCCAACACTTCTTCATATAATTGAACACAGGTATAAAACCCAGATTTCAAAAGCTTAACCATTATTATTAGCAGGGACAAATGACTTCTAATAAAGAAGAATATATAGAAGATTATAAAGAATAATCAAAAATGGATTTAGAGATAGAAAATGTATATTAGAGATGAAGTGGGCCTTGTGATAGGCTCTCTAATAATATTCACTCCACCACAATATGGTATAGGGAATTAACCCCTCATTATATATGCAGCCCTGATTAGCCTGTGCAAATCTTGGAAATCTCACCTGCCTTTGCTGGTGATTGGTTCAGGAAGTTAGATATAAGCCAGTTCAGTTCATTTCAGTTCAGTTGCTCAGTTGTGTCTGACTCTTTGTGACCCCATGGAATTCAGCAGCCAGGGCTCCCTGTCCATCACCAACTCCCTGAGTTTACCCAAAATCATGTCCATTGAATCAGTGATGCCATCCAACCATATCATCTTCTGTCATTCCCTTCTCCTCCTGCCTTCAATCTATCCCACCATCAGGGTCATTTCCAATAAGTCAATTCTTCACATTAGGTGGCCAAACTATTGAAGTTTCACTTTCAGCATCAGTCCTTTCAGTGAATATTCAGGACTGATTTCCTTTAGGATGGACTGGTTGGATCTCCTTGCTGTCCATGGGATTATCAAGAGTCTTCTCCAACACTGTAGTTCAAAAACACCAATTCTTTGTTGCTCAGCTTTCTTTATAGTCCAACTCTCACATCCATACATGACGACTGGAAAAACCATAGCTTTGACCAGATGGATCTTTGTTGGCAAAGTAATGTCTCTGTATTTTAATAGGTCAATTAGATCATGATAATCTTCTTATGATTGATGCTTCAGGAGCAAGCACATGGTCTAAACTGGAGAAATCAGATGAATGAACAGGTATTTGTAGAGATACACTAGTTTTTTCTCTTGCTGTATATAATCAAGAAAGCATTTGTTGTTGTTTAGTTGCTAAGTAGAATCTGACTCTTTTATGACTATCCCATGGGATTTCCCAGGCAAGAATACTGGAGTGGATTGCCATTTCCTTCTCCAGGGGATCTTCTCAACCAAAGGATAGAACATGTGTCTCTTGCTTGGCAGGTGGATTCTTTACCACTGAGCCAGTTGGTAAGCCCCATGAAAAGATTTAGCCTCTATTATTCTTGGCAATCAGCTTATGATTACAACGGACTTTTAGGGTAAGGCCAGCATTGAAGATGACTGAATGGAGAGATGGAACTAACCTGGGTCCTTGAAAGACACTTGAGACACTGGATCAACCAAAGAAATAATCTGCTTTAGCTTTTTTTAGAAGAACCAATAAATTTCCTTATTGTTGAAGCCAGTTTGAGTTAGGCTTCATATTACTTGCAACTGGAAGCATCCTGAGATACAAAGCAAAACAAAACTCTGTGGATTTTTGAAGACTGAAACTAGAATAACTCATTTTGTGCTAAAACTAGTTATACTAGCATAAATAACCCCAAAAGAGGATCTCAAACAATATCCAATTACTCCAGATAAGCCACTTGTAACTGAAAAATGACAAGTCAGTTGGGAAAACTGAAAGAACAGCTCACCAACTAGCAGAAAATTGCCAGAAAAGCAAATTATACAATGAAATTACTAAATTGACTTAAACATTTACCTACAAAATAATGGAATAATCACTTTTGGATAGAGATTTGGGGCTTACTAAAGATGTAGAATTATAACCAATAAATTTCTATGACAATAAAGTTAAAGTATTGATAATTAGAGAAAGAATTTTGGAGCAATCTTGACCTAAAATTCTATTTTAGAAATCCAGTAATAATCTGTGTCATTCTCATTGCTGCATTCATTTTTTTAAAAAAAGTGCCTGGAAAATTTGGAGGAATTGTCATATGAGGACAAAAATGAAAAGTTAAAACTTGACAGCTTTGACTTATAGAAGTTGACTGGATACTAGGGGACCTAAGATCTTATGCAGGCCTTACCATTTTCTAGCTAAGTGAGTTAGGAATTCACTTTTGTATCTCTAGCACACACAAAATTTTTCAGGTACTAAAGCTGGAAAGATGGGTTTTCCTGTGAATATTCCAAGAAAACTGTTCCTTTGGCTTAGTATTTGAAGATGGAACTGGTGCCTTTTGTTTGTTTTGGGTGGCAAAAGAGGATAATAAACAAATATACCAAATGACTAAAGAATTCAAGGCCTTTTGAAGAGCAGGAAAGTAGATGATTTAAGTTTGGTCAGAGTAGCAAAATTTTATATGGAGAAAAGGAGGTTGAGGGAAGACCTTGAACACCTGAACAACGAGTTTGAGCATTTTTACAAAGGTAATGGAGGTCAGTAAATATTTTACACTTGGAGGTGAACCAACACAGTAGATATTATAAAGGAAGAGTCAAGAATGGGAATGAAATATTATTTCAGAATTTCATGCTACACAAATTGGAAGAAAAATGATATAAAAAGGGCAAAATCTGGAGGTGGATCTCAAAAGTTTTCCTCTCAACTAAAGTAATAAATTTTAATTGAAATAATTCTGAAGATAACACTGAAGTGCTAAGGTAGGAAGATGCTAGTTTGGAGACTGAAGAGATTTAAAAAGTCAGAAATCATTATTGAGAGCCATGTGATGGGAAATAAATAACAGCTGAATAGCAATATTACTGAAAAACATTGAAAGCTTATGTGAAATGAAAAATATGATTTTATAGGAGCTGAGTCAACATTCTTCCATTAGATTTTTTTATTGCTCATTACCAGAAACAGGTGATTGAGTTTAAAAGTTGGCATTATAGGCATCAAGGAAGTCATGAATTTCAGGTAAGAAATGAATTAGATAAAGCTTATAACCATACAAGTGAAGTAGAGTGATGTGAAGCTCAGAGGAAGATAATAAATGTGGGAGGCAACTGCATTTAATTGCAACTTAATTTAAGGCTCTTGTCAGAGGTTTCATGTCTCAAGCTATAGCTCAAAATATACATAGCAGAACTTCTGGCACGCAAGTCAGTGACCCTGCAGTTGTAAAGAGGGAGAGATAATAAGGCCCTGGCACTCAGAGGGAGTTTCCCTGTTGGCTCAGATGGTAAAGTATCTGCCTATAATGCAGGAGACCTGGTTCAATCTCTGGGTCAGAAAGATCCCCTGGAGAAGGGTATGGCAATGCATGCCAGCATTCTTGCTTGGAGAATTCCATGGATAGAGGAGCCTGGTGGGCTACAGTCCATGGGTTGCAAAGAGTTGGACACAACCGAGAGACTTTCAGTCACGCTAAAGGGAGTGATATATCAATGGATAATTCAAAAATATATCCTCTTGATATAGAATCTCAGTGGACACATAAACCTTTTCTTTAACACTTCTATTTACTTTCTTACCCATATACAGTTACACTTCATTTTATTGCACTTTACAAATATTGCTTAAAAAAAATGAAGGTTTGTGGCAACTCTGAATCTAGCAAGTTTATCAGCATCATTTTTCTAACAGCATCTGCTCACTTTATGTTTATGTGTCACATTTTTGTAGTTCTTGGGCTATTTCAAACTTTCTCCCTGTTATTATATTTGTTATGGTAATCTGTAATTTTTGATGTTACTACTACAATGCACTGAAAGTTCACATGATGGTTACCATTTTTTAGTGATATTTTTAATTAAGGTATTTACATTGTTTTTGAGGCTTAAGCACACTTAAAGGACTAAGCATTCTGTAACCACAACTTTTCTTTAACTTGAAATACAGTTGATTTATAGGCTGTGTTAATTTCATGTTTACAGAAGAGTGATTCAGTATGCTGGGCTATACAGCAGGTATAATAACCTCTAGGTGCATCCATGCTGCTGCAAATGGCAGTATTTCATTCTTTTTTATGGCTGAGTAATATTTCATTGTACATATGTGCCACATCTTCTTTATTCTTTCAACTGTTGATGGACACAGGTTGCTTCCATGTCTTGACTATTGTAAATAATGCTACTAGGAATATTGGGTTGCATGTATCTTTTTTATTTATAGTTTTCTTTAGATATATGACCAAGAGTGGGGTTGTTGGATCATAAATAGATCTATTTTTAGTTTTATAAGGAACTTCATTCTGTTCTCCAAAGTACCTGTACCAATTTACATTCCCATCAACCATACTGGCAGGTTTCTTTTTTTCACCACACCCTTTCTATCATGTACTATTTACAGACTTTTTGGTGATGGTCATCCTGGCTAGTGTGAGGTGATACCTCATTGTATTCTTTATTTGCATTTCTGTAATAAACAGTGATGTTGAGCATCTTTGCTTGTGTCTTTTGGCCATCTGTATGTCTTTTTTGAAGAAAAATCTTTATGTGTCTTCTGCCCATTTTTTCTGCCGTGTTGTTTGTTTGTTTGTTTGTTTGTTTTTTGATATTGAGCTGTATGAGCTGTCTGTATATTTTGGAGCTTAATTTCTTATCAGGCTTCCGAGATGACTCAGTGGAAAAGAATATGCCTGTTAACAAAGGAGACGCAGATTAGATACCTGGGATGGGAAAGATCCCCTGAGGAAGGACATGTCAACCCGCTACAGTATTCTTGCTTGGGAAATCCCATGTTTAGAGGAGACTGGCAGGCTATAGTCCATGGGGTTGCAACAGAATTAGACATGACTTAGCAACTAAACCACCACCACAATAATAACAAATCTCTTGTCAGCCAGATCATTTGCAAATATTTTCTCCATTATGTAGCTTTTCTTTTCATTTTGCTTATGATTTCCTTTGCCATGCGAAAACTTTTAAGTTTTTAGTTCTCATTTGTTCATTTTTGTTTTCCTTTCCATTACTCTAGGAGATGAATCCAAAAAGATATTGCTGCAGTTTATATCAAAGAATTTTCTGACTGTGTTTTCCTCTAGGAGTTTTGTAGTACCTGTAGTATAATACATTTAGATCTTTAATTAAGTTTGAGTTTATTTTTGTATATGGTTTTAGAGAATGTCCTAATCATTCTTTTACATGCAATTGTCCAGTTTTTCCAGAGTAACTTATTTTTTCCATTGTATAGACTAGCCTCTTTCATGGTGGGTTAATTGACCATGGGTGAGTGGGTTCATTTCTGGGCTTTCTATTCTATTCCATTGATCTGTCTCTTTTGCACTAGTACCAAATTGTTTTGATAACTGTAGCTTTGCCATATAGTTTGAAGTCAAGGAGTTTTATTCCTCCAGCTCTGTTTTCCTTTCTCAAGATTGTCTTGGCTTCTCATGGTCTTTGTGTTTCCATATAAATTTTAAAACTTTTTGTTCTGGTTCTATGAAAAATGCCAGTGGTAATTTGGTAAGGAGTGCATTGAATCTATAGATTGCCTTGGGTAGTATATTTATTTTGACAATATTGATTCTTTCAATCCAAGAACATTATTCTTGGGATTTTTTCTGTTTGTCATTTTCAGTTTCTTTCTTCAGCATCTTAAAGTTTTCTGAGTGCAGTTCTTTTGTCTCCTTAGGTAAGTTTATTACTAGGTATTTTCTTATTTTTGATGTGATGGTAAATGAGATTGCTTCCTTAATTTCTATTTCTGATCTTTAGATGTTAGTGTATAGAAATGCAACAGATTTCTCTGTATTAATTTTGTATCCTGCAACATTACTGAATTAGTTGAAGAGCTCTAGTAGTTTTCTGGTAGTGTCTTTAGGATTTTCTATTTATAGTATCATGCCATCTGCAAACTGACATGTTTACATTTTTTCCAATTTCAATATCTTGTATTTCTTTTTCTACTCTGACTTCTCCGAGTTCTGTGGCAAGAACTTCCAAAACTAAGTTGAACAAAATCAGCAAAAGTGGATAGCCTTGCCTGGTTACTAATCTTAGAGGAAACGATTTCAGGTTTCTGCTGTTGACTATGACATCATCTATAAGTTTAGCTGTGAGTTTATATGGCCTTTGTTATGTTGAAGTAGATTTTCTCCATGCCCACTTTCTGAAGAGTTTTTTTAAACTCATAAATGAATGGTTAATTTTATTAAAAGCTTTTTCTATATAAGCATAAATTTTATATATACTTGAAAACCAAAACATTTGTGTGACTTTTTATTGTGATATTCACTTTATTGTGGTGGTTTGAAACAAAATCCACAGGATCTTCAAGTATATCTGTACTCTGGGTTTCCAGAATCTACCATATGAATTGTTCTTGGCTATTTTAAATTAGTTTTTAATATTTAGATTAATATTTCCTGTAAGAATGTGTGTATGTATGAATGCATGTTGCAAGGAATAGGGTAGAATGAAAGGAAAATCATGAAAAAAATTGTTGAGGGACTTAAAGAGATCAGAGCACCAAACTTCAAATAATAGTTTTGTGATTGCAGCCACAGTAAACTTCTGAAAATCTTTTCCCACCACACCACTCCCAGTTTTTCCTCTAATTTTACTGGGTTTGCTTTTCTGCTTATTGACATGTTATATGCCATAACAGTATATTTAATATTAAATGCCTATGATTATTGTTTACTTAGTTACTACTCTGTATACTGAACATTCTTCCTTATTTATGTGATTTTTAAAAAAGGTGATTATTCTTTTTAGTGAAAAGTATTACATATCCATTCATTAATACACCTAATAATTTGTTTAACAGTATTGGGAAATATACATACTAGACTTTGGGCATTAGACAGTAAATAAGATATAGAATGTACTTGCCCTTATGCGTTTTACTTTGTAGGGAGAGGATAGACAATGAACAAATGAATGAGATGATTTCAAATAGTAATAAATGCAATGAAGAAAATAAAATGGTATAAAAACTAGTTGGAGACAATGCAGGAGACATTAGACATGGATCTGATAATCAAATGATATTGTTGTTCATTGGCTAAGTCCCGTCCCACTCTTTGCAATTCCATGGACTACAGCATGCCAGGCTTCCCTGTCCTTCACTATCTCCTGGAGTTTGCTCAAATTCATCTCCATTGAGTTGATTATGCTATCTATGTCATCCTCTGCCATCCTCTGTCGTTTTGCCTTCAGTCTTTCCCAGCATCAGAGTCTTTTCCAATGAGTCAGTTCTTCTCATCAGGTGGCCAAAGTATTGGAGGTTCAACTTCAGCATCAGTCCTTCCAATGAATACTCAGGGTTGATTTCCTTTGGTTTGATCTCCTTGCTGTCCAAGGAACTCTCAAGAGTCTTCTCCAACACCACAGTTCAAAAGCATCAATGATAGGAAGGAACTATCCAGCACATAAATGGGCAAGAGTTTTCCAGGCAGATATTATTAATAAAAATATTCCTAAGTATTATGTACTTGGCATATCTGTGAAACAGAAAGAATTCTGCTGTGGTTTAATCAAAATGAAAGAAGAGTTTAGAGGAAGATAATGTTGTTGGAAATATCAGTAAGTGCCAGGTAATAAAGGGAATTGAAGACAATGGTAATGAATTTGGATTTTACTCTGAGTGTATTGGAAATTCATTGGAAATAAATTTTCTTTTCATACAAGAAGAGGCAAAGGAAAGAAGCCATTGAAAACTGTAGATAAAAAGGTGCAATGGAAGACTTTAGAACATATAGAAAGATTTGGGGGCAAATCTATATAAATGATTAAAAATGTATGAGTATTTTTCTTTGCAATAAATTTTTTTATAAAAATTTATAATTTTTTATATAAATTATGATAATCCAGTAAGTCTGTTTTCCAGTGTTGATTTATTGTACTTTTGTTGCTTAGTAGAAGTTGTCAGTAGTAGTAGTAGCAGTTTCAGTGACAGTGGCCATTGGATTCTCCAAGGATGCTTTGGACATATGTTTCTTGCAATCTCACGGACTCTGTGGTGATTTTTCTACTTTCATTGAAAGGAAAAAGAAAAAAAATTTATCACCTCTTCCCCATGTCAGTCTTATAAAATTGGAATTTTATGATATTTATCCTGGTTAATATAATTTGTGAATGACATATATTTGTCATTGAGATTTTGACTCCTTGTGAGTTGTGAGCTAAAATGGCTTGTGCTGTTTTTGGCTGAAGCATTTGATTACTAATGTGAGACTTTACACATTACTACATTTAAAATGTTTATTTAAAGAATCCTTGTGTTCCTTTTTAGAAAAATATAAATACTTCTTGGTCAATTATTATAAACTTCAGGTGAAAGTTAAATTAAGCAACAATTTCAAGTAGTTAGGCAGGCATAAACACTTAATGTAGTTTTATATAAGTTGGAGCTGTGCACTCTAAATATATTCCAATATATAAGTGTTACTCTCCATCCATCGAAGGTGATCTTTCTGAAAGGAAAATAGATACTTGAGTGTCCATTGTGCAAACTAGCAAGAATAATTAAAAATAATCAACTTGTTTATTTAAAACCTCAAGCAACCCAGACACTATCCTGAAATTAATTTAGTAAGCTAGTGTTACACAAATTCTAAGAACAGATGAGTTGAAGAAATCCTGTGGGAAAATAACATATGGGGTGCTAAAATATGCTAGGTATCATGCTTCTGCAAAGCTTTCTATAAATCCAATATTGGATTTATTGTGTATGACTCATTACAACTCTGTAATGCAAGTTAAGATCAAAAAATAACATATGCCTATATGGGCTTTAAATTTTTTCAATCTCACTATTCATTTATGAATAATTTATAGCTATCTTGTGACATATTTTCCTAAATATACCATGAAGTAAATTTGGAATTATTATCTCCAAAGACACTTTAGGACCACATGTTTATAAAGTCATTCATTTTAAGACAGCTGCACCCTTGGCAATACTGTGGCCTAAAATATGCTTTTCTCTGAAGCAAAATTTTTCAATTATTCTCATTTAGTTGTTCTCCAGTATCCACCAGGGATTGGTTCCAACATCTCCCCTGAGGTGCAAAAATTTGGGGATGCTTAAGTCCCTTGTACAGAAATGGATAATATTTGCATGTAATTTACACAATCTTCCTGTATATTTTAAATCATCTCTGGATTAATTGTAATAAATCTAAATGCTATCCAAATACTTGTAAAAACAATGTAAATGCTATGTAAATAATTACCTATACAACAAATTTAATTTTTGCTTTTTGGAACTTCCTAAAATATTTTCCCCCCAATATTTTTGATCCACTGTTGTTTGAGTCTGCAGATACAGAATCCACAGATACAGAGAGTTGACTTTATTTAGATTTTCTTTCATGATGTTCCTTGATATCAACAACTTGTTCTACAAGATATTTATCTGAGACTAGGGACATGTCTCACAGTCATGGAAGTGAACAAAGTTGACAAACATGTATCTGGGGGTCATTAGTTTTATATTTTAACTAACTGAGCAAATCAATTGGCCCTTTAGGACTTAGAAAAGTGTAAGTATTACTTCCTAAGTGCTTAACTTATTGGGCAATGGCTGAGATATAATGGAGTAAGAACTGTCTTAGTGGTTTCTTGATGATTACTTGCTTATCTGCGTTTTTTTTTTTTTTTTTTTTTTTTTGTTGTTGTNTTTTTTTTTTTTTTTTTTGGTTGTTGTTGTTCTACAACTGTAAGAAGATATTTATCACTATGAAATATATCATTAGAGCTCAAACAGATTGAAAAAAGACTATTGTCATATGGTGACAGTGAACTTGGTGTGATCCCTATGCCACCATGTAATTCATTAGGAGAGATAGAGACAGTGGGCTTTTGCAGAAGCACTTAAATAGAGCAGTCCTGGAGGTTGGATAATTTGTAACAGATGTTCCATATAATGAATGGATTACCGGGAGAGTGTCTGCAATGCAGACTATCTCATTCAGTGGGTATGATCGATGTTTCTTATTAGCTTGGCTTAACATTCTGTGAACTGAGGTTGTGAGACAAATATGTGAGATTTGATTTACTGATACACACAGATCAGGTAATAAAATCTCTTTGAAACAGACATTAGGTATTTCAAATGAAGTTTACTAATAACAGTCCTATTTCTTGAGTTGGCACAAAAAAATAATTATATGAACCAATAACTGCCTGAACTTGTTTTATGCCATATTTTTCTGTGATTAATGTGCACTAGAATTAACCAAATTAGAACACTGACAAACAAGAAAGCTGACAATTTAGTACAGATGATTAATTTTTGTTAACTTATGTGATTTAGGAAAAAATTTCTTTGTTTGAAATTCTGTACTTTTGACCTAGATTTGTTTTAAAAGCTAAGACATAATTCCAGAGGAACTTGAAAACCATTCATACCATTTGTTTTCAATTTAAAAAATCTAAGTACTTATTTCACAAGTACTTCCAAATCTTTTAGTGTCCTTGGTGGTGTTTATAAAGGTCTTTTTACTTTAATTTTAATTTTCGCATTGCTTCATTGCTAACTAAAAGTATGCAAAATTCCATATAAAAATTCATATAATGAATATTTATGTTCTTAAAATATTAAAGACTATGATATAAATCAACTTATAATATTTTTGGGGGGGTTCATTTCATATGCTATCAAGCTGGTTACTTTTAGATAGGCAGATAGTGATGACTGTCACTGGTAGAAAAGCAGTAATCTTAGGACTCTATTATAGCTTCATCTACACATCTTTTCTAGAATGAAATATAATTTGTGCATTTAACTTATTTTATTCAGCCTTAGCCTCTTGCTGACTTTGTGTAACTGTACTTCAAGCTCTTTAGTATTTGTTTCACACATGGGAAATTCCCTTGTACACTAAGGTAGCTATTGCAGTTTGCTCAAAGATGGAGCCCCCTACAATGCAAATAAACACACTAATATAAGCAGTCCACTTCTGGAAAGTGAGGCAAAGTTTCATCGATTCAGTTAACTGAATATACTGAGATGGTCCTAATGGTATTTCACAGTTCATACTAACGACAGTAAACCTGCAGAGAACACAGTTATGCCAGGCTTAAAAACATGCTAATTTGGCCCTGAGGAAGAAGAAGAAACCAAAATGCTCCCACTCACCTTTAGAATGCTTATCAAAGTGTAATTGAACAAGATGGACAGAACAATCAAAAAGTTATGGAATATTTCATCAGTGGATAATCAGATAGCATTGCCTGTTGGATAAATGTAGACCATTTTCTTGTTTATAGGTACCATGAAGAATAATGATTCATCTCCCTAATCTTAATGATTAGGGAAACATATTCTTCATGTAGTGAAGTGTCTTGCATTTTCTGAAAAGCATTCCACCACTTGAAATCTCAATTCATTTTCCTATTAAATCTGCAAATTGTATATAATGTCCCCATTTTACAAATGAAGAATCTGGAAGAGGTAAAATGACTTGCCTCCAGTTATCCAGGAGATAAAGAGTTAGATCTGGCATTGTTTTTAGAATGCTACAATGTATGGGTTGGGTAACCTGGCTTCTATCACAGCCTTTTTAAACAACATGAGTCATCTTTAAGTTGGGCTATTGAGATTCAGCAAACATTTACAGTGTACCAGCTATAAACTAGTGTAGCATTAAGTGCACAGTTGCCCAAAGATCTTTGGAAAAAAGATCTGCAGATCTTTTCCCACTACTTTTTGCACATTTTGAATTTATGCAGTTTTATTTTCTCACAGCAATAATTAACCTTGCAGCTGTCATTTTTATGTCTCAGCTTTTCAATACTTGACCACTCTTACTTTTGTAGAGGTAATTCTGTGTTTTAATAAACTGATTTTTTTTTAAAGTAGGAACTATTTTTTCCTTTCCTTCTCAGTTTTTTAGGTACCTCACCAATGATTCGCAAATTTCCAAAGGCAAAATCTACTGATATACTCAATCGATAACATAGGAACCCATGTACTCATGACTGCCAATCCTTACATACAATGTATTAAATTAGATTTTCTCTATAAGTACTAAGCAACATATTTTACATAATTTAGTTTAGAAAAAATAAAAATAAACATCAATTTTGAAAGATTTTTTATCAAGAACGAGTGACTTATTCTTTTTTTTTTCCCCCTCATCACCTGGTGTTCAGTTTCATCTCTACTCTTTCACCTCACTTGCTCTAACTCATTAGAGAGCCAATTGCCTTTGTAAGTCCAAATTAAGGAATAGTGAAATGGAGACATTACCTTTGCCAGGTGTTTGGGAGGACAAAATCCAATTAGCAGCAAAAGTTTCTTCCAATCAGTGTTAGCCTGCTGTTCAGGCTGCATGAATTTTGTGTGGATTAATGAAGAATCATTCAGAGTCCAGGCTAGATATGGTGTTGTGTTACACAAAATCAAGAAAATAATTAAGAATTGAGTATTCGGGGATGGAAACTGAAGTGAACTTACCAATTTTGTATTAACTTCCTTGGGGATGTGACCAGTCATTGTGTTGACATTCAGCAGAATTTTTGTTTGGAACTTGGATTCCACATGTGGATATCAAAAAAGGGCCATGTAATAATGTATGTGCCCTGCAAAACTATTCTGGGCTTCCCCTGAAAACAAATTACTACCCAATACTCAAAAGACATGCTAAAACAATTTATGTAAAATTCATAGAAAACAATACATTCAGGGAAATAAAAAGGTTAGGTTTCAGGAAGTCTAGGTTCAAAAGATTAGGTTTCCTAAACCAACTGGTTGTTGGTTTAGGCTGTGTCTACATAAAGTATATGAAAACTAAGTAGGATGACATTTTCAAACAATTCAAACAAATGAACAGACATATAAAATGTACTTCCAATATTTCAGCTAAGCAATATTGGTGAACTTAAGGACATCCTTTTGAACATCAAAGACCATTTTTGTTTGTTTGTTTTGTGTTGTTTTGTCTTCAAGGCTCTTAAAATAATTCACACATAGGTAGATGAGAAACAATGAACATCAAAGCTTTGAAAAAATAGTGATCACAAGTGGGTGGAAAGTCGGGCATTTTTAAAGCAATTGGGTTCATAGCAATACAGGCATACCTCAAGAAACAAGAAAAAAGTCAAATATATAACCTAACTCTACACCTAAAGCAACTAGAAAAGGAAGAAATGGAGAACCCCAGAGTAAGTAGAAGGAAAGAAATCTTAAAAATTAGGGCAGAAATAAATGCTAAAGAAACAAAAGAGACCATAGCAAAAATCAACAAAACCAAAAGCTGGTTCTTTGAAAAGATAAATAAAATTGACAAACCATTAGCCAGACTTACCAAGAAACAAAGAGAGAAAAATCAAATCAATAAAATTAGAAATGAAAATGGAGAGATCACAACAGACAAC
>SJYQ01001473.1:1064822-1155238 GCA_006410935.1 Redunca redunca
GGGAGAGGGAGAGGGTGGGATGAGATGGGAGAATGGCATTGAAACATGTATACTATCATGTAAGAAACGAATCGCCAGTCTGTGTCTGATGCAGGATGCAGGATACTTGGGGCTGGTGCATGGGGAGGACCCAGAGAGATGTTATGGGGTGGGAGGTGGGAGGGGATTCATGTTTGGGAACGCATGTACACTCGTGGTGAATTCATGTCAATGTTTGGCAAAACCAATACAGTATTATAAAGTAAACTAAAGTTATAATAAAAATTAAAAAAAAATAAAGCATTGGCAATTTTTTCCTTGCTTAATAATTGGGGAAATTGGAAGAAAGTTTAAAATGAGAGAACAAGGAGAGATTATGTAGAAAGAGGTCTATTATTGTCTGATGCTTACTATTCCTGAGGGTATTTGTTTCTGAGGCTAGTTTCCTTATCTGCAAATTGGAACTAAAAATAGTAACCTTCTCATATTGTTTTTATAGGACATTCTAGATATATAAAATGAAATAATTCATAGAGATACTTTAGCACAGTTCTTGGCATATAGGAAGAACTTAACAAATATTAGCTCTTTTATCAATAGAGCTTATGATCAGAAAGCAAAATGAGCTGCTCATATATCTGTAATCATACTCTTTGTATTATATTATAAAAAGTGTTCCTTCTTGTTGGGGACATAAGTTGCTTGTGATTAGCTGTAACACAGTGCCTGTTACATATTGTGCATGCATGCAAAGTTGCTTCAGTCCTGTCCAGTTCTTTGTGACCGTATGGACTGCCACTCCTCTGTCCATAGGATTCTCCCAGGCAAGAATACTAGAGTGGGTTGTCACACCCCACCTCCAGGGGATCTTCCTGACCCAGGGATCAAACCGTGGTCTTCTGTGTCTCCTGCACTGGCGGGTTCTTGAACACTTGTGCCACCTGAGAAGCCCTCTGCCACGTATTATGTGCCCTATAAATGTTTGATGAACAGCTACTGAATGAATGGGAGAAGAGTGAGAAAGGGCTAAAGTTGAGCAACCTGCTCAAAGTCACACACCTAGTAAGAGCTTATGGGGGTGTGAAACAGTCTGTCTGACTTCAAACCCTACACTTTCCTTAAGATACTGCACGGCTTTGCATACTTTATCACTTACCTCTCTCCACCTACTCTGATTTCATTATTACATTGAATTTGCCCTTGCAAAGGTCATCAGTTATTTAAAACTGCTCAAACCAGTGGTATCTATTTGTTCTTGATTTACTTGCATTTGGCACTGAAGCCTATTTTCTCCTTCCTGAAATTCCCTTTTCCTGTCCCTAAGGTTTGGTTTTTTTGATTGTCCACTTAGTTGCTCTGTCTGGCAGCTACTTCCCAATCTTCTTATAGCTTCCTCCTCTTCATCAGTGTCAGTGTTTCTGAAGCTTCTATCTTGAGCTTCTTCCCCTTCTCATTCTTCACATACTGTCTTTGCAATTTCATTTTCATCTCATCATGCTGAAATCTACGTCTCAGCTCAACCCTATTCTCTCCTGATCTCCGTAGCCACAAATCTATTTGCTGCTGCTGCATCGCTTCAGTCGTGTCCGACTCTGTGCACCCAGATAGACGGCAGCCCACCAGGCTCCCTCGTCCCTGGGATTTTCGAGGCAAGAACACTGGAGTGGGTTGCCATTTCCTTCTCCAAATCTATTTACTTACTGGGTATTTCTCTCTGGAGAGCCTTATGTTAACTGCTCTTCCTTCACCCCCCAACTCACCTATCTCCTTATTTTCCAGATAAATTGCAAAACATGATCATTCTTCACTAGGATGGCCACTTAATTTATCATCTAAACCTGGACAATTTTGAGAGAAAGGACTTCATCAATAATTATGCTGGCTCTCCAAGTTTAACCTGGAACTGCCTTGGTCTAAGCAGACTGTATGTCTTCCCTCCCCTTGACCCCTCAGTTAACTGAGTGGTCCCAGCATTACCACTGGGATTTATCTTGGCCTCCTATTTTCATTTTTGCATAAGGTGAGCCACCAAGTTCTGTAGATCTTGTCTCCTTCCTAGCTGTTTAGTATGTGTGTTTCTTTCCATCTCAATTACCGTTGCCTTTTATCAGACCCTTCTTATTTCTTATCAGAATTATTGCCATGGTCTCCTACTTGGTCTCATGCTCCTCTAAAGCATCCCCTGCTTTGTCAGAATGATCCTCTTGAAGTGCATATCTAATTACATGCCTTTCCAGTTTTGGTCCATTAATGGCTAACTATAATCTGTGGCATGAAAGGTAAGTTCTTTCCCATGACATGAGAAGGCACTTATAACCAATCCCGTTTCACCACTTATCCTTCTTGAACACTAGAACTGTCTTGGCATATAGTAGGTACTCACTAAACAATAAATAAAATCAGCATGTAAAACATAACCCCACATACCAAGAACTTGGCTTCAACAAGTTTACATCAGTGAGATGTAATAGTAAATGTCATTTTTATAATAGGATGGAAGCATTAAAAAAATGTAAGATTTGTGGAGCAAAATACACAGTGAACTGTGATTACCTTTCAATTTGTGATTCAGAAATATGTGTGATATAAAACCTATTTGATTAGATTTTTGTTAAAATGGAAGAGTGAAGTCAATGTACTTGTTTCAAAATAGCAAAATGCTCCCCAGAAAGTCTAAGTCAGTTGATGGAAATACCAGTTCCTAAAAGAGAACTTGGCTTCCAGCAGGCACTCAATATTTGTTGAGTGGCTAAATAAAAGAAATTTAGTCTCCATCAACTGGTTGTCTATATACAGTGACAATTCATTTGTTCATTTTATGTATAACTGTGGCAAGCATTTGGTCATTTGATCAAATCACTTCAGTCAACTATCATTTCAATGAACCAAACTAAATGTTGCACAGAAAATCTACAGTCAAAAATGTTATTTTTTAGTCAGTTGTTAGTGTTCCCATGGATTAGCAAGCAACCACATGAAAAGTACAATAGAAAAAAACTAAGCTGCTATTCAGCGTGTAAGAGAAATTGTATAGATGTCAATCAAACTAGTTAAAGTAGAAAATGTCTAAGCAAGTGATTTGTATCCATTAATTATTTAAAAAGCCTTACCCAACACTAGTGACAGTAGTGATCTAAAATTCCCACAATGCTATACAGGATATTCCAATAAGACTTTGCAATGAGTGAGATTAGATTTTCTTCTAGGTGAGGACATTTTATTTTATATCTCAATTTTAAAGCTTTTTTAAATATTGGAAAAACCAATATATTAACTGAATAATTTCTATTCTGCTCTAAAGTAGAAATTATTGGCAAATTTGTTTAATATTAACATTAAAATTACACTGAAAGCATTTGTTATTGTTCTTTTGAGACTCAAGTACCAGTATATCATCAAACCCAGCTTTGTTTTTTGTGATTTATAGCTCCTTTTCTTTTTCCCTGGAGACTTTTTTGATTCCAAGACATTACTCCACCATATGAAGGCTTGTGCAAACTCCAAACCTGTCATTTCATATTAGATTAGTGGTGGAAAAGGAAAACTGTGCGAACTCTGGATAGTTGTGCCAAACACTTGTGCATTTTAAAGCTTGAAAGTTTAGTAGTGATCAGATGATAAAATACATTTATATCAATTTGGAATCTACACATTTCAAAAGGGTAGTGCTTTGAGAGATCTAAAGACAGAGCACATTAATACTGGTTAATTCTCAAACCTACATGTATAAGAAATATGTTCAAGATTTTCACTGAGCTTGAGTTTCCTTTTGTATTTGGAAAAGTGATAGTGTGCACTTGTATCTCTCCAAGGACAAAAGGCAGAAAACTTGAGAATTTTTCTCTCTTGCTGGTGAGGATCACTGAAAAGTATATCTTGGAGACAGTCTGGAGAGTATTTAATCAAAGTTTCCAAGTTGGTTTCCATTAGATGGTAACTGGTATCTTTAGATTATTTTCAACTATTTGAAAACAAAACAGATAACACTTCACAACTAGCTAAAATGTAAATCTTTTTTTTTTTTCTTTCTGTTGGCTAGAGTGAAATTATCTAGTTTGGTAACACTGGCTACCTCATGATAAAAGATTTTAGTGAAAATTTAGATAGAAATATGAATTAATGATTACTTCAACATAATGACCAAAATATTTCAAAACATAAGGCTCTTGAGACAGAATAATAAAAAAATGATCTTTTGTATAAAAAGCTGATGAAACCTCTGAAGAGGCTTTAATATGCTATTTTTTATAGATGAGCAGACACATAACTGACCCTCCCCTTTGCTGAAGTCCTTTTGTTCCTGTAGCTTCATACAAAATTTAATGCTGTGCCTGGCTGACTTCATGGTGTATTACTTGTGCAGTCACACAGGGTCCATGCCTTAGAAGGTCCCTATACTTGGATTAATGTTCTGCTGTCACGGTCTTAAGATTCTTGTCAAACTTTGCATGAAGGACTCTGAATTTTCATTTTGCACCAGGACCCACAATTTATGAAGTCAGTAGGACTTCATAGCTATGCCTATGGATTTTAATAGCATTTCATTATTTCCCCTGAAAGATGTAGGTTATCTAAGGAGCTTCCTTCACTGGTGTTTCTCACCCCATTCCCAAAGGTGGTTCTCACACTAGTGGACAAGAGGATAGAGAGCCACTTGGTCTCACACAGAGGGCTGAGATCTTGGCATCTACATCTGTTTCTATTCTGTAGCAGGGCTTGCTACAGAGCAGGTGCCAGATGAATGGGTGAGTGAATAAATAAACAGCAAATTATCAACAAATGTCTGTGACTTATTTAATTGGCACAACAAATTCTTAATAGCTTCTGTTTTGAAATAAAAAGTGACAAGTTTGATCAGCAGAGACTAAAGGTAAAATATTCAAGGAAAAATATTGGAAAGAATAAATGGAATTGAACTGATGAGATGTTTGAAGCAAGTAAGATTGAAAGACATTCTGAACTCCAGGTTGAATCAGAAGTGATAGATGGAAGGAGGAATGAATAGTTAAAAGCAGTCAGACTTTTCTCAATAAATTGTGTCCTGAAGTAGATTCTTTCTTCTCAAATTCAGTTTAATACAAGTCATATTCATCTTGTAAATTGTGATTCACGGAATAAAATTTGTCATCCAAGTTTGGGGAAAAGAGGGTATACAGGCAGTGCATTCAGAAAGAACCAAGAGATTGTGGATTGTCTTTGACTATGCCAAGAGTTTCTTGATCTACTGTTTTGCATTAATAACAGAGCAATCTGAATAAAAATTTGCATGAAGAAGTGCATTTTTTTATTGTTTCCTCTGCCTGTGGGCAGAATAGACAGAGCTCAGGCTCGGGCTCCCAGTTAGTTTAGCTAAACACATTTTATTCTTTAAACTGTGATAGTTTCTTACCCTTATATTCTCTGTGGGAAACATATTTCTGACAGTTAGTTTGTAAAATAAAATAGCAAAAAAATGAATACTTCTTTTTCTGTTGTGTTTTCTGTTGTGTTTGGTCACCTCTCATAATGTTTGGGAAAGATGGCAGTGGCACCCCACTTCAGTACTCTTGCCTGGAAAATCCCATGGACGGAGGAGCCTGGTGGCTGCAGTCCATGGGGTCGCAAAGAGTCAGAGTGACTTCACTTTCACTTTCATGTTTTGGAGAAGGAAATGGCAACCCACTCCAGTGTTCTTGCCTGGAGAATCCCAGGGACGGGGGAGCCTGGTGGGCTGTCATCTATGGGGTCACACAGAGGCGGACGCAACTGAAGTGACTTAGCAGCAGCAGCAGCAGCATAATGCTTGGGAGTATCAGTTCTTTATAAACTGTGTATTCCCGTCAGTGAGGTTATCCTTTAATGGTCTATCTCCTTTACCATGGAGAATGTAATACAGTTTTATCCATCTTTAAAGAGGTTCCCTGTAGCATTGTCTAGATTTACTTTCTCTTTTGTTGCTATATCACACTTGAATAAGTGACTTAAATTGTGCACAGATGTCCAGGTGTGGCTTTAATTTCTTTTTATATTCTGGCAAAATAACTTATTTTAAGTTCATTACTTCTATTATGGGTCTCCAAATTATGCATGGTGCTGTTATAAGGCTGATTCACTGAATATTAAGTATATGAGAGCAAGCAGTTTTATGCTTCAGATGATTATTTATGGGAAAATTCAATTTTTGGAGGATGATAATAATGGTGGAATAGAGGTGAATAATAGCACTGACATTCACAAGCAAAATAAAGCAACAGTGGAAACAAGCATTTGGGGGGAAAATAGCTTTCAAGCAGTGAGTGAGAAGCAGGGAGCAGCTCTAGTCGGGGAAGCTCAGATTCTAAACAAGCATTGATGAGGTCTTAGAGCCACACACCTGAGCCCCAATCTAGTGTGCGTGTGGGGCCAGGTGAAGAACTTCAGGGTTTGGTGAGATGTGCAATAGAATTTCATAGACTTTCTCTAATGGGAAAGGAGACAATCTCCCAGGTTATCTAGGAGAATATATACTTTAGTCCCCTAAGTTTCCACAGAAATAGAATTACAGAGTTGTGAAAACTTATTCCTTGTTAGCTAAGAATGTTCCACATTCTCTGAGCAATACAATGAAGGTATCCTATATGAAGTATGGTGAAATTGTCTTTACCATTCTCATTTTTATTACACTCTTGAGTAAATGTGCTTTAAGGATTCTGCTGTTAAAACTGTAACCATCAATAGAAAACCTTCATCTAGAAAGCTCAGCTTTGGTCCTGTCGCCTGAACTATTAGAATGACCCAAATTTGCAAACCAATGGTTGGAGGAATGGGAGAAAGAAGGCAGGGTAAAACTATTTTGAGTTTCATTTTACAACATTATGAGCTGCAATTTTCAAGCATCTGAGTTCCTTCAATGACCAGGAAGCTTCAGAAAGAAAAAAAGAAAAAAAAAACCAGAACCTTTACTTCAACTTTTAAATCTATCTGAGACCAACCAGGCAGAAGAGGCAAGCTATTTTTACTAGTTTTAGAAAAATAATACAAGTGTATAATAGAAAATTGGTGACTTAAAATAACTCACTTCAAATGAAAGCTTGAGATGAATGTTGCATGAATATTCAGACAATAGCAACCTGTTTGAAATTGCTATTGAGTGTAATTCCAAATTTCTGCATTTTATCATCTCCTAGGCAAACAGCCAAAGGTTAAAAGAACAGAACACAAAAAAGCCGAGCCTGAATTATATTCTAAGCGCTGTTGAGTTTAATTTTACTTACAAAGCAGGATGTTACTTTGCCACTTAAATATGCCCCTCACAGCCCTGTAAAAATACCTGGCTTCTTGTTATCAGCCTCTAAATTGTGTTATTCATTTTGAAAGCTCCAATTTTAGAAGCATCATTCTAAATTACTAGGCAAGTGCTACACAATAAATACACATAATCTAAAACAGACTGTAGTGAGAGAAAAAAGCAATTTTCTATAAAATTGACTGCAGTGTGTGGTCTGCCATTCCATAAGCCTTGTAACTTGAAAAGCATAAAGGAAAAATTTTAGCTAAATTAAATATCAAGAGAGGATGAGCACTTTAAAAAGTTGATGTTTTGTAATAGAGTAATAGAGATACACATTCTTGTTATAAATTTGGAGACGAGTTCAAATAACCTTCGGAATAGAAACAAACACACGCAAAAAGTGAGCATGCTGCCACTCACCCAGACACACATCTGTTTCAAAACAAAGTTTTACTTGGACTAATAGTAGATATAGATGCACTACCCCAAATCAATAAACCTTGGGTGACATACACAACTAAAACAGATGATGAAGCTTACATAGGCCTTGTATTTCCTGCTCAAGATTTTTATAATGTTAATGAATTATTGAAAATTATGATTGGAAAACACTCCAAGTGAGTAAAACAAGTTAACGTAAGATATAAGTTTTTGTTACAGATTGTGTAATTTTTCTTTGCAGAGATCATGCAAGGGGTCTTAGCATGCAGTAGTCACACCAGTCAAATTTGATTTTTTTGAGATCAAAAAGGGAGAGGTGGCATTCTGGTAATGTTCTAGCTCTTGTCTTAAACAGAAGTTTCTTGGTATGAGTACTTTATGATTTTTTTCTTTGAGCCGTATACCTATACAAATATGATTTTTTAAATTTTTATGCAGATATATTGTATCTCCATAAAAAAACAAAAAAGAAAAGAAAGAAAAAAGGGGGAAAAACGAGAAAAAGGGCAGAAAGAAAGGAATGAAGGAGGCAGAGAAAGAAAGGGAAAGAAAGAGAGAAAAAGAAAAAAGGAAGAAAGAAAAAGAGAAAATGCATGCTTAGAGTGGCATTTCACAAACTGGCAAATAATGTGCTAAAAGAAATTAGTGCGGTAGGCATTTACTTAATTCAAATAAGATATAGCTTCATAGGGTTGTAGAATTTGGCAGCCTTGCTCATAGTTGGAAGCCACTTAACTGTCATTTCTGCACAGAGAGACTGTATGTTGACATTTTCAGACTTTTTAACAATCCTTGTCACTTAACAATTGCAAATGCCACTATATTAGGCATGCAGTTTTTCTGTTCAGGAAGCAGAATTTAGAAGTTAGTGGAGGGAAAAAAAATGCCTAGGGGTTCCAGTAGCTTTACATTTGGAAAACCACATACATATACACAAAATTTTTGTTTCTCTACTGTTCAAGTGTCTTTGTGACTCAACTGTTGAAAATTTCATTTTGGCATTAAGTTGGGTAAACACCTAGTAACCACCTAGTACTAAAGGTGTTTGGGAACCTGAAGTTGGATCTGTAGGTTTTGTCTGTTTCTAAGGAGCAAGTTACCATATAATCGTTTCAAAGGCAAAAGGTTAAGCAAGAATAACATATATTGTAAAATTGAAAGTAAAATGCACAGTATTGATGTGCTCAAAGTCCATGCATTTCAACTTCTTTGTATGATAATTTATGGTGATCATGTCTTCAGACTGCACTATTAGCATACTCACCCCTAACAAGAAGTTCTGCCTCATCTGACACACTGTCTGCTGTGGTCTGTACCCTGCAGCCATATCTCCCAGCATGCATCAGAAGGATGTTCCTGATCATTAAATCTGCAGAGGATGCTTGCTGAAAGAGGGATGAAGTGCCAGTTTAAAATGTTGCAAATCTGCCTAGTTCAAGGTGGTTTAAGGGGAACTTTGCATATTCAGTCAAAGGGCCCATTTTTGGCCTTACAATTTATCTGACGACATTTCAGAAGTAAAATATGCCCCACTTCAAGGAACACATGGAAGCTATGTTTTCAAAAATTGCTAATACCACATTCGAACATTTAATATTGCATATAATGATTTAGCAGATACAATATTTAAGAAATATTTACAAACAAATTCATATCTTTAAAAGTTTAGGAAAAATAGTGCACAAAAATTATTGCTTTGCTATTCATAGACAGGCTTATTTTTGTGGCAAGAAAGCAGTATTGAAAGGAATAACAACTCTTGGAATTACGAGGTGACAGTAGTTAAAAGATTATCTTGCACAGCTTTATTGAATGGCTTCTTTTGTAGGCAACAGAATGAAGTGGTGCTTAGGTGCAAGAGTGCTGGTCCCAAGCCATATGTTTTCACTCAAGAGAGATTGATTTATTCCTTCCACAACCACCACCATCAGGAGTAGGGTCAGCCTGAATCTCTGTTAATCAAAGCAATTAAAAAACCTGAAGAAGACACAAAACACCTGATCCTTGTTGGGAGCACAATGATTAGAACATAGTTGAAGAACAGTTGTATCAAGGAGATCAAAAAGTACCAAGGAGATTATGTTTTAGTTGTACTAGTTCGTGGGATCAGTGATTATCCTACAGTTTAGGATGTCTGGTATAATCTTTCATTACTTAATCTTGTCTTTCATTTACTTTAACAGGAAAGATGGATTTCCCGTTTTCATGAAGATCTGGTATTTACAATTCATGAGGTACTCTCTTCAGAGAATGACATAGCAAAACTCCAATATGCTCTTCACTCTCCATGTTGCAATTAAAAACAATTCCCTGGAATGAGAGTACATGCATGCAGCTTGAAATGACATCTTCAAAAAACTCAACACTCCTCTTTCATGGGCACTTGAAAGAATGACTAATGGAAGACATGGAGAAGCACCTCTGATTAGATATCTTTAATTTGTTGATGGAATGGGTGAATTATCTTAAAAAATGATTTGTTTGTCCTTAGAAGGCAGCATCCTAATGAGTATTTATGAATTTAATTGTTTACCTCCATTTTGAAATAAACTAATGGACTATATAAAATTCATGAAAGTGAGAAACCTGTTGGATTTTTTTTGTCTTAGCATTCATAACAGGGTGAGAAGTTATTGGAAGTTTCTAAGCTCTCAAATGATATGTATTTCTTTAAATCAATCAATTAACTGTATATTATGTTTTAGGACATTTCTTTCCAGTATTTCATTTCTGTGTGTGTTTTTTTTTTTTTCTTTCCCATTAGTCTTATGATAGGAGCTTCTAAGTGTATTGAAGTTTTCTCTGATGAAATAATTGTTAATACATGGTCTGGTTCAGTCATTTACAAGGGAATGCTTCTTAGTGAGAATGCATTAAAATGTCACAATAATTATTTCAAGGAATGTGATATTTGTCCAGTGAATGTCCTCCACTATTCTTTTCCTTAGATAAAATTGTTATTAAAATTTCATTTTCTCATGTGTACCAGACTAATGCTCATTTCTTTCAAATCTGAAAAGGAAATTTACACTTAGTAAAACCTTTGATTTCTCTTGGGGAAACAAAAGCAAACTGTAAACATCATAAGCCGTAGCCTAGTCTCACATCTGCATAATATAACACTGTTTGTGCATGCTAAGTCACTTCAGTCCTATCTGACTCTTTGTGATTCTAGGGACCGTTGCCTACCAGGCTCCTCTGACCATGGGATTCTCCAGGCAAGACTGGGTGGGCTGCTCTGCAACCCCTCCAGGGGGATCCTCCCAACCCAGAGATCAAACCTGTGTCTCTTCCATCTATCTGCATTGGCAGATAGGTTCTTTACCATAAGCGCCACCTGGAAAGCCCTATAATTCTGTATAAAATAGTTTAAATATTTTTACCACTTTATATAGCATGGATCCATCTTAGGTGTGAAATATCCTTTTCCCCATGTATTTCTAAGATGCTCTCCTAATGGGTAAACAGTTAAATTACTCAAGAATAAATGTGCATACCATGGACCTAGAATAGAGTCTATGTTTAATGGAAAAGCCAAGGAGAGGTCCAGAAAAGAACAGAGGACTATTCTTCTCAGAAGTAACACTTCTGAAAGACTGCACTTGGAGTTTTTTTATTTTTATTTTTTTTACTTGCTTGTTTTTCAATTTCACAAACTGATTGGTGGTAGTTTAACAGTAGAAAAAGTAATGATCATAAGTCATTGTTCAGGCTATTTTTGACAAAATTATTCCATAAAATCACATTTTGTGATTAAGTTATATTTTCCAGATATTTTTCTTCCCAAATAATTGATTTCTTTTTGTCTTGGATAAAAGTCTTGAAACCTTTGTCCTTTTGTTAAATTATAGTGAAAGAAAAGTTTAATAGGATTAGGAAGAGACTGCACTGAAAATCACAAAGAGGTCCAAAGAATCCAGGAGAGTGAAGTACAGATTATCTTTCTTATCCTGTCCTTTACTTGGTTCCTGCAATTAACAGCATGCAGTACTCTAGAAACTGGCTGAAGCTCCATCACCATCTATCAAGAATAAAAAGTCTACAGCCCATTACTTATGTATTAATGCTAAGGCTATGTGAGGAGTTGAAATTGCCTCATTTCAACTCATGGGGCCTATTCCTCCTCTTTTGGATTATTCCTGCATTATATTTTTACAATTCTAAACAGAGAAGATTAAAAGTAAAATGAATGGTGAACACTAAACCTAAATTACCCTTTCAGGAGATTTACTGATTTTCATGAGAAGTAATGAGAAGAATTCACGTGGGAGCCTATTATACTTAATCTCAACCCACAGTATGCAGTTCCTGGGAGAGAACTTCCACAATTTAGTGCACTTTTAATGAAATGGTTACTTAGAGCAGATGTTTGCTTTCTTAAGCTTAAAGCTCATTTTCACTTTTCTCTCTTAGGAGTTACTCTGTCTTATCTTGTTTTCTTTGACACTTGCTTTATACCCTGCCTTTTTCTTTGCTGCATTTCTTTCGCTTTATGAACAAATCACGTTATGTGGTGCTTCAAAAGAACTTTCCCTGCAACCAGTGCCATAACACAACTCTCCAAGCATTGTGTACCTTAGCACAGGACATGCCTCAGAGTGGGTGCTCGATAACCATCTGTTGAATGGATGAATAAGGTGGGGATCTTTAAGAAAGAGGCTCTGTTCACTCTGTGGGAGCAGCGACACTTCTAAGTCATT
Source organism: Redunca redunca (assembly GCA_006410935.1). Classification (NCBI taxonomy): domain Eukaryota; kingdom Metazoa; phylum Chordata; class Mammalia; order Artiodactyla; family Bovidae; genus Redunca; species Redunca redunca. The sequence goes on from SJYQ01001473.1 coordinate 1,077,192, forward strand.
TACATCTCTTGGTCACATAAGTTCATTCGAGCAGTGGTTAGATCACTGTAACTTTTGTTTATGATTCAGAAATAATACAGGAAATGTCATCCTTCCACTCAAGTCCAGTTCTTTATTGGCATTCACTTGGACTAAGTGTCCTGCTCACCCATCATAAGACTGATAATTAAGACTTCCCAAAAATGGAAGCACGGTTAGCTTCACTGTTCTGAGTGTCTATTGACTCTTGCTGCCTTGAGAAAAAGTCTAATCTCCTTATTTCAACAGAAGGCTCCTCAGAGCATGATTCTACTTCCTATGCTGAATTCTGTCCTTCTATGACATTAACCTCACATTCCTTCCTATGCAGGAATACCTCTCATAATTCAGCCTGTTCTGTTACAGAAGCTTGTTCTCCCTTCTCTGCCTGAAAAGATACTTTTAGACACAACTCAAGTGCCTCCTTCTTGTTTAAGCCTTTCTTCATGAGTTCTGCCACTGTTTAGTTTTGCTTCATTAGCACTCTGTTCCTGTCTCTGAACTTGACATTCTTGGAAGTCACCCCAGAAGTCGTCTGGGCATTCCAAGAGCTGAGCTTGGCACTAGGGCAGCCAATGCTCATCAGGTGAGCTAGAGAGTACATGAATGGCTTGCTTCCTTCCTTCTCTGTATCTGACAATACCTCCTTGTCCTCTTTTTCTCCTCTTACAGAAATTAGAAGGGAAATAGGAAGAAACTATGGAGGAAGACAGCAGAAAAAGGTGCTGAAAGAGTATACACAGGTTTAGGGATGACACAAAATTGCATGAGTCCCTGCTCTGCCACTTATTAAGTTTTGAACTTGGAAAAATTGCTCTATTGCTCAGAGCTTCTCTCACAGCTTCAGTGTGATAATGCAAGTGAAGCTCATAGTAGTGTGTTTGGCACACAGTAAATGTTTGATAAATGTTATCTGTTAAAAGACACTCTAATGCATTCTTAGCCAAGAGGAATATTTCTTTAACTGGTGTTCACTCCTTCAATGAACTGGATATCAACATTCTCCATAGGTTATAGTAAGTTTTCTGGTAAGTAAGTAAGTGCCTGGCTCATTTTAGATGTATGTTATCCCATACCTTTCTCTCTTATAGAAAACTACTGTACTCACAATAAGAAGACCTGAATTATAACTTTAGTTCAGCATCTTCCTAGCCCTGAGACTTTGGGAAAGGAACTTTATTGGAATAATAATAGCTACACTGTCTCTCACCATGTTTGAGGGGAATTGAATGAAACAATGTTCACACATGAACTCTTAGTAAATATTTCAAAAATGTAAGGTACTCAAAAAGCATTTTTTTCAGAATTTAGAAGAATGCTGTACATGTAGTAAGCACCCTGAAAAGGTCTGGGGAATTAATTGTCTGAACAAGAAGATAACTTGAGTGTTCTCACAAACAGTGAATTCATGCTGAATGGCTTAGCCAGAAACCTGCTAGGTACTGGCAGTTTTTTGTGGTCTCATTTACGGTTTACATAAATTTCTCAATGGGCTTACATAGGGTACTTCTGGCATCCCTGGCCCCCACCAAACAGACTCAGGAACCATTCCTCTCTATAAAACAAAGGAGAATGGCATATAAATTATATAAGATGTAATTTTAAAAAAGATCTAACACAGAAAACTGGGTATCAGCTAGGAGATATGAATTATTAGATATGATTAATGTTATTGACATAAAATCTTAGATATCTAAAATATTTTCCTGGTAACAATATTTCTTTTTCCCAGAGGATAATCTACTAAAAGAACTTTATCACAATAAGGAGATAATATGCATATACTTATTCTTTTTACAAGTGTTTTAGACCTTTATATAATGGGATTTATATTCATAGTGATATGAGTTTAATATATTTTTTAAGAAGTTGCTGTGTTAACTCACATGCTTAATTAATTGGACATGTTATCTAAAATAGAAATTTTAGTTGTTCCCAGTGAAGAAAACACTAGACAAAATATTCTTTGATGAAAATGTTTATGTCCATTATGATAAAATATTAAATGCATCCAATAATGCATTGAAGGGACTTCCCTAGCAATCCAGTGGTTAGGACTCCATGCAGGGCGGGGCATGGATTTGATCCCTGGTTGGGGAACTAAGATCCTGCATACTGGGAGGTATGGCCCAAGAAAAAAAAATGTGCATTGAAGATTAAAAGTAGGCAAAAATGGCTCTACTGTGCCATTTCTAGGACCTTAGTATTTAATTTCAGCATATATTCTAAAAATGTTAAGTACTAAGAAAAATACATATAGTTTTTCTTGGTAACATAGATTAAAGATGAAAAAGTGAGTTGATGACTCATTGATGAACTCAAGATGGTAGGTATCCAAATTGCATTATTTGGTATTATAAATAAAATGTCACAAATTTATAGGATCAGTCTACTATCTTAGTTAAAATGAAGATTGGGAATTATGATCAGCTCAAAGCAAGAAAATACAGGACATAATTACACAATTAAATTTTATTATAATGAATTTATTTAATAGATGACAATATTGATTATATTAAGAATAGTTAGTGGATGAGTAAATGTCATGTATATCACATTAGTTTTACTCCTTTCCCAAAGAGGCATGTAGGACTAAGGAGTGTGATATTTAACTTGACAGTGGATGCCAGACTTAGATAGCATATTTGTATCCTGATTCTTGAAAGATGTCTCTTATCTGGTCATAAATACATTGACTCTCTTTCCCCTAGTGGTGAGGGAAAAGGGTATTCCTTTATCTAAGATTAACAGAGATGACCAAGGCAAAAGGACTCCATTTGTGTCCTTCTCAAATTCATATGCTAAAACCTAATCCCCAGTGTGATAGTATTTGAAGGTTGGATGTTTTGGAGGTAATTAGAGTATGAGCATGGGTGAAGCCCTCATGAATGGTGTTAGTGCCTTTATAAAAGAGACCTCAGAGAGTACTCTCACTTTTTCTGCTGTGTAAGGACACTGTAAAATGATGGCCGTTTGTCAATCTGGCCCTCACCAAACACCAAATATTCCATCTAAATATTCTTTTCACTTTTTTCCTGCATCTCCACTGTTGGCACGAAGCTCACTTACACACTTGTGTCAACTTCAATCTGGCATATTGATGAGAAACCAGAAGTTCTTGATCTTGAACTTCTCAGTCTCCAAAACTTTTAGAAATAAATTTCTGTTGTGTATAAGCCACCCAGACTATGGTGTTCTGTTATTGTAACTTCAATGGACTAATAAAGAATCTAAGTGCATAGTGTCATTTCTATATTTATCTAGTGCTTCTAAACTAAATGAGACATGAAATATACTGTATACAATTTATCAGTCATATGCTTTCTTGATTTACTCTCAACTCCATCCTATTTGTTGCAAAGTTTGTCTTACATGATTACTGAGAATATTTGACTCATAGTTCTTTTATTGTTTATGCAATTATTGCTACTTTATTCAACAGATATTTATTTCTGTGTCCTATGCTAAGCTTTGAGTATACAGATATATATTCTGCCATTAATGAATGCTTGCTTTAATACTGACTGACTATGAGGACTGGCTATATCATTTGTGGGTCTTAATGTAAATTGAAAATATGAATCTTTGCCCAAAAATTATCCATAATTTCAAAATTCTGACAGTCAGGCTTTACACCAAGCACAAGGTCTTTCTCAGTGTGGGGCCCTGGGTGACCACACACATTGCACACCTAGGGAGTTGGTCCTTCTGAACACTCAAGTCCACACTGATCTCCTAGAACATGTATGTACATTCTAGGCAATGATACTCTTTGGAATAAATATCAAGGAAAAAATATATCTTTTGTAATTAAAAAAAAACAGCACCTTCCTACATTGATGTCTGTACTATCTCTTTTATTCTTTACTAACTTGAAATCTTTGTTTTTCAATGAATTTTATAATCAATGAATAAGAACAGTTAGATTACATCCATCTTCTTAAGGCTTGTGTTAAAAAAAAAAAAACCACAGTGATCAACTTTATATTTGTTGTAAGCCTATCAAGACGTTAGCATATCATACATTATTCCATCTAAATATTCTTTTCACTTTTTTCCTGCATCTCCAGTGTTGGCACAAAGCTCACTTACACACTTGTGTCAACTTCAATCTGGCATATTGGTGAGAAACTAGAAGACATCGTTTCATGCTTTGAAGAATGGAGATGGGATCCCCGTGTAAACTTTACAGTCCTAGAGCTGGAAGAGACTATAGAGGAACTCTCATCCTCACTTTGAAGTTCAGTTTTTAAGTGCCATGGCATACCAGTTTTCTTTAAGATAATTCTAAGCAAGAATGGTACTTAAATTCACATCATTAATGTTATGAGAAAACCTTTCTTAGTATGACAGGTCAACTTTCTCATGCAATTACTTCAGGAATAATATTTTGTAATCTGAATAACACCTGGTCCATGGGTTGGCTCAATGAAGCAACACTGGTAGATAGAAAGATATTAACAATTATGGCAGGCAATACATGTTTTTCCTTAGAAGAATGATTTACACCATTATTAAAAAGTGGAATAAACTTTCTATCTTTCACCTTTACATTACCTCTCACTGCTGTTACATCAAGATGATACAACTAGTCAGAAAGATTTCTGTTCCCTCTTGAATTAGCTTGCACTTTGTAAATAGTTAATAATGGCATACATGCATATGTGCTCAGTCAACTTAGTCATGTCTGATCCTTTGTGACCCCATGGACTGTGGACCCCACCAGGTCCTTCAGTCCATGGGATTTTTCAGGCAAGCCTACTGGAGTGGAGTGGGTTGCCATTTCCTCCTCAAGGGGATCTTACCAACTCAGAGATCAAACTCTCATCACTTGCATCTTCTGTATTAGCAATCAGATTCTTTATCAATGAGCCACCTGGCATGACCATGAGGAAAGTTCTAGAATTATAACATTTTACAATAGCTACACATTTTATTTTATGAGGGCTCGTAACATATGCACAGTTATACATTTGTTAATTCATTCATGTATCAATCATTTGCTAGACTATTTTGTCTAAACAGGACATTGAAGATACTTGGCACCTTTGATGTTATGCCCTTGTCCTTTGTTCATAGAAAATATAGCTGAGGTTGGACCCAACTGATGTACTCAACACAGTGCTTCAGTTGACTGGAGTTGGTACAAGAGACAAAATCTGTCATATCTGATATGCACATTCTGTAAGATAAAAGATAAATTTTGGCTTTGAGAAACTAACAATGCAATTTATGAGGCAGGCAACTAGCTATAATGCAGTATGATGTGTTAAAATAGATAATAGGACCAAAACACCGTTTCAGGGGTAATTGATTTTAATGTGTAAAGAAAAATAACAAATCATATGGTTCAACTAAGCCCTATAGCATTTGAGAAGATGGGGCTGAACAGTGTAAGTGACTTGTTCAAGGGTTAAGTGTGGAAGCTGGAGTTTATCCTTGGGCACTGACTCTCAGTTGAATGTTGTTTCCATTCTACTGTTGTGCCTATGGAACCAGTCCCTGTTCTACTTAAACTTGCAGGTAATTTGATTCACTTGTACTAACTGAAGCACAGTTTGGCAAAAGTACCAAAATAAAATTAGTTCATTACATGGTAACAACCACAAAACTGTTAGAAATTAATTCTCAAATAAACCCTAGAATGATTTTGAGAGTTCATGCTGTTATGGTTGTTCTTTATCAGTCCTATCCAAACATGAAATGCTGCATCTTCCTCTGAAATGCCAGGGTCACCTTTCTGATAACATATGACCCATTAGCTTCATTTGCTCACACTGTCATTCAACCTTTCTGGGACTTTTAATCCAGCACTGAGAGAATTTTCTGTGTGTGACCCACAACTGACATGTTTTCTTTTAGCCATGTGTAGTTCTTAATGATACAATTTTAATTGTAGAAGAATTAACTAAGTTTGTCTCCTAACCTAAGTGCATAATTTACAGGGAGCAATATTTTACTAATATTTCAATGTGCCTGTTCCCTTTCTACGACTGTCATATTTATCTTCGAAGTTAACACTATTTTGTTATACCATCATATAAAGGCTTCCAGGATGAATTGTGGTTTATTTTGCTACTGATTTTTACATTGAAGAATAGTCAGTGTCTACACACAAGTCTAGTCCCATTTAGGCTATGGGAAGAGCGCTCAAACACTCTTTTGGAAGATTTCTATTTCTTTCCTGAAATCACAGAGCATAGGCAGGCGGAATATTATTATTGATCTGAAATTGTCATAAGGTCGCAAAGTGTAAGGAATGTGATAGACCATTCTGTATTTCAATGATTTTTGCACAGAACTTTACAAATGAGTCTGGAAGGAGGCCAGTTCATTCATGTGCTTCTATTTTACTTAGGACTCTTAGATCTTAGATCCCAGCAATTTATCACACTGAGTCTCTGGCATCACGTGGGAAGTGTGAAAGTGTGAGGTGCTCAGTCATGTCCGACTTTTTGTGACCCTATGGACTGTAGCCTGCAGGCTCCTCTGTCCATGGAATTCAACAGGCAAGAATCCTGGAGTGGGTAGCCATTCCTTTCTCCAAGGAATCTTCCCAACCCAGGGTTTGAACTCAGGTCTCCCGCATTGCAGGCAGCTTCTTTATCATCTGAGCTACCAGGGAAGTCCATCATGAGGGAAGGAGGGAGGCTGATACTGAGTGTAGAGGACTAAGCGAGAAGAGACCACCTGCTCTGTTCTATGGTTTCTCTTTCTGTCCTTCCCTTGCCTTTGGTAAATAACTCATTTGTAATTGCCCTAATTTACCTTCTATGACATCAGTTTTATCCCTGTCTTTTGATCCCAAATCTGTCTAAAGTATAATACCTCCTAATAATTGGAATGGAGCTTTACTGCTTCATATGAGTTAAATCTAATATCTTCAGATTCTCTTAACTTCTGCCCTTCTAGTGTTATTCTATCCCATTATTTACCCTTTCCGCATCCATCAAAGTGACTAAAAAATGCACTATGAATTATTTAAAATTTGTTCCAGGAGCTAACTGTGAAACATATTCCATGTTATTATGGCTAAAAATGACACTATATTATAGTGAATACTTCATCATCTGTTTCATACTACATTGGCCACTGTGCTTTATGGGGCCACTACTTGCATATACTATGGCTCAAAGTATCTATTAGGCTTAGGATTTGGCCTCTTGTTCACTGTGGTAGATTAAGGATGTCCATTTGTATTTTTAAACTGATTCTATTAAGAGGTGAAGTCTAATTCCCTATTCCTTAAATCTGGACTGGTCTTGGTAACTTTTTGACTAATAGAATATGACAGAAATGATGTATTGAAAGTTCTGTGACTAGATCATAAGAAGAAGTGAACTGTCTTCCTAGACCTCCTGAAACATTTGTTCTGGGGGAAGCCAGAGGGCTTTTAAAAAGCTGGACTATTCTGAGGTTGTCATAAGAAAAGACCAAGCTATTTATGTGGAGACATGCCATGCAGAAAGAGAAAAATCCAGATACACCCAGTTTTAAAACTACGTTAGCCCAGCCGCCAGATTTGTGGGTAAACTATTTGAGACTTTCTAGCACTGGCAGAATTACAGTGAAAACTGTGGGATCCATCTACTTCTAGGACTGAGTCTCTGAGCTATCTCCAGCTATTTGGCTTCACTGTCTGAAGGCCCAGTCATTGTGGAATAGATTCAAAACACCCTCAGGGTTACCTGCTTGATTTAATGACCCACAAAACTGTAAGCATAGCCAAATAGTTGTCATTTTACAACACTAGGTTGTGCGGTGGCTTATGGTACAGCAGTAAGTAACAGTAAAATAACTGGGTACCCAGAAGTGGGGTGCCGCTGTAACTGATGTCTAAACATGCGACATTGGCTTGGGTTGCAGTGCAGAGGCTTGGAAGGCTATGAGGACATTGCTACTGAGAAGGAAGGGTCTCAGGGAGACCATCGATAAGGGCTCGAGGAACCCTGAGGAAACTTCCTGGAGACCGGAGAAAAAGTGGCCCTTCGTAAGTGCTAGAAAGTTTGGCAACACTGTCCCATAAGATAATGTAAACCACAGATTATACACAGTGGACAAACTTTGAATCTGCCTAAGGAGATTTTCATGAAGAAAACTGAGAATATTAACAGATTTCTTTATGTTATGTATGATAAGATCTGACTACTGGGAGAAGAACCGAAAAAAGAGGATTGCTCATTTCTCAGGCAGAACAAAGAAGAAACCCAGAGGAGCTGGAGCTCCAGATTACACTTAGTCTTTTTACAAAGACATGATATTCCACATGGAATAATTAACTTTATATAATAATTTCTAAAGGTGAATTTTCCAGTTAAATATGGGTTTCAAGTTTATCCTCAAAATTTGTTTTGTTTTTTTTTTAGGTTTTCTCATTTTATTTGCTATATTAGTAAATATTTTAGCAAGCATAATCTTCAATAAGTTGCTATATCATATCAACTATGTGCTTTATGACCAAATATTGAGTATTCTTTGGCCAAGCCTAACTTGATAGTTCTTAATGCTTAGAAATGCATTTCTGTGTGAAATAGTACCCCACTGCAAAAAAAGGAAATTTGGGTCACATCCTCCATTTAAGCACTGTCATTCACAGTCATGAAGATTCTCATCAACTTCAAAAATACTAAGAATTTAGGGAATTCAAACATGTCAGTGTCAGAAAAGACTATTCAAACTGCTGCTTAGACTGTGAGTTACAACATTAATCTTCCAATGAAGATTCAATCAGAAGAAGAATAGTTTAGTTAAAAGGAAAGGTCAAATTGAATAAATGTGTCAATCAAAAGCCAACTATGAAAAGTTCAAGGTCAAGGACTTGCAGTCAAATTCAACTGACATTTTGAAAGTGATCGAGACACTTTGACACAGAAAGCTCATTTTTAATAACAAGGCTTTGCAATTTTATGAAAGAGAATTCACCAATTATTTAGTATATAAAAATAAGTTTACTTGGAGATTGAAAAATTGTCAGAGGTCATAGTCTATTACTTCCTCTCAGTTTTCTTTAACTATATAATACTGCTTCTGATATTTCAAGGAAGAGTTACAAAACTATATCAAAGCTGTACATCTTTGAATTGACTGCAACATCAGTGATTATATATGTACATATATTTTGTCCTAAGAGTTCATATTGATAGAGTTTGAATTGTTCATTATACGTGGAATATTTTGTATATATGTGCTGTTTATACAAATTAAGGGATGCTGTATCTTACCCAGAAAAAGGATATTGCTTCATTCTATGAGATAATTATTGTTTTTATAGAAAATCTTTCTTTAGCTTTAGAGAAACTTTTTATCATTTATTGAGATATCGTATATGCAAATATTCTTGCAATAGGAAAGATTTGTGATTTTAGACTATTTATCTAGTTTGGAACCCCTTCTGAATTAAGAATTTTTCAATTCTAAGGACAACTTGAGACTTAAATATCTTCCAATAATCAAGCAAGTATGCAGTATTTAACAGATAAAATATGATTGGGAGCTACTTAGCAATGCACCATTCTGAAAAAAAAAAAAAAAAGTTTAGTGTTCACTAAGACTTTAAAACTGATTTCATAGCATATCTGAAGAGTTGTTTTTTTGTTGTTGTTATTGGTTGGTTTTATTCCTTTAAAAATAATAAAACTTTAAATTTAGATAGGAACATGAGTCATCTGCTCTAACCTTTTCAGTTTGAAGAAGACCAGATCTAATAATCTTTTACCATAGGAAAATTCACTCAGTAGTGTACTTTGCAATTATAGAATTTCTGAAAAAAATTCTGGCAGCATCTATTTAAATTAAAAATGACTTTATTCTTTTACCCCTGTAATCTATTCCTGGAAATCTATCCTAAAGAAAGAAAATTATTAATACCCAAGAATGCAGCTATTCAGAGATGTTTTCTGTAGTACTGTTTGTTAATCTCTCAAAACAGGAAGCAAAGTTAATATTTATTAACAGGGCAACGGCTAAACAAATTAAGGTATAGTCATATGCTTGTTATGTACCCATTGAAAATAATGAATTAGAGATAAATCATGTGATGTGGGAAGATTAAGATAATGAGATGCAAAGATATGTAAAGTACTTTAATTCATTAAAAATGATCACAAAAATATCCCTCCACATGTTTGAATCTACTTAGGATTACTGTAGGACAGAGGAAAATTTAGAAAGACAGATACAGAATATTTAAAAGATTAACCAAGTGTGATAAATACTTTCATAGGAGGATAAAAGCAAGGGAAAAATCATCCTAATCAAAGAAGCATTCATGATATAATCTCATTTTGTGTAACATGTGTGTCTGTGTATGCTTGAAGAGATGAACACATGATTACAAAAATTAATTGTCATTATCTTAAGGTAGTACGAGTCCAAGGGATTTTTATTCTTTTCTTTCTAGTTTTATTATGTTTAAATGATCAATAATAAGCTGGTATTATTTATATAAATATAAATGCAAAAAAATCCACTTTCATTATGGAGAAAAAATGAAAATCTGACTTTGATTTACAGCTGAAAGATACGGTTATTGTGGCGAAGCACCAAACCAAGTATTTATCATCAATGACAGATATTATAAACTAATCAGCTTATGCAGCTAAAAATGATCCATGCCTGATAAACAGCTCTTCTTACACAAGTGAAGATTGCATTTCTGTTTATTACTACAGATGGTCATTTAGAACTTAGTCTCTTTATGAGTCTGCATCTCTGACTTATGGTCTTCTCAAGGCATCTGTTAACAAAGAGTCTTCATATTTCCTTTTGCTGAATGTCAGACTGATCTAGCATTGTAGGTGTATGTTAGCAATCTATAGCTGCACTCTATTAGTCATCATGTGATATATTGTTCTTCATGTATTCTTTTAAAGTCTCTTTACAAAGGTCATGTTTTAGTTAATTTTGGGGTAGCTGCAATGTTCTTTTGCTATTATCTGTTCTCCATGCCTGCTAAATCCAGCATAACTGAGTAAATGCGGACAACTGCAGTCAGAAACTCAAAAACACATACTCATTTTAACATTAAGAACTACTGGCAATATCTGAGCAAAGGGTGAAAATTTAAAAATCTTCACTACTAGGAAATTTAGACTTCTTATGTCTGTTTCTGACTTGTAGTTATTAAAAGAATTATCCTCTTTAATAAGTCCCTTTTAAACACTATGTTTCTAATACCTGGTGTATTCTGATAATGAATATGCCTAATTGTACTTTAGTAGTAAATATTTTTGTTCTGCTGTTTGCCTTAATAAAACTCATTTACTAAAATGTATAAATTATGCCAAAGTAAAAACTTCAATCGCATCTGTGGGTTTGCAATAATAGTCTAAGAAAGTGCTATAAATGTTTATAATAATACTTCACTGATAAAATTTTTTACTAGTAATAGCAATAGGAAATTTCGTATATTACTAACAGAAATGTAACTAGGTACAACTGTGTCAGAAAACTTGGAGTATCTACTAAAGCTAGACATACTCATATCCATCCTGCTGCTGCTGCTGCTGCTAAGTTGATTCAGTCGTGTCCAACTCTTTGCGGCCCCATAGCTGGCAGCCCATCAGGCTTCCCCGTCCCTGGGATTCTCCAGGCAAGAACACTGGAGTGGTTTGCCATTTCCTTCTCCAATGAGTGAAAGTGAAGTCACTCAGACGTGTCTGACTCTTCGCCATCCCATGGACTGCAGCCTACCAGGCTTCTCTGCCTAAGGGATTTTCCAGGCAAGAGTACTGGAGTGGGGTGCCATTGCCTTCTCTGCATATCTATCCTATATAACAGCAATTCTTTGCCCAGTGAAACTCTTGGACCCAACTCACATAGTTCCCAGAATGCACATGTTCACAGGTACACACCAAAAAAAGCAAGCTCAAGGAGGTTCATAGCAGCACTAACCAAAAACTTTTTTAAAATACCCAAATATTCCTCAGTAGGACAAGGGATAAATTGTTATGTCTTCACATAATGGAATGTGCTGGGCTGGGCTTAGTAACTCTGGTGTCCAACTCTTTGCAGCCCCACCAGGCTCCCATGGGGATTCTTCAGGCAAGAATACTGGAGTGGGTTGCCATGTCCTCCTCCAGGGGATCTTGCTCATCCAGGATCGCACCTAGGTCTCCTGCACTGCAGGCAGATTCTTTAAAACCTTTTGAGCCACCAGGGAAGACCAAGAATCCTGGAGTGGGTAGCCTATCCCTTCTCCAGGGGATCTCCCCAACCCAGGAATTGAACCAGGGTCTCCTGAATTGCAGGCGGATTCTTTACCAGTTGAGCTACCAGGGAACCCCCCACATAATTGAATACCATACAGAAATGAAAATAAGTTATTGATATGTGCTACAACATAGCTAAAACACATACAATTCATAAAATAAAGCAGATCCAAATAAGTATTTATAGAAAGTTCAAGAGCAGGAAAAAATGTTATTGTTGCATAAGTCAGGATAGAGATTATCTTCAGGCAAAGTAATGCTTAGGAAGGGATATGGTGGTAAGAGGGAGCAGGGTGAACGCTTCTGTGATCCTGAAAATTCTGCTTCTTGATCCATGGTCTCTTTACATGGGGGTGTTACGTTTGTACCACTTTATATAGAACTTTGCTATTTTTGTACTTTTCTGTATGTATTTATGATCTCAATTTAAAAGTTTTAAACTAAACCTATAAAAAAACCACTTCTACTAGTATGCTATTTAATTATAACTATCTATGGTTTCTGGTTGTTGTTCTTACTTCCAAATTTCCCTGGAAATAGTATTTTTAAATTAAAAAGATATATTTGTGAACTTAAAAAAAAAAGAACTTCTGGTGGGTTACCTTGATAACAGAGTAAATGTAAAGCTGAAGATTATAGATAAGAACTCAATGAACTTCTAGANAGAGCTTTCTAAGAACTTCAGATTTAACTAAAGCTTGATGTCGTTGGATGTACAAGTTGATAGAGTAGTTTATTTTTGACTTAGTCAAGAACATTTCATTATGTATCAATGATATAGAAATACTCAATTATATTTTTTTTAATTTATTGGCTGCACATAGGATTTCTATACAGGCCATATAAAGTCTGTATTTGAATTATCTTTTGGTATATTAAGCCACACACTTGAGTTGTTTTTTCAGGTCTTTTTGACTACATACAATGACATTGTAATCAAGACTAGGTAAGAATTTTTTGGAGAGTTTCCTGAAAGACTTTGATGGTATCCTTTGGTGTTACCAGTTAAAAGTTGACCTCAGGGAAAATTCATTTTCTACCATCCTGTTCACAAGTGAAACCTTTACCTTTGACTCCAAGAGCTTCAACAGACATGCCTCATACTCATTAAAATCGTCAAGTTTGCACATCTTCATCAATATAGCTTAGTCACCTTTGTTTTTATCTTCAAATGCTTTTTAGAAACTCCTAAAATTTCTGGGTTGGAAAGATCCCCTGGAGGAGGAAATGGGGACCCACTCAGTATTCTTGCTTGGCAAATCCCATGCACCAAAGACCCTGGTGGGCTACATACAGTTCAGGGGTTCACAAAGAGTTGGACACAACTGAGGAAACAGAGTTTAAAATCTTTTGAATCCTCAAGTCTAATGTTTACTTGAAGAAAACATTCACATCCTACAATCTGTATTCCTTTATTACACCTAAAGCTTCAGCTATAAGCACAGTAATGAATACAAATAAATTTCATAGGAAATAGAATTATTGAATATGGAAGCTGAAGACATGAATTTGGACTAGTTTTTCCACCCCTACTATTGTCTCTAGATCAGTCTACTATTTCCATAGCTTTGATCAAACTCTGAATTTAATTCTAGATTGTGAACAGTTTTACAAATATGGCCATTCTCTCCAACAGTTTAACCTGAAGCAAAATCAAAGGTAATACAAATAATGATACTACCATTCATTAATGGAAACCAACTAGTATATACTGGCTAAAAGAACCTATACCTTCATTTTGGATATGGAATATTCAGTATTTTTCATGTTTGCTTAGATATATCCACATCTCTTTGCAGCAGTTCATNTATCCACATCTCTTTCCAGCAGTTCATAAATAAATATATCTGTTTTTGGTCCTATCAAGTATAAACGAAAGTACAGAAATCAGTAGAACAAATATTTGGAAGAGGCATTTAACATGGATTATGTTAAGATAGATGGAGTAGCAAATATTATATAATTGTCTTTGGAATATGCTATTTTCTGAAATACTTATTAATTCATTAATTTTAGTTCAAAATATTTCTCTGTTATTTTTTTTTTTCTTTATAACTGCTGCCAATTTTCTACTAAAAAGTGAAGCGATTAAATTTTCCCAACATTAAAAAAAAGAGAACACAAATCATATAAAATGGAAAAATAACCAGATCAAGTGCTTTAACTGACTGAATCCAACAAAAGGGATCAATTAGAGTAGTGACAGGTTAATTTAGTCAGGAGTTGACACAGTCTGGGTTGCAAGTGAGAGCACATACTGAGTTTTAGTGTTGTGCAAATGATTATTTTCCCAGATGATCTTTTCCCCCTACTTAACATGGCAGGTAAATCTAACTTAGTTTATCCTTAAAAATACCGTAATTGAGGTTAAGGATCACTTGACACTGTTTAGCCTGTGTGGTAGATTGGTGCAGTAATGGACCCAGCATTTTTCATACCTTCCTGAATTCATACCCTTGGGGAGCCCCCTCCCACACTCATTCATTGTGCCTCATGCAGTGAATTGCATTGGTCAATGAGACATTAGCAAAGCCAGAACAGACAGATGATTGCAACGTGTGTGTACATTGGAGATTGCTATTTTGAAGCTCTGTGACAACCACGGAGCAACAGCCTGGTGAGCCTGAAGTAGAATGAGAGACCATTTAGAGCAGACACAACCATCCTGGCTTTTGTGTCCCCAAACAACTTCTAGCTTACCTGATAGCTGACTGCAGATGCATCAAGGAGCCCAACTAAAACCAACAGAAACAAAACAAAACAAAACAAAACAAAACAAAACAAAACAAAACACGTCCAGCTCAACTTATTGACCCATAGAATTGGATCATAAATTCTGTGGAGTTTGTTTTGTAGCAAAAGCTAACTGAAACAAATCAGAACAATAACTGAATGAGATTTCTGTGGTTACTGCATGAGGGCCATAAGTTAGAGAAATGTACAAAATTGTGGCTGGAGAACAGGTGGAGGTAGATGGCAAAAATGTCCTCAGTGTTTTGCAGTTCCTCCCCATGGGAAGTTTCCCCATCCTTTGAGTGTGATATGGCCGTACGACTTGTTTTCACCAATAGAAAGTGACAGAAATGATATTGAGCAAAGTCTAAGCCTAGACCTAAGAGATCATGATGCTTCTGCTCTTGCATCTTGGAACCCTGAAATTTCCATGTGAATAAGTCTGGGCTAGCTTGATGGATGATGAGAAACACACAGCCCATTTGCCATAGTAGTTGATCAGCTGACAGTCTGCTGATCCCTCACATTAGCACCTTGAAGTTGGCTGGCAATTGAAGACAGATGAATAAGTCTTTCCAAGATCAGCAGATGACCTCCAGCTGAGTTCAGCCTAAATTATCAATCCATAGAATCATGAGCAAAATAAATGGCTTTGAAACCACTAAGTTTTGGAGTGATTTGTTTTACAGCAAAAACTAATCTATATAGATTGCATAATTTATAATTTATATTTTATAAATATATATAAACTGATTAATGGTAACCTGTATATATTCATAATTACTACTCCTTAATTCTTTTCCTATGGTTATTCATAGGAACATAGATGTGCAAGGGGTATTCACTGATATTTAAACTGTGAAATTTTATCCCAAGATATTTATATCTCAATAATATAAAAATAAAACAGGCTAATGGATTATTCCAGTCAGAATTTTGATATAAGATTAAGCATAGTTGGAAACAACAGTGTGAGCAAAACCCCAAAATAAACTTAGCTAAGAAAAAATTATCCTTAATTTCTTCTGCCTTTTAGTCATATGGAGACATTCTCATTGAAATGCTTGCATCTCTCATACTAGCTAGTTATTTTAAACACCAGAGACATTGCAGTAGCCTGTTTAGAATCATTGTTGATGCGATAGGAACAGTGAGCAAAGCACATCACTTCCAGGTTTCCTTACTATTCCTCAAGTGATGGATAATGGCAATTATAGTTCAGGCTTCAGAAATACTTTTAGGAAATGATACCAATATACTTAAATAAGCATTTTAAAACAAATTTTGTCTACATGCTATATTTATTTGTGGGGTTCTCAGCAACTAAAAAGGGTAAACTGTAGTATCTTATAGTTTTGGGTAGGCTTCTTGATATGAAATCCTTGAACTCTTTAGTACAGTGTTATATCTTCACTATTAATGCATTCCAAATTATTTTAGCTAATTTTGCTTCAACATGGTTAGTTTTTCTTAGTTTTATAGACATGTAATGTGTATAATGAAAAATGCATTGATTTAAAATCAAGGCAAGATTAGTTAAAAATTATCTAAAAGGTTATTACCTTACCTTGTGCTAATCGATTATCCTTTAGTAGCAAACTTAGTTGAATTCAACTGAACATTAATTTTTAAGAACAAGTTTTTCTCCCAATGACATACTTGATTACCAATTCAAATTTCTCCTCCACAGTTTTTTTTTTCCCCTCTCAGCAGCATAACATCTCAATACTATAGCACTTATTTCATTCGATAGTTGTTTAACACTCTGTCTAGATTAAGACTTCTAGAAGAGAGAGATCATGCTTTACTCAACCATATATTCCCTGTTCTGATATTGTGCTGTATATACTACAAGTAACCTTTAAGTGTAAAGTGAATAAATGTATTAAATTTTTTCCTGATATTGGTATATTTCTTTTTTCATGTGGTAATTTAGCAGATGAGAAACTAAATGAGAAAATAACTATATGTAAGAATAGAAAATAGTATTCATTTATGTAATAAATAAAACTGACCCATTGGAAAAGACCCTGATGCTGGGAAAGACTGAAGGCAGGAGGAGGAGGGGATGACAAAGGATGAGATGGTTGGATGGCATCACTGGCTCGATGGACATGAGTTTAACTAGACTCCAGAAGTTGGTCATGGACAGGAAAGCCTGGCGTGCTGCAGTTCATGCGGTCACAAAGAGTCGGACATGACTGAGTGACTGAACTGAACTGAACAGAATAAATAATTTAGCAAACATTTTGTCTGCCAGGCATGATGCCAAGTGCTGGCAACAGCAAAATAAGTACAATCACTTTTTTTTTTTCAAAAATATATAATATAATAAAGGAAAAAAATGCAGAAGAAAGGCCCCTGCCTTTTTAAACTACATTGTATTCTTGCAGATGCTTCTAGAATAAGAAGCAATCTTCTGACAAAAACTATTTCATGTCTCTCAGGATTTTATCTCAATGACCCTTAATATTGAATCTTAACACTATAATAGTCAATTTCTTTTTTATGTACCCCACGGAGAGCTTCTAGCAACATGTAAATTTATGTGGAGCACATATATCTATGCTAAGCAACAATTTATACCTGGATTTAATTTGAAAATATCTAGTATCTTCACTTTGGCTAAGGATATGTAACATGCTATAATTGAAGCCAAAGATCTTAGCCATCTATGTAACTTTCATAGACAATATAAAAAGCTTTCTTTAAAAGATAATCTGATTGTAATATATTAGATGAGGTTTGCTATGACTATGAGATCACTGTATTGGAATTTGGTAGGCTTTTGTCTTTCATATTTTCTTTGTCCTTAGTCTCTACCTCACTGTCTTCCACCTTTCTATGCCCTCTCCTTTTTTGCCTGAAATACTCTTTTTCTCCTTTAAGCATAGGCTTATGTGTTATTTGGTTTAAAAAGTCTTCCCTTCTTCCACCGTTTGGATGATGCGTTACTTGGACTGAGTTCCTTGAACATAACTTCTTGCAGTGCTCTTGCTACATGTTGGTTTATATGTCTGTTCCTCTGTAAGACTTTAAGCTCCTCAAAGGCAGTCCTATCAATTGTATTCACATAACTACTACAGAGTCCTCAGTTCCTGGACAGGTAGCTAACATATAGGTGTTCAGTACATCTTTGTGGATCTGAGATAAATTCAGAATTCATCTATTATACACTGATAAATATTCTATAAAGCCATCAATTATTCCTTAAAGCTAATGATGTCATGCTTTCCAAATTCTCTAAGTTGACCTTTTGTAAGGCATACCAGATGAAGAAAGAAAGTGAATGATATTATAACAGCTCAATAGTTATTTAAAAAAATTTCCTTTTTCTCCTTTTTCAAGAGAAGAAACATCTTTGANNNNATTAATTCTAGACTCCTAAGATTCAGTTTTATAATTGTAATATGATGAAAATAGTCCATGAGAGAAACTGCAGGATTTTGAAAAACTGAAAGCTAAACATATGATAACACTTATGCACTCTTTAGAACTTAATACAAAACAGATACAGAAAGAAATTGTGAAATAAAGGTAGAATTTCAAAGACATCTTGAAAATAATGCCCTCTCTAAAACCCATCTTTTTGAAAATTACTTTGAGAAATAATAGTCAGTTGAAAACACAATACTTACGTATCAATAGTATTTCAAAATGAAACACTGAACCATGTTTGCTTATAAAAATCCTAAACCTTATGTGGTATTAAGGGTATAAAGACAGCCTTTTATTTATCAAGCTTTTCAGAAACTGAAAAGAATAATCTTTTGTTATATATTATTCCAACAAGGTAACAATTCTAGTATTGAGGGCCTTATTGTACTATGCATTTCATCACTCTGTAGGTTAAATTATATCCCCTGGATACTACATCTATATAGGACATTCTTTTTAAAACAACAAAAAAATCTATAAAACATGTCAGCATTGCTTCAACAAGATAACTAGAATCCACATGTATTTCTGTTTTATTAAGAACTGTGATTATTATTTCCAGAGAAAACAATTACTTTCAGCACAATATCAAAGATATTTAGATGTTCATATGAAGCAAAACAAATAAAGCTATTGATCACTGGCATTTCTTATTTTTATAATAGAAGTTAGAAAATGTTCTTGGTTAAAAAAAGTAAAAAAATGGTGTCTAGATAGATGTTATAGTCAATTTTTAAAAATCTAGTCAGTCTGACTAGTTTTTGAGTCATATATTCCTACCTTCACTGATTCCTTTGTCAACTTCACAGATGTTTATTTATTCTTGAATGTGCACAGTTACTGTGTGAGTTCAGAAAATAAACATCCTCCGAACTTGCAGAAATATAAAGGCTAAAATGAAAGAATCAAGCAACATTTACAGTAGATTTTGTTACTTGCTCTGGTAGAGGGATGGAAAAGTTATAATAGAAGAACCAGAAGCACTGGGGGTGAAAAAGGGGGAAAACTCTCAACCCCTAATGAGTCTGTGACTTGAAAACTGGATTTTTGTGGCAAAAAATTCACATGAAACCAACCATTCTGTAACTAACTTAGTAATAACAAATGATTTAAAGTGTCTCAAATGTGGAATTTATGTTCTATACTCTTTGCCTGATCTTCAGCAGTAAAAGAATGGAATGTACTGCATCTCATACTCATTTTGAGAGTATTTTCAAAAGATTAGAATGGGAAGTTGATAAAAAGGGGTTCAAACTATAAAATGAAACAATTACAGCAGCCAGAGAAGTGAGCGTTAATTAATGGGAAAACACACCCACAGAACATCTGAAGAAGCAAGTGTGGTAGGATATTTTAAGATGTTTTTAAACTCATTCTCAGTAAAGTTTATGGAAAAATTTTTTCACAACAAATGTGGTGCTTTGATCTTACAGAATATGTGATTTTAATGTTTTAATAGTGATCAACTAACTAAGATAAAAATAGGCAGAGCTGACCAGTTAAAGAGGTAGAATCCTACCTCTTTAGGAGAGGTAGGATTTTCTCTTGAGGAGAAAAAAAAAAATCTCTTCCTGTCCTTAATTTTCAAAATGCTACAGTGAAGAATTACAGCTAGTTTGTGCTCTTCATATCTTTGCTCATAAAGCCAGATTTAGATTCCATGGCAATGAAGCTTTCAGCTCAAAGAAGGTTAAATAGCAATAGGGGCTGTGCCCTCCGTGTTCCTGGATTCTCAGAACCTCTGTAGTGAGGGACTTAACCCCTCTTCCTTCCTGGGGCTCAGTTTCTTCATCTATTTATAATTTATAGGTCTCACAATATTGTGGGAATCAAATGAAATAAAACACATGAGAGAGGAAGGACATTTTACATCTTAATAGTATAAAAGTCTATTTATATATTTTAACTTAGGTCTTAATCAGATAATAAAGCCATTTCAAATTTATTCTGAAATGATTAAATGTTGAACAGTCTGGCTGGTAGGATTGCCTTTACATCATATAACAGAAGCAAATTTTTGGCAAAGGGCCAGAAAATTGCTCATTATAGTAAAATTTGTAAATATTAGGAAAAAGAACTTGTATATTGTAAATATAATAAAAAACTTTATAAGAGTGAATGACTTTAGATGAATATATCAAAATCTTATCAGCAATGAGAATAATTGACCCACAAATTATAAAATGGGTGAAGTATATTCATCTATATTATTCACAAGATGATATAATTTAACATTGAATTCAGAGATAAAAAAGGAAATTTAAAATTTTATCTCCCTAAATAGTTGTAGATATGCTCTAGGTTTGACCAAATATTTTGAGAGACAGTGTGATATTACAGTTCAGAATTAGTTTGAATAATATCTCTCCTATATAACACTTGTTTAAATTTGAAAAAGCTATTCATCTTTCTGAATTTATTTCTTTCTTTGTGTCAAACACAAAGTGAAAACAAAACCAATCTCTAAATCATAGGATAATCGTGGGAAGTAAGAGAAATAACACTTGAAAAATTTAGCATGATGTCAGTTATTTAATAGGCCTTCAACGGACGAAAATTAGCGTTATTACTTTTTACTATTACTCATACTTGCTTTGAGTGTGTTAGGCAGAACCCTGGTCAGGGTTTCAGAGAAGCAGACTCTGAGATGGAGACTCCATTGGGGAATGCCATATGGGTAGCATGAAGAAAGCAGAATTGTGCAGAGGGGAGGTTTAATTGCGAAGCAGTCATGATAAAGGCCTCAGCTTATTCCATAAGAGCTCTGTAGCTGAGAGACCCTTCAGATTTGTCCTTCTTTGAGGCAAGAGACTTAGCCTTTTTAAGCATCCCTATGCATTCATCAGGGCTTCTCTGACAGCTCGGTTGGAAAAGAATCTGCCTTCAAGGCAGGAGACAGTATTCTTGGGCTTCCCTGTGTGCTCATCTAGTAAAGAACCCACCTGCAATGCAGGAGACCTGGGTTCCTGGGTTGGGAAGATTCCCCAAAGAAGGGAAAGGCTGCCCACTCCTGTATTCTGGAGAATTCCATGGGCTATATGGTCCATGGGGATGCAAAGGGTCGGACATGACTGAGAGACTTTCACTAATGCATTCATCAGACTTCCCAGGTGGCACTATGGTAAAGAATCTGCCTGACAAAGCAAGAGACTTAAGAAATGAGGGTTCCATTCCTGGGTTGGGAAGATTCCCTGGAGGAGAGCATGGCAACCTTTTCCAGTATTCTTGCCTGGATAATTCCATGGACCATGGAGTCTGGCAGGTTACAGTCTATACAGTCACAGAAAGAAGCAACTTAGCACATATCATGCACATCCCCTACCCTTGGTTATGGGCTGGAGGTGGGGCATAATTGGGGCCAGAAAGCTCTCTTTGACTGGATGGCCATTCCCAGAGAGTGACACACATTCTGTGGCTTAGGGAAAGAGTGCTGCAGTCTTGCAAGGGGAATCTGAGCAACACTCCATAACATCTATGACAATGGCCTCTGGTATCCTCAAGTCAGTTGGCACAATTAGTTATCCTTCCTAAGCCAGTTTATTTGAACCAGCACATGGATCAATGCAAATAATGAATGGGAAAGGAATACAAGAAAACAGGAAGGAGAGAGAGGTATTTTTGAAAACTATCAGGATTTAAATAGTGGCCTTTTAAGGAATAAAAGCAAACATTGATTATGTGTGAAATTAGAGCATTGAGAAAAGATGAGTATTAGGTTCTGATGATAATTTAGGCAATCATTTCAGTAACTTGATTTGAACATTTGATACTTTACTAATTAATTTATGCATTCTAAACTGATTAGTAAACATATAATTAATAAAGATTTTTGGTGTCTCCTAAAATAAATAAATTTATAAGTAAATAAATAAATAAATTTTTAAAAAAGTTTCTGTCAGATTAGGACAAGGAAGATGTTCTAGTCAAGATCCATTGATTATTCTTCCATGCACAATTACAGGATAACTAACAGAAATTTAGAGTAATAACGAATGAATGCAATGGAAATTCTGAACTGAAACTCAAAATATTTGGAGGGCTATTTTGCATGAAAATTTATATTAGAAATTTGTTACACATATTAGACATTATTAAAGACATTTAATAAGTCTAAGGGAGTAAATCACTATTGAAAATGACTTAGAATTTGGTAAGAATTTGGCTTAATAAACACAACTGAAATACATCAGCTTTCGATCAAGGCTACAATCACAATGGTTGAAAAACTTCTTGCGGCCTACCAATGATCACATTGCCAAAGACAGAGGCACTTCATTCAGGATTAAATTTTTCGATTGAGTTAAAAAAAAAATGAGAGGAATGCAGCATTTTAGAAATCTAGACTGAGCTAATATTTGCATGAAATGGAAAAATAATTTTGGAAAGAAACAAAACTTCCAAAAGGAATAATATGGAGTCCCAGCCTGCATATTTTATACACTTAATTTCAGGAGTTAGTGAGCTAAAGCATATTTAATATATGGAGTTTACAATCTAGGAACCCCGGGTTGGAAATATCTGCTGGAGAAGGGATAAGCTACCCACTCCAGTATTCTCGGCCTTCCCTTGTGGCTCAGCTGGTAAAGAATCAGCCTGCAATGCGGGAGACCTGGGTTTGATCCCTGGGTTGAGAAGGTTCCCTGGAGAAGGGAAACACTACGCACTCCAGTGTTCTGGCCTGGAGAATTCCATGGACTATATAGTCCATGGGGTCACAAAGACTCCCATACGACTGAATGACATTCACCTCACTACAATTTGCGAAAGCAAATTCTGTTAAGAGGTAAAGGAGTGTTTTCTATTTCTCACTGCCTACTTTTCCCAAGCCAATAACCTGAAACATTTCAGTTGGCTCTGATGACAATCTCTGGGAAGTATGGTGCTTTCATCCTCTCCGTGATCAGAGACTATTGATCTGATTTTTCTCAGCATGGCCAAAACTAAAATTGCCTTTCTCTACAAGCTTTATTTTCCCTCTCTTTCAAAAAACAAACAGAAAAAGGCAAACCTATATTTCTGCACTAAAACACACCGCAGAGAAACTGGTAACTTTTGCATTATCCATAATACTATGCAAAGCTGCTATCAAAAATGGAGGCTTTAACTGAACAAAAAGCTCTGTCTGGTCACTATAATACCATATCCAGAAGATATGTTTTGGTAGACTACCTTTAAATGAACAAAGTGAAGCCCGTGCCTTCTTTTTTTGCCACGGGGACTACTACTACTTTGAGAAGAGAGTGGGTGGAGGCATATTCTCTAATACAGACAAAAAGGGAGCATGGATGTGGTACACTTTCTGGAATGATCTGAGAATTGTAGGGCTTCTGAGTGTAACCTCTCTTCTTTTTAGCTTCAAGCTTTGGTTGGTTATTACTCTGTTCTGTCCTATTAACATGACACTGTGATTTCTTTTGTTAAATTAGGTGAATGACTGGGAGGAACTGCTACAAAGTAAACGTGTAGCAGTCAAAGGATCACAACAGAGTACAGCTGTGCTGCGTTCTGTTCTTAGTTGTGTCCGATTCTTTGCAACCGCATAGACTGTAGCCCACCAGGCTCCTCTGTCCATGGGGATTCTCCAGGCCAGAATACTGGAATTGGTTGTCAGGCCCTTCTCCAGGGCATCTTCCCGACCCAGGAACCGAACCAGGGTCTCCTGCATTGCAGGCAGAGTTATTTTTTTACCAACTGAGCTACCACAGTACAGAAGCCTGGTGAAATATCAGGATTCAGAGCAAGACAAATATCCAGGAGGCAAGAAACCGAGTGATGAGGGAGAACAAGCCCTTTTCCAGGCAGGCAGGGGTAGGGCTAAGCATCTAGGAGGCCATACTACTTGGAAGTTTGAATATTACTAGTGAGCGGAATGAGCCAAAGAGAACGTGTGACTTTGTTGACCCTCTGCCTTTCATACATTTTCTGATTAGTGATGAACTGCCTTCAAGACTTATACCTGCTAACATGCTGAATGAGCAGATGCAGCAGATGCTATCTCAGTCCTAAGAGCTTTGTACATGAGTAACCCTTGGAAGCATATCCAGTGATTTCATTCATTTTTATATTTATCCATCAGGAAAGAGAATGGCGCCAGTTGAGTGCTTACTGTTTTCTATTCTGAGATTTTACTCCTCAGGAAATAGGGGTTAATTCCTAAGAAGTTAAACTAGGAACAAAAGTAACCATAATAAGAAGACCGGCATAGGCTAGGACTTTCAGCTAATGAAAAATCCTGAGGTAAGAAGGAGTTAATATTCTGGCCCCCTTTCCCTACCTAATACTCCACAAACACCAGGGATATAGAGCAGGCATGTTACCTTATCACTTCTATGTGTGCCATACAGATTAGCATAATCACTCCTACTTTCCAATTTTCTAACATTCAGATCTGGTTGGTATGGAATGGACTACTTCAGAGGAGTGAGTTCTTCATCACTAAAGGGATTGCAGTGAATACTGATGATAGTGATGGAGAATCCATATATCAACCTGGGACAAACTCAGTAATTCCCAGGATCCCTTGTAACCTTGAGAGACAATATCTTTTCCCACCTAAGATTGTCTTTCTCTTTCTTCTTTTCCTACCCTAATGCTAGTCATCCTCTGAGGTCAAGGTCAGAAGGCACCTTCTTCCCAAATAATATTTATATAATCGTTATGAGGGATTGATGAGTTATTGCGTGTATGTACGCAATACATACACCAGTATGTATTGGTAAAGAATACATATATGCTGGTAAAGAATCCTCCTGCAATGCAGGAGACCCTGGTTCGATTTCCGGGTGGGGAAGATTCGCTGGAGAATGGATAGGCTATCCACTGCAGTTTTCTTGGGCTTCCCTGATGACTCAGCTGCTAAAGAATCTGCCTGAAATGCTGGAGACTTGGGTTCAATCCCTGGGTTGGGAAGAGCCCCTGGAGAAGGAAAAAGCTACCCACTCTAGTATTCTGTCCTGGAGAAGTCCATGAGCTGTATAGTCCATGGGGTCTCAAAGAGGCTGACACGACTGAGTGACTTTCACTTTCACACGTAAAATGCATTAATGTGCGCATGCGTGCTCAGTCATGTCCTACTCTTCGCGACCCTATGGACTACAGTCTACCAGGCTCTTCTGTCCATGGAATCTTTCAGGCAAGAACACTGAAGTGGGTTGCCATTTCCTATTCCAGGGGATCTTCCCGATCCAGGGATCAAGCCCAAACATCTCTTGGGTCTCCTGGATTGGCAGGTGGATTCTTTACCGGTGTGCCTCCTGGGAAGCCTATACATATGTAGGCTTGGTTGGTTTAACTCACTGTTTATATATATACACATATAAATAAAGCTGAATGCTTAACATATAGTAGCTGCTAATTTAATTCCTTTCTTCACTTTTCTCTACAATGATTTAAAAAATTCACATTAATCTTTATGGTCTCAAAAAATATTTGACTGTAATTTAAGAAATAGTAATTGCTTTCTTATGGCATATTTTTTGAGTTACTTTATTTTCTATGTCATTTTAACATTTAATAGAGACCAGAACAAAATCTTTCTTCTATTTTTATTTCCCACAGTTTATAGACAAAGGCTGAACATGAGGAGGTCAATGAATGTGGAAAGGGTAAACTCTGAGAATCAGCATAATGCATTTTAAAGATCATAGTGTATTTAATATTGTTAACCAAATTTAGTATTCATGTGGCTTGGAAAAGTCTTATGCTTCTGTTTCCTCATTTAAAAATAGGATTGAACTCCCATCCCTAGTCTGCTTTCCTGAATATATTGTTATAATCAGAGCATCGAGTAAATACAAAGGACCATTCAAATAATGCACTTTGATTTGGTTGCCCATTTTGTTGCCGTTTATCACATTTAGAGAGTTCACAATGAAAAAGGCAATTCCTTGGCCAGCCTTCCTGATCACAAATATTTGTCTTTTTTCCTCTGTCCCCAAAAGAGCAAAATTACAGGCTTCCATGATATTCAGTGCAAATGATCTTTATGCATTGTAAAGATTAAAACTTGCTTACATCTTGAATGAATAATTAGGAATTTCAAGTCTCTGAAAAACAATGTGCAAGCACAGTTCTCCATTAAGATTATGGGTTTGGAGTCAAATGACCATGTTTAGGTGCTGTTGAGACACCAACACAGACAACTGTTTCAAAACACAATTGTGTCAAAGCACAGTTGCAAATGCTTTATTTGATAACTGAGTGGTTATTTGAGGCAGTTGCTTATAATGGTCAATGTCTCATTGTAACCTCTGTGTATGTGTGTGTGTGTGTGTGTGTGTGTGTGTGTGTGCATGCACGTGCTCAGTCATGTAAGACTCTTGGTGACCCCATGAACTATAGCCCACCAGGCTCCTCTGTCCATGGGATTTCCCAGGCAAGAATACTGGAGTGGGTTGCCATTTCCTTCTCCAGGGGATCTTCCCAACCTGGCGATCAAAAAACCTGTGTCTCCTGTGTCTCCTTCACTGGCAGGCAGATTTTTTACCATTGCACCTGGCAAGCCCCAACCTCTGCTTAACCTGCTTGGAATGAATGTAAAGTCGGCAAGCTATTCAACACCTGCTCCACAAGGCTGTCAGAATTATCTTCCTAAAGAACAAATCTGAGTTACAGGGCTCCCTGCTGTATTCCAAATACAATCCAGATTCCATGGCTTGAAAGTCAGTGTTTAGCAATGAGGACTTTGCTGTTCACCTTTAAACGCATCCAACAAATACTGCCTTGTCCTCTACTCTACATCCTCACTATACCATCAGGGCTATTGTTCCTCACTGCTCCTGAGAGGTGCTCTGAGCTCTCTGCTTTGTCTTTGCTTCACCCGCTCGCTCTGTCTGAAATGCAGTTTCTCCTCATAACCTCTTGGCAAAATCTTAACAGTCCAGATCCAGTTTGAGTACCAAGTCCTCCTGCCAGCAGTAGGTAGAGCTCCCCAGTGACAGCACTCTGATAGAATATTTCTAGCTGCCTGTCCCCTTAAACTGTGTTCTTTTGGGGGAGAAGGGCCATGGTCTTTTAGCTTGGATCCCCCACAGCACTTAGCTTGTAAAATTGAATCTAAAGTGAATCTTAAGAATAGCCTCACTAATTTGCCACCTTCGCTTAGCTCGTATCATTGCTAAAATGTGATTTGGGTGAATTGGATCAAATGTTTACAGACTAATTGATTTAGTTTTGACCCTTTCAACAAAGGCTTCACTCCAAAAATCAGTCAAATTGCTGGGTTTGTAAAACATGGCCAAAGTAAAGAGGCAAGAGAAATAGAAGCATTTTCATTATAGTTTTCAAAGCAATAGCTATTATTCTTTTAACCTGATGTGATGATATGTTTATTTATTCACTCTCTTGAAATGCAGTTCAAATGCACTATTTTATTTAAAACATAATTATACCTTGCCTATGCATGTTATAAAAGCTACACGTAAAATTCTACATAGACCTTTGTCTGCAAACCAGTGGCTGTGTATAAAAGACATCACTGTAACTGGTTGAAAAATAGAGAACTTCATGAAGCTGTATTTTGGCATTACAAAATGGAAAAATATCAACACAATTGGTATCTTTTTGTTTTTTCAAAGATTGGTTGATTCATCTGACACTATGCAGAGTTAATGTGCTTAAAAATACACCTATCTCCTCCTTTCTCTTCTGATTCGTCCTCATTCAATCACCCACTGGTGGGTGAGCCCAGGGCAGTTAATGTAGAGACTTCTCCAGTCAAAGGCATACTCTTTTCCTGCCTAAATCCCAAATCCTGTTGGACTTCCTACTCTGCTGGGCCAACCTAGATCCTTAAGATCTCCTTAGTGGCTCTCTTCTGACACCCAAGCAAGACACAGACCACCCCACCAGTGTTTCCTCTGAGCCCTGGCCTGCCCTCTTGTCCCAGAGTCTTCAACTGACTTCTCAAACAGAAGGTTTCCACATGTTCAGCTGCTGTTGCTAAGTCACTTCTGTCGTGTCTGACTCTGTGCAACCTCATAGATGGCAGCCCAACAGGATCCCCTGTCCCTGGAATTCTTCAGGCAAGAACACTGGAGTGGGTTGCCATTTCCTTCTCCAGTGCTTGAAAGTGAAAAGTGAAAGTGAAGTCACTCAGTCATGTCTGACTGAAGACTACCAGGCTCCTCCATCCATGGGATTTTCCAGGCAAGAGTACTAGATGGGGTGCCATTGCCTTCTCCGCCACACGTTCAGAGGCCTTCCCAAATCTCGCTTCTTTATAATTCTTTCATCCCTCCTTTTGAAACATGTTATTTCTCAGATGTATTATTTCACAAGGAGAAAGGCAGGATGGAAAAAGAATGCTTTTCTTTTTCCCTCTGACTTTCAAAGTCACAAAATCAGATTCTCTCTCAGGTATGTCCTTAAAGCCACCCAGGACCCAATCAGTCTTTGAGGATATTCAGAAAAGGGGAATAGACTATTTCTTTTAGACCTTGCAGTTTTGAAGCTTCTAAATACTTTAGAAAGTAAAAAAAAAAAAAAAAAATTCTATTATCTTTTTTTCTAAATGTACTAAGGCAATAAATCCTAGATGATCTTAAAGCTAAATATTTTTCTTTCTTCTCAATATAATAACTTCCTCTATTCTTCTGTTCTATAGTTTGTTATCCCTGTCTACAAACTGAGACTAATTTATAATGGCTTAAAGCAATATGAGTTTACATGGAGCAGGGAGTCAATTTTGTACTTCTCAAGGGCAAGAACAATATAGAGCAGGTGTTATTAATTGCCAACCTTATGAAAAGGATTAAAGGTATTTATTGATACAATGAATGGACATGAAACTAATGTGGATATCTAAGAGAGAAAAACAAGAATTCACATAATTGTACCAAGACCATTTATTGATTGATATTTTAAAATAAAGAAAGCACCTGCTTCTATGAAGTGAAAATTCATTTTAGACATATTTTTATGTGTCTGATCACTCAAAATAAATGTTTACAGAAAATCCTTAGAAAGTATATTTTTGTTGGAGTATTTGTTGTTTTCAAATGTAACATTTTAATGTATATTTTTCTGGTTTTATTTTATGACATTCATAGCATAAAATTTGTTCACAGTCTTGAAGAAATGATCAACTCAAGGTAAATGAAAATCACAAATTTGAGGGAAATGAGTTTAACATGATCAATAAATTTTGTATATAACATAACCATTGCTAATTAAAATTAATTTATTTAATGAAATGTGAATAATACAGTTGGTAATTAGTTCTTATTTATGCAGTCTCTCTCATTAATTAAAAATAAATCAGGATGAAAAGAATAAATTAGAAGAAAATGTTTAATTTTGTTTGCATTGAAAAATGCAATAAAGTTCATTCTTACTATTCTCTTAATATAAATTTATCAAATTCTAGAGTGAGAGGGGGTCTTAGAAATTATCTGGCCCAACTGCCTCACTTTAGTTCTCTGTGTGATCAATGCCCAGGCAGGTCAAGTGACTGGATCTGTGTTACATAGCTGATTAAGGATTGAGCTGGAACTTGATCCAGAAAATTCCTGACTTTGGGTCTAGGACTTTTCCCACTGTATCTCATTACCTTTAAAATAAAATTCAATACCAACTGAGTTTTTTGTGTTTGGGATCACCAGAGCTGTGGCTTTCCAGTGCTTCCTACAGTGTTTAGAGAAGGATAAACTGGTATTAATAAGCATGTGGCAGCATTTTAAATTGGATTTGTAGGCATAAATTGCATTTGGATCCATCTCTTCTGCCAATATTGAAGGGATATTGCAGCCAGAGTCTCTCTGCCACTCTAGTTCCATCATCTTTCTCTCCCCTGTGTCACTCTTTTGTGTCTTAAACAAGCCAGTGTGGGGAAAAGATATTTTTTCCAGTTCTCTGTTGAGTTAAGACACTGTGATGGTACTATAGGATTTGGCTGAAAAGATTTCTTACTCCATTTAGTAGATATATAATAGAAGATATTACAGGAAAAGATTTGGCGGTTGAGAAATGAACATGTCTGTGAATGTTTATCTAAGGCTACAGCATTTCTGACTTTGGGTTGCAAGTTTAAATTCTGTAGTTTGTGAGAGATTAAAGAATCTCCAAGCATTACTATTTCTTTAAGAACAAGCATGCTTATTTCACTTATTCATTGTATCATAATTACTAAGAATGCTTTAAATAATACTAGTCAGCTGATGTAGCTACATAACATTTGTGAAGTAAGGTGTAAATATGGACAGTAATAATCAAAAGAATACAAGTTGCAAAGAAACCAAATTTGCATAAAGAAGTATTCCCAATTTCTTACTGGGAAGTTTTAAATAAGTATTACTTTTAGTTTGACATAACAGAGAATAATGAAATAAAGTAATTTGAACTTTTTCCTAAATGCTTCATCAATAAGAAAATTTTTACATTTGATTCTAAATTTCTAAAAGTATTATTATTCAAAGAACAAAATTGTATTAACTTACGGCCCTGATGCTTTCAAAATGTCCACCTTCCTTTTCGAAATCGATAGGCTGTCCTTTTAGTGTCCAGTAGAAAGTGACATCCAAACTAGGATCGTGAATTGCTTTGCAATTAAGGACAATGCTTTCTCCCACTGTTAACTCTGTTTTTTTAGGAGTAAGCTCTATTTTTGTAGGTTCTATAGAAATAAAAATACATTAATTAGCATAGCACATAGTTTTCCCCTGCATTCTGTATTTTAAATAATAGAGAAAAATTAAACCGGGAATCTATGTAATATAGTTGCTCCAGGTATGTATCTTTTAATAAACTATTATTAATTGAAATATCTTTTATTGTATTTAGGGTATTTTGCTAGGTATTTGTAGGGAACTGATGATTTAAAAGTCACTATTCCTATTAACAAGTCAGCTTGGATGAAAAAGAGGGAAGACTATATAACTAGAAACAGCATTTGGCATCCTGGAAGGAGAAGTATTAGAAAAAAGACTTTGTAGCTTCCCTGTCCACCTTCAAGGATCATCAAGTATAGAAAGGATTTTTACACTGAAAAAAAAAAAAAAAAAGCCTCACATCAAAGGAAGAATAATTCAAGCAAGTTCACTTCTTTAAGGGGTAGAGGAAGACCCTCCTTTCAAATTACTATCTTAACAAAGATGAAACTATACTACTGCTGCTACTGCACCACCTTGTATTTGCTTTATAGTTTACAAAATCTTCTTCTAAGTAGAGGATAGAAGAGGCACCTCTGGCTGATTACAAACTTTCACCTCCGATAGCTGCTTTGACTAAGATCTAAACAAAGGCAAAATGGTGGATAGAATTTTAAAAAAAAAAACTTTAATTTTTAAAAGATAGATATATTTTTATTGGATGCAGAGCAACTTTAAACCAATAAATGCTAAATACCAACTGTACATCTAAGGGATATTTAAGCTAATGATCAAATACATGCAATATGATATATATATATATTTGAATAAGTAGGGGGATGATGCAGACAGGATTTTGATTTTTTCCTTTTTCCTCATTAGATTCCTGATTGTACATGACTCAAGAAGCCTGGCACAAATGACTAAAAATTAGCCTAATTTTCCTATTCCAGCTCTATTGTTTGCAATAGCATAGTCTGATGAAGCACCATTGTTAACCGTTGATAAGTTCCTTTTAAGCAGTCTCTGAGAGGAAAGAGTGACACCAGGAAAGGAATGTCACTGTAAATATTAACATTCTGGAACTCAGATATTTTGTGTGGCATTCTAAATTCTGGCTTCATCAGAGAAGACAGATAATCACAGCATACTGCAGTTTAAACTTTGTGACAACTGGAATGTTCTGAGTAACTAAACATTCCAGTTAACTCATGATTAACAGAAAGCATTGTTGCTATTATTAAATGAAAAAGCCTCTGAATTCTGCCTTGCCTCACTATGGAAAAGATTATTTAACACATACTAAGAATGAGACTCAGACTCGAAGACTGAGTTGTGTTCCAGCAATGTATGCTTTAAATGAAGACATTTTAAAAATTATATTCCTTTCTTCCGTGGATGTTTGCTTCTTTTCTAAAATATCAGAGTGTTGGCTATTTTAATTGCATTTCTATTTCTAAAGAAAGAGAAAAATTAACATTTTATATTTTTGTGGCCAAAGTATCATTCACTGTATACTACTTGCACAAATGGAAAAAAAAATGAGTGATGTACTTTGTTATGAAAAGCATTCCTTTGCCAAATGAAGAGAGTGTTTAAGACAGGAGATTTTCTAATAACTTGACAAGTAGTCTCAAAAGAAGGTTCTAGATTTGAAATCTAGTTCACTTTAGAACTAGAAAACTAACAGAAACATTTAAGCAGTAACATTTATAATACTAAAAAAAATGACAGTGTATAAAAATTCCACTGATGTTGACATCAAAGAGTAGCTCTGGTGTTGCTTCATCTGATGCATATTCCAACACCACACGTTCATATCCTCTTTCTGCTTCTCTTTTTTGCCCCAGATTCCCAGTTGAAGTGGTAACAAAGCAGTATTACTGATTGATGCTAAAGTTAATCTTGGTTGAGGAAAATATTTTTATTCTGTTGGCATACTTTAAAGTTTTGAGATACCAAGTAAAACTTCATAAAGCTTTGTTTACTCTCCCACGTATTTTGTTCAAAGTGAAATACTTAAATTTCTACCAATAATATGTTCCTTTCTTCACAGTCCCCTACATAATGGCAAGGGACACTTTGACTGTGTTTGTCCTTTATGTGCAATTATATTTCATCAACAGAAGCATGTACACATATACAAGCAAACACACATACATGCATGTTACATTTATTCTCTTTTGGATAAGGCCATGAAACTATGCTTATAGAAAATTCACCACATTTTCTTACCTTTTACAGATACTGTAGCTGTGATTTCAGCAGAGCCAAAGACATTTTCCCCTCGGCAAACATACTTTCCCTCATCTGATTTAGAAGCATTGAGGATCCGGAGACTCCCGTCTGGAAGAATAGCTATTCTGAAAATCATTAAAAAGAGTTTTTTTTTTTTTTCTTCCTGCTTTACTGCAAATCATCTAAGTGGTAAGAAACTCCGATGAAGTCTGAAACCACTTCCAAGGTAATAATAAATAAGATAAAGATCATTGTGAAAACATGCAGGGAGAGTAGAAATATTTTGCCCTTCAAAAAATTATATAGTAAACCCACATAATACCTTCTTATAGTTAAAAGGGTTAGGGAGTTACAGGTTTTCTTTGGACACGTTTATGACATTCATTTTAAAACTTGTGGAAAAAAAGGTGACCCTGAATTTGGTTATTAAAACTTATACTATAATAATACCCAGTGATATTTTAATATAAAGCTTAAGGTATTTCACCTCAAACCAAGAATGACCTCAAAAATCAAATATAAAAAGAAATAGCATAAAACATAGAGGAGGACAAGCACAGAACATAAAATTAATTGTATACAGCCTTGAGATGATTTATGGTGGTTTTTCTGCAGTGCAACCTGTGTAGCAAGGGCGTGACAATGAAACCTGAATCCTGGAACCCGGACTGCTCACACTGCACTTTTCAAACAGAAAAACGTGATATCTAAGTTTGCATTTGGGCTCTTTTGAGACCTTTATTATAAGTGGACCTTGAGTCTTATATGAAGGTGAGAAATTAGAGCATTATTAAACAT
Source organism: Redunca redunca (assembly GCA_006410935.1). Taxonomy (NCBI): domain Eukaryota; kingdom Metazoa; phylum Chordata; class Mammalia; order Artiodactyla; family Bovidae; genus Redunca; species Redunca redunca. The sequence continues at coordinate 1,111,210 of SJYQ01001473.1, forward strand.
TTTAGAAGTTTAGTGAAAATGAGATTGACATTCAGGATTACCATACTCTCCTGTGTATTCATCATTCCAGAAATATACAGATTTCACACTTAATTAGAATTTTTGTCCTTTTCTCCCTCATATGCTCCTGAAATATAATCTGTTATTTCACCAGTTCATCAGCCTACTGAAGCAACCTTAGGCATAGCAGAGATGGCTGTTGTGATTTACTTGATATGCCACTAGAATTTAGACTGCCTTCTTTTAGAAAGGAAGTTTGTGCTACTTTTGGTAGAAAACCAAAGGGCTCACCAAACTTAAAATTATAAAATTGGATTCTCCTGGTTCTGAAAAGAATAGTTTATTCCATAGCATCATGAAAACATTAAACTATTTAAGGTATAAGAATAATGGCTAATTCTGTTTAGTCAACATCCTATATGTTATTTTTAAATTAGTATTCAATTTTGCCAATCAATCCAGAACTGATGGCTAAGGACAGTATTGAAATTTTAACAATTGGATTAGATTCTAGGCTGCTGAATATTGATTATTAATTTTCCTGACATTGTCATCCATAAAGAAACCAGTTTAAAAACATTATACCCCTTTCAATATGGATCAAATTTGATTTACAATGTGTTGACAAGGGAGACAAATTTAGAAGCAGGCCAAACCTAGGAATAGAAGATTTGACTGTAATTTATATCTAGAAGGGATATTAATGAGACATTTGGAAAAAAAAGTCTCTAAAGATATACCATCTATTTAAGATGGTCAATGAAAACTTCTGTTTATTATTTAGGACTATTTCTATAAAGATAGAATATAATGTATTTATTCCATTTTAGTAACAGAAATATACATGTTACAAAAAGATATATTTGAAAGCAAAAATTATACTTTTTATAAAAAAATGATTCTTCTCTTGTACTAATGACACACTTTATTTAAATACAGCTAAATTACTACAGTCTGTGAGATTGTTAATATCTTAAATATGTCTGGGTTTTACTTACTGGTATGAATTCTAATCTAGCAGGGGAGAAGTTTGGCTTAAAAATTCACCACCTTTAAAGAAATAAATGTATCTTAGATACTGGCAGTATTTCAACTCTTGATTTAAGATAAGTCCTTTCTCTGACAGAAGGCAATATATTACAAAGATAGTTTATGAACACTTCTGTACTTAAGGCCACTGATCCATTTGGAGGATGAAGAATTTTGAATATCGTGATGTTTTTAATCTGTCAATTGGCAGTGTCATTTAACCAAAAGCCTGTCTACTGGTTGAAGTTGCAAATCCTTATCAGATAAACTTTTTTTTTTTTTCTTAGAAAAGAGAAAAAAATAGAATAGACAATGAATGCAATTAACCTTATAATGTCTGGCTATTGCAAACATGCATACTTAGATAATTGAATGTTCAATTAATATTTCTTTACAATTTCCTGCTTCTTTATCTTCTTTCCTGTGCTATTACCATGTGATTCCTACATTTGGAATCTTCAGATCTGGAGACCAGTTCTGCTGAGACCTCCTTCAACTAGGAGTGGAATGCTAAGTGAGTGGTAAGGTGAAGGTCTATTGAAGAAATTTTAGTAATGCAAACCAGCATTCTAGCACTTAGAATCAAGGCACTCTATTCTGGCCTCTAAATTTCTCCTAAAGTTTCTGCCTAGACCTGGAAATGTCTTGCTTCTCATCTTGCACTTAATTATTGGATCTCTGTCTTGGTAACTCATCTAGTACAACAGTCTACCTAGGACACCATGGTGTTTACCCCTATCTTGCAGGGATTTATTGCTAAATTACTTATGCCAATCCTGATTTCCAAATTTCAGGATCATTTTCTGGACTCTCCATTTCCATGTTTGACTTACTTGTCAGTTAACACAGCCTAGTCTAGACCCTTCCAAGTGCTTGTCTGGGAGTACAACCTATATGTGCTTAGTCACTCAGTCGTGTATTACTCTTTGTATTCCCATGGATGGTAGCCCACTAGGCTTATTCTCCAGACAAGAATACTGGAGTGGGTTGCCATTTCCCTCTCCAGGGGATCTTCTCAACCCAGGTATTGCGTTTGTCTCTCTTGCATTTCCTGCATTGGCAGACAGATTGTTTACTGCTGAGGCCCCAGGAAAGCCCTGTGTCATATCAGAGTGGATATGGTATTAGGAAATCATTAACCACAAATTAAGACTATGTGCTATAAAATCAGAGAGGGTTACATTCAAATCACTGCCACTGACCAGTACATATGTGATCTTATGTGCGTGCACTCACCTAGAGCCAGACATCCTGGAATGTGAAGTCAAGTGGGCCTTAGGAAGCATCACTATGAACAAAGCTAGTGGAGGTGATGGAATTCCAGTTGAGCTATTTCAAATCCTAAAAGATGATGCTTTGAAAGTGCTGCACTCAATATGCCAGCAAATTTGGAAAACTCAGCAGTGACCATAGGATCGGAAAAGGTCAGTTTTCATTCCAATCCCAAAGAAAGCTCAAACTACCGCACAATTGCACCCATCTCACATGTTAGTAAAGTAATGCTTAAAATTCTCCAAGCCAGGCTTCAGCAATACGTGAACCATGAACTTCCAGATGTTCTAGCTGATTTTAGAAAAAGCAGAGGAACCAGAGATCAAATTGCCAACATCCGCTGGATCACTGAAAAAGCAAGAGAGTTCCAGAAAATCATCCATTTCTGCTTTATTGACTATGCCAAAGCCTTTGACCTTGTGGATCACAATAATCTGTGGAAAATTCTGAAGGAGGTGGGAATACCAGACTACCTGACCTGCCTCTTGAGAAACCTGTATGCAGGTCAGGAAGCAACAGTTAGAATTAAACATGGAACAACAGACTGGTTCCAAATAGGAAAAGGAGGACGTCAAGGTTGTATATTGTCACTCTGCTTATTTAACTTCTATGCAGAATACATCATGAGAAACACTGGGCTGGAGGAAACACAAGCTGGAATCAAGATTGCAGGGAGAAATATCAATAACCTCAGATACGCAGACGACACCACCCTTATGGCAGAAAGTGAAGAAGAACTAAAGAGCCTCTTGATGAAAGTGAAAGAAGAGAGTGGAAAAGTTGGCTTAAAGCTCAACATTCAGAAAAAGAAGATCATGGCATCTGGTCCCATCATTTCATGGCAATAGGTGGGGAAATAGTAGAAACAGTGTCAGACTTTATTTTTTTGGGCTCCAAAATCACTGCAGATGGTGACTGCAGCCATGAAATTAAAAGACACTTACTCCTTGGAAGGAAAGTTATGACCAACCTAGATAGCATATTGAAAAGCAGAGACATTACTTTGTCAACAAAGGTCCGTCTAGTCAAGGCTATGGTTTTTTCCAGTAGTCATGTATGGATGAGAGATTTGGACTATAAAGAAACCTGAGTGCAGGAGTTGATGCTTTTGAACTGTGGTGTTGGAGAAGATTGTTGAGAGTCCCTTAGACTGCAAGGAGATCCACCCAGTCAATCCTAAATCAGATCAGTCCTGGGTGTTCATTGGAAGGACTGATGTTGAAGCTGAAACTCCAATATTTTGGCCACCAGATGCGAAGGGCTGACTCATTTGAAAAGACCCTAATGCTCGGAAAGATTGAAGTCAGGAGGAGAAGGGGATAACAGAGGATGAGATGGTTGGATGGCATCACCAACTCAATGGACATGGGTTTGGGTGGACTCTTGCAGTTTGTGATGGACAGGGAGGCCTGGCGTGCTGCAGTTCATGGGGTTGCAAAGAGTCGGACATGACTGAGTGACTGAACTGAACTGAACTGAAGTCACCTCAGTCGTGTCTGACTCTTTGAAATCCTATGGACCATAGCCCACCAGGCTCCTCTGTCCATGGGATTCTCCAGGCAAGAATACTGGAGTGGGTTGCCATCCCCTTCTCCAGGGGATCTTCTCAACCCAGGGATCAAACCCTCATCTCTTACATCTCCTGCATTAGCAGGTGGCTTCCTTACCACTAGTGCCAGCCAGGAATCCCTATGTGTGATCTTAAAACTATTCAATCTTTCTTATTATATATATTACTGTAATAATTACATCTATTTAGTTCTTTAAAAGTATTAACCTCATATGTAAACTGTTGTGTTTTTGTGCTGTATGTAGGCAGTAATTGAACATTTACTCAAAAATTTAAGTTAAATATATGACAAATTTTGAAAGAGAAAAAGTAGTGCCAGGAGAATTTCTACTACTAAAGCCTCAATTATTTTCAGTATTTGATGAGTCTTTTCTGAGGGAAGTATGACACTGAAACCTGAGGAGTGAGAGAGAGTTAACTAGGAGAAGATTGGGAAAGGACTGGGAATGACGTTGCAAGGCCTCCAGATAGGAAAGCCCACAAAACCTCAAACAGCCAAACGACCAGCTATGATGGCAGATATAAAGGGGGAGCTGAGGCTGGCTCAGTGGTAAAGAATCTGCCTGCCAAGCAGGAGATATGGGTTCCATCTCTGGATCTGTAAGATCCCTGGAAAGGAAAATGGTAACTCACTCCCATAGTCTTGCCTGGGAAATCCCACGGACGGAGGATCCTGGTGGGTTACAGTCCATGGGGTCACAAAAGTGGCTGAAGTGACTTAGTGGATAAACAACAACAATAGGAATATAGTAAGTTCACATGTTAAAAGTATATAACTGAAAAGTTCTTAAAAACAGATGCAGTCATGAAACTATTAATGCAATTGAAATAATCAACATATATGTCACTTGTACTTTCTCCACTCAGCCCTTTCTCATCCCACCCCTATCATGGGTCAATTACTGACATGCTTTTTATCACTAGAGTAGATTTGCACTTTTCCAAAGTGAAAGTGAAAGTGAAGTCATTCAGTCATGTCCGACTCTTTGCAACCCTGTGGACCGTAGCCCACCAGGCTCCTCTGTTCATGGGATTCTCCAGGCAAGAATACTGGAGTGGGTTGCGATTTCCTTCTCCAGGGGATCTTCCCAACCCAGGGATAGAACCCAGGTCTCCTGCATTGCAGGCAGACACTTTAACCTCTGAGCCACCAGGGAAGCCCACTTTTCCAAAGTTTTATGTAAATAGAATCTTATCAGCATGTACTCCTTTTTGTTTTTTATTTCACTCAGCATTATTAAGATTAAATTGATTGTCATCCCTGTTGCAATTACTAAGAATCCATTCCTTTTCATGGCTGAGTAGTATTCCATTGTGTATAGATGGTACAACTTTCCTATTTTTCACCTTTTGATGGATGCTTATGTTATTTTCAGCTTGTGACTATTAGAAATAAAGCTACTATGAACACTTGTATATATGTATTTTATTAATATTTATTTCGCTTGGATAAATACTTAGAACTGGATGACTAGATCATCTGGTTTATGTTTCTGTTTATATGTGGAATTTAAGAAAAAAATACAAATGAACTTATCTACAGAACAGAAATTGAGTTACAGATGTAGAAAACAGCCTTATAGTTACCAATGGGTAAGAGGAGGGAGGGATAAAGGGAAAGATTGGGACTAGCTATGGGGTATGAACCTAACTACATATTTATTTAGCACAGTGAAAGTGTGAGTGGCTCAGGTGTGTCTGATTCTTTTTGACCCCAAGTACTATAGTCCGCCAGATCACCTCTATCCATGGAATTCTCCAGGCATGAATACTGGAGTGAGTAGCCATTCCTTTTCCAGGGTATCTTCCCAACTCAGGGATTGAACTGGAGTCTCTCACATTGTAGGCAGATTTTTAAATGTCTGAACCACCAGGGAAGCCCTTTTACTTTTACTAGTATACGGTTATCCAATTGTTCCATGCCATCATTTGGAAAAGACTTATCTTTCCTCCGTGGTCTTTTCATCATTGTCAAAAATCAATGGCCATGTAAGTGTAGGTCAACAACTGCTTAACTCTCTCTGCTTGTCCATTGATCTACTAGTGTCTTGATTACTGGAGCGGTGTGCTGTGTCATAAGGTCACGTGAGATAGTTCCTTCTACTTGCTTTTCTTTTTCAAAAGTGTTTTGAGTATTCTATATTCTTAGCATTTCTGTATAAATATTGCAATTACCTTGTCAGTTTCAAAAAACTTACTGAGATTTTGATTTTGAGGAATTTCAGTGAATATACAGCTCAATTTGAGGACAACTTAATGTTAACAATATTGCTTTAGAATCCATGAACATGACATATTTCCTTTTATTTAGTTCTTTTAAAAAATCTCTCTAAGTAATATTTTTTAGTTATCAGTCTACTTGGACTGCAAGGAGATCCAACCAGTCCATTCTGAAGGAGATCAACCCTGGGATTTCTTTGGAAGGAATGATGCTAAAGCTGAAACTCCAGTACTTTGGCCACCTCATGCAAAGAGTTGACTCATTGGAAAAGACTCTGATGCTGGGAGGGACTGGGGGCATGAGGAGAAGGGGACGACAGAGGATGAGATGGCTGGATGGCATCACTGAATTGATGGACGTGAATCTGAGTGAACTGTGGGAGTTGGTAAAGGACAGGGAGGCCTGGGGTGCTGCGATTCATGGGGTCGCAACGAGTCAGACACAACTGCAACTGAACTGAACTGAACTGGTCTTAGATACCTTTTGTCAGATTTATCCTTATACATTTTGCTGCTATAGTAAAGTACTACTTTTAATTTAATTAATTATTGTAATTCTTATTTAATTACTATTTTAAATAATAATTACATGAGAAATATGTAATTTTAAGAAGCTGTACAGTGATATCCCTTGTATACTTTATTTTTTCCAGTAACTCTTTATGGTAATATGTTGCCATAAAGTGTAGTATAGCCAAAAGTATAGTATAATATTACAATCAGGATATTGATATTAATACAATCAATTGATCACATTTAGACAGTCCTAGTTTTAACTTATTCATTTGTGCGTGCTTTAATTTCTATACAGTATTTTCATTTTGTGTTTGTGTATCCATCACCACAGTCAAGACACTGAACAATTCTAACACCATAAAAACTCTTCATTTTTCCTTTTACAGCCTCAGCACCTTAATTCCACACCACCACCACCATCCCTAGCCCCTGGGTCTAATTGCAGCCAACCACAAATTTGTCCTGTTCCTTTTGTTCATTTCAAAAATTATACACAAGTGAAATCTTATAATATGTAACTTTGGGGGGGGGGCTGATTTTTTTCACTCATTTAGCTTAATTCCTTGGAGAATCATCCAAGTTGTTTTATGTATTAACAGTTTATTTTACTGCTGACTAATATTCTATGGTATATATGTACTGCAGTTTTTTTAAACACTTGTTGCAGGACATCAGGGCTAATTATAATTTTTGATATTACAAATGAACTTCTATATGCATTTCCATACAGGGTTCGTTTGACTCCACGTTCAAGATAAGAGGGGTGTCTGTGAGGATATACCCTTAATCCAAGGTAAGGAGCAATGGCTGAGCTTTGCTGGAGCATGAAGAGATACCCAACGTACAAGGTAAGAGAAACTCAGGTAAGATGGTAGGTGTTGTGAGAGAGCATCAGAGGGCAGACACACTGAAACCTTAATCACAGAAAACTAGCTAATGGGATCACATGGACCACAGCCTGTCTAATTCAATGAAACTAAGCCATGCCCTGTGAGGCCACCCAAGACAGACAGGTCATGGTGGAGAAGTCTGAATGTGGTCCACTGAAGAAGGGAATGGCAAACCTCACTTCAGTATGCTTGCCTTGAGAACCCCATGAACAGTATGAAAGGGCAAAATGATAGGATATTGAAAGAGGAACTCCCCAGGTCAGTAGGTGCCCAATATGCTACTGGAGATCAGTGCAGAAATAACTCCAGAAAGAATGAAGGGATGGAGCCAAAGTAAAAACAATACCCAGTTGTGGATGTGACTGGTGATAGAAGCAAGGTCCGATGTTGTAAAGAGTAATATTGCATAGGAACCTGGAATGTCAGATCCATGAATTAAGGCAAATTGGAAGTGGTCAAACAGGAGATGGCAAGAGTGAACGTTGACATTCTAGGAATCAGTGAACTAAAATGGACTGGAATGGGTGAATTTAACCCAGATGACCATTATATCTACTACTGTGGTCAGGAATCCCTTAGAAGAAATGGAGTAGCCATCATGGTCAACAGAAGAGTCTGAAATGCAGTACTTGGATGCAACCTCAAAAATGACAGAATGATCATTGTTTGTTTCCGAGGAAAACCATTTGATATCATGGTAATCCAAGCCTATGCTCCAACCAGTAACACTGAAGAAGCTGAAGTAGAATGGATCTATGAAGACCTACAAGACCTTTTAGAACTAACACCTAAAAAAGATGTCTTTTTCATAGGGGACTGGAATGCAAAAGTAGGAAGTCAAGAAACACCTGGAGTAACAGGCAAATTCGGCCTTGGAGTATGGAATGAAGCAGGGCAAGGGCTAGTAGAGTTTTGCCAAGAGAATGCACTGGTCATAGCAAACACCCTCTTCCAACAACACAAGAGAAGACTGTACACATGAACATCACCAGAAGGTCAATATCAAAATCAGATTGATTATATTCTTTGCAGCCACAGAAGGAGAAGCTCTATACAGTCAGCAAAAAAAAAAAAAAAAGACTGGGAGCTGACTGTGGTTCAGATTATGAACTCCTTATTGTCAAATTCAGACTTAAATTGAAGAAAGTAGGGAAAACCACTAGACCATGGAGGTATGACTTAAATCAAATACCTTATGATTACACAGTGGAAGTGAGAAATAGATTTAAGGGACTAGATGTGATAGACGAGTGTCTGATGAACTACAGACAGAGGTTCATGACATTGTACAGGAGACAGGTATCAAGACCATCCCCATGGAAAAAAAATGCAACAAAGAAAAATGGCTGTCTGAGGAGGCTTCACAAATAGCTGTGAAAAGAATAAAAAGCAAAAAGCAAAGGAGAAAAGGAAAGATATGAGCATCTGAATGTAGAGTTCCAAAGAATAGCAAGGAGAGATAAGAAAGACTTCCTCAGCGATCAATGCAAAGAAATAGAGGAAAACAACAGAATGGGAAAGACTAGAGATCTCTTCAAGAAAATTAGAGATACCAAGGGAACATTTCATGTAAAGATGGGATCGATAAAGGACAGAAATGGTATGAACCTAACAGAAGCAGAAGATATTAAGAAGATGTGGCAAGAATACACAGAAGAACTGTACAAAAAAGAGCTTCATGACCCAGATAATCACGATGGTGTGATCACTCACCTAGAGCCAGACATCCTGGAATGTGAAGTCAAGTGAGCCTTAGAAAGCATCACTACAAACAATGCTAGTGGAGGTGAGCTATTTCACATCCTTAAAGACGATGCTGTGAAAGTACTGCACTCAATATGCCAGCAAACTTGGAAAACACAGCAGTGGCCACAGGACCGGAAAAGGTCATTTTCATTCCAATCTGAAAGAAAAGCAATGCCAAAGAATGCTCAAACTACCACACAATCGCACTCATCTCACATGCTAGAAAACTAATGCTCAAAATTCTCCAAGCCAGCCTTCAGCAATACGTGAAACATAAACTTGGAGATGTTCAAGCTGGATTTAGAAAAGGCAGAGGAACCAGAGATCAAAAATTGGCAACATCTTCTGGATCATGGAAAAAGCAAGAGAGTTACAGAAAAACATCTATTTATGCTTCTTTGACTATGCCAAAGCCTTTGACTGTGTGGATCACAATAAATGGTGGAAAATTCTGAAAGAGATAGGAATAACAGACAACTTGACCCGCCTTTTCAGAAACCTGTATGCAAGTCAGGAAGCAACAGTTAGAACTGGAAAAGGAACAGATTGGTTCCAAATAGGAAAAGGAGTATGTCAAGGTTGTATATTGTCACCCTGCTTATTTAACTTCTAAGCAGAGAGTACATCATGAGAAATGCTGGGCTGGAAGAAGCACAAGCTGGAGTCAAGATTGCCAGAAGAAATATCAGTAACGTCAGATATGCAGATGACACCACCCTTATGGCAAAATGTGAAGAGGAACTAAAAGCCTCTTGATGAAAGTGATCGAGGAGAGTGGAAAAGTTGGGTTAAAGCTCAATATTCAAAAAACTAAGATCATGGCATCTGGTCCCATCACTTCATGGCAAATAGATGGGGAAACAGTGTCAGACTTTATTTTGGGGGGCTCCAATATCACTGCAGATAGTGACTACAGCAATGAAATTAAAAGATGCTTACTCCTTGGAAGGAAAGCTGTAACCAACCTAGGTAGCATATTGAAAAGCAGAGACATTACTTTGTCAACAAAGGTCTGTCTAGTCAAGGCTATGGTTTATCCAGTGGTCATGTATGGATGTGAGAGTTGGACTATGAAGAAAGCTGAACACTGAAGAATTGATGCTTTTGAACTGTGGTGTTGGAGAAGACTCTTGAGAGTCCCTTGGACTGCATGGAGTTCCAACCAATCCATCCTAAAGGAGATCTGTTTTGGGTGTTCATTGGAAGGACTGATGCTGAAGCTGAAACTCCAATACTTTGGCTACCTCATGCGAAGAGTTGACTCACTGGAAAAGACCCTGATGCTGGGAGGGATTGGGGGCAGGAGGAGAAGGGAACAACAGAGGATGAGATGGCTGGATGGCATCACCGACTTGATGGACATGAGTTTGAGTAGACTCCAGGAGTTGGTGATAGACATGGAGGCCTGGCATGCTGCAGTTCATGGGGTCTCAGAGTCGGACACGACTAAGCGACTGAACTGAACTGAACTGAACTGAACAGACTTTGTTAATGAACCTACATTTTTATTTCTTTGGCATAAATGCCCAAGATTATAATTTCTGGGTCATATAATTGAATATATAGTTTTATAAAAAAATTTCAATTGTTTTCCAGAATATCTGTATCATTTTTCCTCAGTAGCAGGAATGAATGAATGATCCACTTTGTCCACACCTCCACCAGCATTGGGTATTTCTACTAATTTTTTAAGTCATCTTGTTAGGTATATAATAATGTCTCATTACAGTTTTAACTTGTATTTCTCCCATGGTTTATTATGTTGAATATAGTTTCACATATTTCTTTGTTAACTATGTATCCTCTCTGGCAAATTACAGCTCATTCTTTTGCCTGAAATTTTCTTGCTTCTCTCTACTCTACAAAATAAAATATTTATTCCTTAGTAAAACAGTTGAAACTGAAAGTGAAAGTCGCTCGGTCGTGTCCAATTGTTTGCAACTGCATGAACTACAGAGTCCATGGAATTCTCCAGGCCAGAATACGGTAGTGGGTAGCCTTTCCCTTTTCCAGGGTATCTTCCCAATCCAGGGATCGAACTCAAATCTCCCGCCTTTCAGGTGGATTCTTTGCCATCTGAGCCACAGGAGAAGCCCAGAACTGTTGAAAGTCTTTATCAAATGATGATTACTTCCAAAAGCCCTACTCTTTGTGCTCTGTTCTGCAGGTCTCCAGACTCTTTGTAACGCATTTTAAATACGTGTGTTTTATTTCACTTGTAAACAACTTATGCATTTCATACACATACACGCATGGAATGCTATACTAATAACACTAAGTGCATTGTAAACATATAATAATTAGGTATTGTGGCTTCCCTGTTGTTTCAATGGTAATGAATCCACCTGTCAATGCAGTATACATGGGTTCTCTCTGGATCTTCTTTGAGAAAATCTCTCGGAGAAGGAAATGACAAGCCACTCCAGTTTTCTTGCCTGGGAAATCCCATGGACAGAGGAGCCTGGCAGGCTGCAGTCCATGGGATCATGAGAGTTGGACACAACTTAGTGACTAAACAACTATGATTATAAATAAAACAATATTTGATTTTCTCCTTTCACTTACTGATCTTCTAATGAATATCTTGCATTCTCCTGAATTGTTCAGATTTGTATTTGGAGACCATTGCTTTAGTCATAAGACCATGTGCCTCTCAGTGCTTACATTCTTACTTGTTTATCTTGGTCACTAGCTTGCTCACCTGAACTCCTCCTCAATGCTCTTTACTTAGGATTATTCCTGCCTTTGTTTTTTACTTCCTCAGAAGAAAAACATTTGTCACATTTTTTCTCAGCCTATTATGTCTTATGAATTTTGTCATAAGACATCTACTGAGCACTAGAATTTCAGCATTTTTAAGCTATCTTGTTAAAACTTGAGAACTAAAAAAAAACACTACAGTGTTGGAAATAATATAATAGAATGTTATAACAATCAGTCAATCCAAATTTATCCCTTCCATTATACATAAAAAGTTTCTAAAATAAAAATATAATAAAAATTTGTTATTATATTAATACTTTCAATGCCACAGCTATTAAAACTATTTCAAAATATCCTATAATAAAAATGTACAATTAGTATGAGAAATAGGTACATTTATGATTTTAGATAAAATTTGGGCTGACAACTTTAACCAATAAGAAAGGCTGGGCTCTACATAGATCTTAAAATGGTTATGCTAATGATGAACATTTACTGATCACTTTTTATGTGTCAGGTGTCATACTAACCTTCTACACCTTATTTCATATAAGGTTTCTAACTATTATGTTAGTTGAGTATTGTTAACCCCATTTGCTAATGAGAAAACTAGCATTCCTCATCACTTATTGCTTTATTCAAGGCTCTTCGGCAAGTGGCAGTGCCTTGATTTCAGCCAGGTTCTTTGACTGGTTATTTGCTTGCTTGTCAGTATCTTCCTGCTTCATTTGTAACCTCTTTCCCTTACTTCAGTTACGTCCTAACTCCACAATAGCTGGTACTCAATAAATGGTGATGGAAATAAACTGGATGTACTTAAACTGACTTATCTTACAGATGAAGCTACTGATGTTGAGAGCACTTCAAATCATCCTTCAAAAAATAAAATGATATATAGCTTGTTTTGATAATATTTATTGTGGCCCTACAATTTTCCAGACCCTGTTAAAAAATTTTAATACATTTTAATTCTTACTAAGATCCCAGGCATAATTTTACCCTCATTTGATAAAAGAAAAGGAAGAAAATGAGGCAGCAGGGGCTAAATGACTATCAAGATTTTAGAGCTGGTCTGCTAGATTCCAAAATTCATACTTCACTTTGTTATTATAGTTGACCCAGAGTAAACATCAGAAGAAAGCTTTGCATAAGATCACAAGCTTAGTGGCAGCTTTGACCTGCGATAGAAGCTGACAGAAGTGGAAACCCAAGGGTAACAAGAGAAGACACATGTTTCCTACAGATGGGGGAAAAGAGAAATTCACACTCTATAACTTGATCAGTAAGATTTTTAAAAAGCTAAGGGCGATGTGCACTCAAGGAGGGCTGTGCTGTCACCATGCTCTTCCCTTCAGACACAGTTTAGCTGGAATGGAGAAGGGAAGTGACCCAGAAAGACGTGTTCGACAGCCGTTAGGAAGCGAGAGAGAAAGCTTAAGTGCAGAAGTTACTTTAATTAATGGACCTCATCCCTGGCTCTGAGCATCATATAAGGAAACTGAAGAAACTGCAGGAGATTTTGTGCTGAGCCATCGAATCATGTCAGAACCTCCAGGCTCTGAAGAAAGGGTGAGGTGGAAGCGGGGAAGCCTCTTTGCCAGAGATATTAATAGATATTGGAAGGTGTCACAAGTAACAAAACATAATAAAGCAGAAATCCCAAACACACACTTATATCATCCTCTTTCTGAAGGATATCACTACAAACATTTGTCACAGACACAAACAACATAGGCTGAGCTATACTCAATTGTTTTCCTCAAATTGGCTTCTTACACCAATGCTTATTTTAGATGAATTTGTAAGGAAAATTCTGAATGTTTATGTACATTTTTTTTTGTGTGTGGAGACACTATGTAATTTTCCTCAACTTCTCAGGGAAATCTGTGATAGAAACAAAATTAGGAACAATCATACAATCTTTTATTTTATAGATGCCATAACTACACAAAGATGGAAAGCCAAGGGTATTTCCTTTTTAAAGTTCAGGGTAAAATACAGACTATTAACTCATAAATCATCATTTAGTTGTTGTTGTTGTTTTTTTTCCATCATAACAAATTGGTAAAGCCAGATCTATTGCCTGTTTTAAACATTTCTTATATCTATTCCCTTGACTTTGGCTTACTGGAGAGTCTAACACAGTGGGTAAAAAGCATGAAGTGGTTTGACCTTTCCTAATCATTGCCTTTCACCATTAACCATGTCTAATCCATTTTTCTACTTTCTTTGAACATCCAGAAGTGCCCACAGCTTTTAGATAATTTGTAGTTGTACAAAGGGCACGTTTATCTCTGAGCCTCCTCTAGCTCAGCTCCTAGCAAATGACTTGAACCCAGGACTCTGCAGCTACATGGAAAATGGAGAGTGGTGTTTGTTCACATCTTTTCTCTTTCCTCTCCCCAGTTCTCATTCACCTTCGTGTGTCACTGTAGGGAGGAGAGAGCTGGAAGGGGAGCCGTGTCTCTTACTCCTCTGACTTCCATTGTGGTCCTTAGTCGCAGCTCTGGGTGAAGACCTCCAAAGACCAGTGCTTGCGAGCTGGTCAGTGAGTCTGTGGGGCCTTCTTTCTGAGCATTCTCTGATGGTACCCCTTCTTCAGGCACTGTGGCTTCCCCTCTTTGTCAGCTCCTACCTCTGGGACTTTGTTCATGGAGCCCAGAAGACTCATGGTTGCCTCCTTTCTCCAAACTCCATCCAACCCAACACAAAGTTTTGCTTTTCTAAGTGGAAGGAGTATAGGTTTCTTTTTGCCATACCTTTTGCTATGGCATCATCTCTTTTTAGTTATCTCCTCCCCCTGTTCAAACAAGGCCAGAAGACAACCAGTGATTCTGTTGCCTAAGCAAGTGTTCCACAAGGAATTTGTTGTTATTGTTTAGTCACTAAGTTGTGTCTGACTCTTTGTGACTCCATGGACTGTAGGCATCCAGGCTCCTAGGTCCATGGAATTTTCAAGGTAAGAATACTGGAGTGGGTTGCCATTTCCTCCTCCAGGGGATCTTCTTGACCTAGGATTAGAAACCCTGTCTCCTGCATTGCTGGCAGATACTTCACCACTGAGTCACTGGTTTTATAATTTCTGTGACTGTCCTTGAGATTTTTGCCCTTACTTGAGTTTTAAGTTGGGAAAATAAGAAAAAAAAAAAAAAAAACAAACTCACAATCCCCTCTAAGCCAAAGCCTGCAAAAGATGTCTTCCTTCTCTCTCTTACTCTTTCATACACACAGAAATGAGTGGAGAAGGATGTGGATGGGGCAGGTAACACTATGCTAGGATGATATTTCAGCAAGCAGAACTGGAGCAGCTACCTCTGTCCTGGATGAACTACCTGGTTCCTAAAGTTTTAGGTGTCTCTAGAGGAGATTGGGTGCTAGCAGCAGCTTTGTTCTCACCTCTGAGTTTCAGATTTAACATATAATTACCACTTACTTTTACTGCCACAACCATATTTGAAGCTCTCATCAACATTCATCTACACTTTTGCACTTCGGCTATCTGCCTGTATTACTAGGTCACTCCCTATTTCAACACAGGGGTTTCTTCAGTGTGGTATATGATGCTATTATTATTGACTTAATGCCTATCCAAATCTCCACCCTGCATTCAGGGTAAAATCCCAAACTAGATGTATGATATCTTTCACAATCTCAATCTCTCTCCGCCTTTCCAATCACATCTCAGACTCCCAGCTGTTTCCTCATGTCTACACCTATCCTGCTTTCTATTCATAATGATCCACTTTTTGCTGGGAGCCAGCATGAGGAACTCCGCCCATGGCAAAGGTCATGAGGAAGGAGGCTTCGGCATACACAAAGGCGGCATCAAGCCTCAGGAAACCCCTTGTTCCCGAGCATCTACCCCCAAAACCAGAGTCTACCTACTTTACTGTTTCATGCTCTCACCTACACCTCTGACTTTATGGGGGGCTGTTCCCCACCGGTTCTCTCTCGGAGAAGGAGTAAACTTGCAGCTCCAGTCAATAAAAATCCCTGGGTGTGACAAGGGTGTCTCAGGTCAAACCTCTCTGCTGGCAGACTAGTTTGAGTGACAGGATTATCCATACTCCTGCCACTAGCACATGATTGTTTCAGTTCAGTTCAGTCGCTCAGTCATGTCCAACTCTTTGTGACCCCATGAATTGCAGCATGCAGGCCTCCCTGTCCATCACCATCTCCTGGAGTTCACTCAGACTCATGTCCATCAAGTCCGTGATGCCATCCAGCCATCATCCTGGGTCGTTCCCCTCTCCTCCTGCCCCCAATCTCTCCCAGCATCAGAGTCTTTTCTAATGAGTCAACTCTTCTCATGAGGTGGCCAAAGTACTGGAGCTTCAGCTTCAGCATCATTCCTTCCAAAGAAATCCCAGGGCTGATCTCCTTCAGAATGGACCAGTTGGATCTCCTTGCAGTCCAAGGGACTCTCAAGAGTCTTCTCCAACACCACAGTTCAGAAGCATCAATTCTTTGGCACTCAGCTTTCTTCACAGTCCAACTCTCACATCCATACATGACCACAGGAAAAACCATAGCCTTGACTAGATGGACCTTAGTCGGCAAGGTAATGTCTCTGCTTTAGAATATACTATCTAGGTTGGTCATAACTTTTCTTGCAAAGAGCAAACGTCTTTTAATTTCATGGCTGCAGTCACCATCTGCAGTGATTTTGGAGCCCCAGAAAATAAAGTCTGACACTGTTTCTACCATTTCCCCATCTATTTGCCATGAAGTGATGGGACTGGATGCCATGATCTTCATTTTCTGAATGTTGAGCTTTAAGCTAACATTTTCACTCTCCTCTTTCACTTTCATCAAGAGGCTTTTTAGCTCCTCTTCACTTTCTGCCATAAGGGTGGTGTCATCTGCATATCTGAGGTTATTGATATTTCTCCTGGCAATCTTGACTCAAGCTTGTGTTTCTTCCAGTCCAGCATTTCTCATGATGTACTCTGCATATAAATTAAATAAGCAGGGTGACAATATACAGCCTTGACGTACTCTTTTTCCTATTTGGAACCAGTCTGTTGTTCCATGTCCAGTTCTAACTATTGCTTCCTGACCTGCATACAGATTTCTTAAGAGGCAGGTCAGGTGGTCTGGTATTCCCATTTCTTTCAGAATTTTCCACAGTTTATTGTGATCCACACAGTCAAAGGCTTTGGCATAGTCAATAAAGCAGAAAGAGATGTTTTTCTGGAACACTCTTGCTTTTTCCATGATCCAGCGGATGTTGGCAATTTGATATCTGGTTCCTCTGCCTTTTCTAAAACCAGCTTGAACATCAGGGAGTTCACGGTTCACGTATTGCTGAAGCCTGGCTTGGAGAATTTTGAGCATTACTTTACTAGCTTGTGAGATGAGTGCAATTGTGTGGTAGTTTGAGCATTCTTTTTCATTGCCTTTCTTTGGGATTGGAATGAAAACTGACCTTTTCCAGTCCTGTGGCCACTGCTGGGTTTTCCAAACTTGCTGGCATATTGAGTGCAGCACTTTCACAGAATCATCTTTCAGGATTTGAAGTAGCTAAACTGGAATTCCATCACCTCCACTAGCTTTGTTTGTAGTGATGCTTTCTAAGGCCCACTTGACTTCACATTCCAAGATATCTGGCTCTAGGTGAGTGATCACATCATCATGATTACCTGGGTCGTGAAGATCTTTTTTGTACAGTTCTTCCATGTCCACTGGAGAAGGGAATGGCAAGCCACTTCAGTATTCTTGCCTTGAGAACCCCATGAACAGTAGGAAAAGGCAAAATGATAGGATACCAAAAGAGGAATATCTTCCCAGGTCATTAGGTGCCCAATATGCTATTGGAGGTCAGTGGAGAAATAACTCAAGAAAGAATGAAGGGATGGAGCCAAAGCAAAAACAATACCCAGCTGTAGATGTGACCAGTGATAGAAGCAAGATCCGATGCTGTAAAGAGCAATATTGCATAGGAACCTGGAAGTCAGGTCCATGAATCAAGGCAAATGGAAGTGGTCAAACAAGAGATGGCAAGGGTGAACGTCGACATTCTAGGAATCAGTGAACTAAAATGGACTGGAATGGGTGAATTTAACTCAGATGACCATTACATCTACTACTGCGGGCAAGAATCCCTCAGAAGAAATGGAGTAGCCATCATGGTCAACAGAAGAGTGTGAAATGCAGTACTTGGATGCAGTCTCAAAAACGACAGAATGATCTCTGTTCGTCTCCAAGGCAAACCATTCAATATCACAGTTATCCAAGTCTATGCCCCAACCAGTAACACTGAGGAAACTGAAGTTGAACGGTTTTATGAAGATCTACAAGATGATGATTGCTATTCAATCACCCAAAAAAGATGTCCTTTTCATTATAGGGGACTGGAATGCAAAAGTAGGAAGTCAAGAAACTCCTGGAGTAACAGGCAAATTTGGCCTTGGAATGTGGAATGAAGCAGTGCAAAGACTAATAGAGTTTTGCCAAGAAAATGCACTGGTCATGATTGTTTACTACCTCTCAACCATAAACAGCACAGAGAATTTGGAGTATTTTGAAAATCTTAATTAGCATAGGACTTTTCTCATTGTTGAGTCAATGATTGCCGCCAGGCCTCCATATCCTTAGGCACCTGGGAATATATTAATGTATTTGGAATACAGAAATGAAATATAGTAGTTTTTGATGTTAGCAATACCAGACTTTTTGAGTTAATGAATTTTCTCTTTTGTTATAGATCACTGTACTTTGTTATAAATCACTGTGTCCTTGCTATGTAAAAATGTAACTTTATCACTACCTTAAGACTAAATAGATCTTAAGGGGAACATTGGTGAAGGGTTTTCATTTGTTGGGCTGATGTTTGCTGCTAAATCTCCATATTCTCTGCCCTTATAATGAATATAACTAGCATATAGGAGAAATAAGTATTAACCTTTAAGATTAATCATGTTAACCTTAGGTTAAATAAATTCCTTTTTTAGTTGTAACCCATTACACCCTCACCCTATAGGAATGTAATTTTATCTGGTACCTTCAGAGGGTGGTGCCTGGTTTAAGAAAAAACACCCTTGGAAAAAATAAGTTTTCTGGTTAACTGACTGTTATCAGAAAGAAAGGATCATAAAATGTTAGCAGGCCCCCTGGCCAGAAGATGATGTAAAATCCCTAAGACCTTGTTTTTTATACATTTATATGAAGCACCTGATCTTGATAAAGGTCAGGACTGCTGACCCCCGTGTGACTCTCTATTCATCTCTATGTGTAACAAAGGGTATATAAACAAACCTAAAAAATAAAGAAATCGGATCAGTTTCTGGAAAGACTGATTCCCTCGTGTCAGTCTTTCTTTTCCTTTCTGGCTGAATTTCCATCTGGAATGTGGGTACTCACCAAGCCTGCTAATTTTGCCTGGGCTTCTAAGATCGGACCGGGGAGGCTTCAGTGCCTCCTCTCCTTCAGGAGAATGGAAAGACGCCCGTGGCCTATGTAGCTGATGATTGGTATTCAACGTAAACCAAGTTATTCAGCCTCTTTTTCTCCATTAATATTTTCTACTACACTATCCGTTTCTAATCTCTCTATATATCTGTAATTAAATAAGTTTTTTCCTAGGACGCCAATTCCGTCTCCCCTTTGAATTATCCTGGATCCACCGGGGCTGGACCCTGGCAACTTTTCATCTTGTAAAGAATCTATTTTTTTTTTCCACTGTTATTTCACAGATTTAGGTACATTACATAGTACAATGGTGTGTCTGTTAGCATGAATATGTGAGTTTTTCCTTGTTGACAATAAAAACCTACTCAAATCTTAATAGGGTATTCATTCTTTCAACCATACTTTGGAAAATGCTATTTTATTAGCTAGATATAAATCTGTGTATTTATAATATGTTTTTATATTCTACATTAAATTTATTTCTTCCTATCATCTCTTTAATAGTTTGATAAAAATCCATCTCAACTAAATGCATTTTTTCATTTTTCCCTGGGAGCATTTTGCTTAGCACTAATGAGAAATTGAGCTTACAAAGAGGGAGAAATTAAAACCAAACACGGTAGAGCTAGGTAAATGCTTTCAGAGTGACGACACTGAGTTCTAAACTTTTCCACTGTTATGTTTCTAAAGCTGAAAGATGCTGTGGAGTTGTATATAGCACCAAACTGAGAATTTTTTAAATAAAAAACATAGTTTAGATGGTATTGAATCATTTACCCTGAAGCTTTTCACAGTGTTCTGAACTGAATGTTCTGTCATTTCATGTTAACTTGGACACAAAATCTGTCAATATATCTTAATCCAAACTAAAAGGAAAAAGGACAGGTATTTATAAAGACATGGAATCTTTACTATTCCTGGAGTTTGTGTGAGTTTTTGCTTTTTATTTTTAGTCTGCTGTCTGTATAAGTATCTAAATCTCTTAGGAAATGGAGAAAAATTATTGCTCTTCTGAAACCACTAAGGTCACACAAATAGCATCCAGGGCCAAATTATGAATTTTTGATATGCCTTAAAAACCTGGGCTGGTTTTTAGTCCATTTCAAATTATACTGACCTAATTAGGAAGCTTGACTATAGCTAAGCTCTTTAATATTAAAAGAGTGCCCTTTATTTTATTTATTTTTTTTACTAGTTCCCTCTTAGAAAGCAGCTCTTCCACAGTTTAGCTCAACTTACTTTTTGAACAGAACAAATCAACATGAGTTAATTGATTTATTTTTATTTTTTAATCAGTTGATCTATGGTGTTGTAGGGTAAGGTAAAGTATATTAGACAGTAAGTACAAAATCCCACTTTTGCTTTCACTTGTTGAATAACCTTTATTTCAATTCTGTGCCTCATCTCCTTTATCCATAAAATAGTGTGGACTAAATTTCTTTTTTTTTTTTTAAATTTTTATTTTAACTTTAGTTTACTTTACATTACTGTATTGGTTTTGCCAAACATTGACATGAATTCACCACAAGTGTACATGCGTTCCCAAACATGAATCCCCACCCAAGATGAATGGATAAGAAAGCTGTGGTACATATACACAATGGAGTATTACTCAGCCATTAAAAAGAATACATTTGAATCAGTTCTAAGGAGATGGATGGAACTGGAACCGATTATACAGAGTGAAGTAAGCCAGAAAGAAAAACACCAATACAGTATACTAACGCATATATATGGAACTTGGACTAAATTTCTAAGATATTTTTCACCTATTTATCCATCATTCCAAACCTTTCCCTCAGTCTCAGGCTACATTTCATGATTTCTTTTCTCTCTTACAGTAAGCCCCAAGTCCCAGAGAATGTGTGGGCTTTTTTACCTTTTCTATCTCTTTTTCTTTCTTTTCTTCCTTCCTTCCTTCCTGTCTCTTTGAAGTTGCCTTGATATTTTCTGCTTATCAAGATCTTTCTTAGAAAAAGACAGGTTCCCAGTTTCCCACCTTCAAATATGCACCCAACCATAGATGCACAGGCCACTGTGTCCTCCCTTAAGGATGACAGATAATATAAAATCTTTCTCAGTGCCCTGAGATATTCACTGATTCCTTTTTCACTTTTCTGAAAAATACTTGGTTACTAACAAGACTTATTTGGGTGGTAGGGAATAACTATCAGTATTTCAGAAATTTTAAGTCAGTATTGACAAATGCACATAAGGAAATCAAGTGTAAGTTAAAATTTCAGTTGAGTTTAGGGTTTAAGCAATGTCACAAATAGAAAGGTCTGGAGAAATATGAAGCTGTTGTCTAGACAAAAATCATATTAGTACAACCACTTTAATTTATTTGATGTAAGTCTGTTAATTGCATTATTTGTACATTTTTTTTCTTTGAAACAACAACAACAAAAAAAACTATACAGTGCCCCCCCAAAAAAAATTCCCACCCACACAGGTTTTTTCTTTTTTAAAAAAATTTAGACAGACTCAGCCACTTATGGGCTGAGTGATTTGGGCAAGCAATTTAATATCTCTGAATAATCCACTTGTAAAATCAGGGTTGGTAATGTTACTTCAGGGCAAATAGGGGAAAAGGTGGAAACAGTGACAGAATTCCTTTTCTTGGGCTTTAAAATCACTGCAGATGGTGACTGCAGCTATGAAATAAGATGATTGTCTCTTGGCAGGAAAGTTATGACAAACCTAGACAGTGTTTCAAAAAAGCAGAGATATTACTCTGCCAACAAAGGTCTGCATAGTCAAGGCTATGGTCTTCCCAGTGGTCATGTACAGTTTTTAAGAGTTGGACCATAAAGAAGGCAGAGCAGCAAAGAATTGATCCATTCAAACTGTGGTGTTGGAGAAGACTCCTGAGAGTCCCTTGGTCAATGAAGAGATCAAACCAGTCAACCTTAAAGGGAATCAACCTGAATACTCATTGGAAGGACTGATGCTGAAGCTGAAACTCCAGTATTTTAGTCACCTGAGGCGAACAGCCGGCTCACTGGAAAACCCCCTGATGCCAGGAAAGATTGAGGGCTGGAAGAGAAGAAGGCATCAGAGGATGAGATGGCTGGATAGCATCACTGATGCAATGAGTGTGAACTTGGGCAAACTTTGGGAGATGGTGAGGGGCAGGGAGGTCTGTCGTGCTATAGTCCATGGGGTCACAAAGAGTTGGACATTACTGGGCAACTTAACAACAATGTTTGTGTGGTATGTGTAAGAATTAAAACTGAGTAAAGTGGCTATCATTGTACTAAGAATAATAGAAGGCATTCAGCTGGCATTTGCTATTTGACATTAAAAATAATATTATCTATTATTTTTGGAGTGCCTGATATGACCCAGGCACTGTGCCATACTGGCTTACTTGAGTCATATTCTCTTGGGAAAGTCTTTTAACACAGTAACATAGCTAACTTCTTGGAGAAGGGAATGGCAACCCACTCCAGTATTCTTGCCTGGAGAATTCCCATGGGCAGAGTTGCCTGGCGGGCTACAATCTACTGGGTCACAGATAGTTAACTTCTAAATGATAAGAAGGAGGAAGCCATACTTTTCAGAATATGGAATAATATTCCTGTCAGAGGGAATAACAGTTACAAAGACCCTGATACTAGAGTGACTTTGGGCATAGGTATGGAAAGAAGGCCAGCCAGTATGAACACAAAATATAAGGTAAAAATAAGAGTGGTAGATATTTATATGGATGGAAACATTTCAGTAGATTAGCTACAAATTTTAAATCTAACCTGATATGGAGGAAAAAGATAAAGTATATTTGCTTTCAATGAGAAGAATATGAGTTGGGAATATATCAATAAATCTAATTATTTAAATTATATTTCCTTTATTTGAGAGACAACATTGTGGTTCTTCATGTATTCTAAAAGTAAAGATACTTATATAATATCAAAATTGACTAAAATAATATGAATCATTCTTTAAAATTTCATAGTCCTTTTCAGGTAGTTGGAGGAGGCCATTTAAAAGCACATCATTACATTTGGCATCTTTAAATAAGATTCATCTTTGCAGTTTTTAGGGCAGTCTTGGTACCTCTGGATTCATAGAAAGTTCAGCTACCAACTGAGCTTAATAATCCTATATTAACAACTGCTTTTCATTCTTTCATTCACTTAAATATTTGTTGAGTGAGTGAGTGAATGATTGAAAGTTGCTCAGTCATGTCTGACTGTTTGTGACCCTATGGACTGTAGGCCACTAGGTTCTCCTCTGTCCATGGGGTTCTCCAGGCAAGAATACTGGAGTAGATTGCCATTCCCTTCTCCAGGGGATCTTCCCAAACCAGGGATCGAGCCCAGCTCGTCTGTTTTATCTTCTTTCAGTTTTGCTAAATATTTGCTGAGCCTCTACCATATGTCAGGCATTACTTCATGCTTCATTCTTCACAGATAAGGCAAATAATTTTTTTTCAGATAGAGAGCTCTTAATGAATATCTTTTTGTTCCTTCAATGAAAAAAAATGCAGCACACCAGTGCCAGCAACACAGCTTTGGGTCTAGAATGTTCCTTCACTCCTCTGTAACCATCTTCCCTTTGGCTAGTTCTTAGTTTAAGTGCCACTTTCTTTGAGAAGCCCTCTTTGATTATCCCTGGTCTTGTATGTTCCTTTTGTTGCATACATGCATCAATCAGATTTCTATCCTTCAGAACAAAAAAAAAAACAAACTTCTTAACCCAATTTGTTATTATTGATCAATTAGTGTGATATTAATGTGATTACTTTGGCCACCTGATGTAAAAAGCCAACTCATCAGAAAAGACCCTGATGCTGGGAAAGATTGAAGGCAGGGGAAGAAGGGGATGACAGAGGATGAGATGGTTGGATGGCATCACCAACTCGATGGACATGAGTAAGCTCTGGGAGCTGGTGATGAACAAGGAATCTGGTTGGTGCAGTCCATGTAATCACAAAGAGTTGGACACGATTGAGTGACTGAACTGGAACTGGATATAAATTATGTTAGAAAAGAGCAAATTTGAGGGATTTTTTAGTTTGAATTCAAAATTGTTCATAAAATACTGGAGACAACTCATAATATTAGCAACATGTTTGGCCCATGAACTGCTAACAAGTGAACAGTGCAGAGGTGGTTCAAGAAGTTTTGTAAAGGAGACTAGAGCCTTGAAGATGAGGAGTGCAGTGGTTGGTCATCAGAAGTTGGCAAGGACCAACTGAGAGGGTCATTGAAGCTGATCCTCTCACAACTACATGAAAAGTTGCCAAAAAAAAAAAAAAACCCACAAAACCTCACTGTCAACCATTCTATTGTCATTCAGCATTTGAAACAAATTGGAAAGTTGAAAAAGCCTATAAGTGGGTGCCTCATGAGCTGACTGCTATTCAAAGAAATTGTCATTTTGGAGTGTCATGTTCTCTTATTGTATGCAGCAACAGTGTACCATTTCTTGATTTGATTGTGACATGCCATGAAAAGTGGATTTTATCCAGCAACCAGCAACTAACAGCTCAGTTGTTGGAACAAGAAGAAGCTCCAAAGCCCTTCCCAAAGCCAAACTTGCCCTCAAAACGCTCATGGTCACTATTTGATGGTCTGCTGCCCAATTGATCTGAATTGGGCTTTCTGAATAGCTTTTTGAATCTTGGAAAAACCATTACATCTGAGAAGTATGCTCAGCACATTGATGAAAAGCATCGAAAACTGCAATTACTGCAGCTGGCATTGGTCAACTGAAAGGACCCAATTATACTCCACCACAATGACCAACCACACGTCACACAACCAACACTTCAAAAGTTGAACAAATTTGGCTATGAAGTTTTGCCTCACCCACTATATTCACCTAATCTCTCACCAACCATTTCTTCAAGCATCTTTCAACAACTTTCTGCAAGAAAATCACTTGCACAATCAGCAGGAGGCAGAAAATGCTTTCCAAGAATTCACTGATCTTGAAGCACAGATTTTTCTTGTTGGCCAAAATGTGTTGATTTTAATGGCTCCTATTTTGATTAATAAAGATGTGTTTGAGCCTATTTATAATAGCTTAAAATTCATGGTTGAAACCACAATTACTTTTGCACCAACCTGATAAGGAAACCCATACAGAAAAACCAATGAGGGAGATCTTTACTTATAATTTAGATACCTGATCAAATAGGGTAATCGATCAGGCGGGCTGTTCTCTCAAGATACCACTAGGCTGGAAAACAGTATGAAAATTCCTCAAAAAATTAAGAATAGAATTACCATATGACCCAACTGGGGTTTCCCAAGTGGTACTAGTGTTAAAGAACCTGCCTGCTAATGCAGGAGACTTCAGAGATGCAGGTTCGATCCCTGAGTCAGGACGATCTCTTGGAGAAGGGTATGGTGACCCACTCTAGTATTCTTGCCTGGAGAATTCCATGGACAGAGGAGCCTGGCAGGCTACAGTCCATGGGTCACAAAAAATTAAAAAAAAAAAAAAGATAACACTAGGCAACTATACACGAATGTAGGTAATTGGCGCAAACCTAGAAAATACTCTGCTTTATTTCCTCTTCTGGGTTCGACAAATGTTGACAGACTCAGCTCAAAAGAAGGAAGAAAACTGATTCAAATGTATTCTTTTTAATGGCTGAGTAATACTCCATTGTGTATATGCACCACTGCTTTCTTATCCATTCATCTGCAGATGGACATCTAGGTTGTTTCCATGTTCTGGCTATTATAATCAGTGCTGCAGTGAACATTGGGGTACATGTGTCTCTTTCTATTCTGGTTTCCTCGGTGTGTATGCCCAGCAGTGGGATTGCTGGGTCATAAGGCAATTCTATTTGCAGTTTTTTAAGGAATCTCCACACTGTTCTCCACAGTGGCTGTACTAGTTTGCATTCCCACCAACAATGTAAAAGGGTTCCCTTTTCTCCACACCCTCTCCAGCATTTATTGCTTGCAGACTTTTAGATCACAGCTATTCTGACTGGTGTGAAGTGGTAACTCATTGTGGTTTTGATTTGCATTTCTCTAATAATGAGTGATGTTGAGCATCTTTTCATGTGTTTGTTAGCCATCCATATGTCTTCTTTGGAGAAATGTCTATTTAGGTCTTTGGCCCATTTTTCGATTGGGTTATTTATTTTTCTGGAATTGAGTTGCATAAGTTGCTTGTATATTTTTGAGATTAGTTGTTTGTCAGTTGCTTCATTTGCTATTATTTTCTCCCATTCCGAAGGCTGTCTTTTCACTTTGCTTATATTTTCCTTTGTTGTGCAGAAGCTTTTAATTTTGATTAGATCCCATTTGTTTATTTTTGCTTTAATTTCCAGACTTCTGGGGGGTGGATCATAGAGGATCCTGCTGTGANGGGAGGACCCAGAGAGATGTTATGGGGTGGGAGGTGGGAGGGGATTCATGTTTGGGAACGCATGTACACTCATGGTGAATTCATGTCAATGTATGGCAAAACCAATACAGTACTTTAAAGTAAACTAAAGTTAAAATAAAAATTAAAAATAAAAGAAGGAAGAAAAAACTGATTTTCACTAAATTCTAAAATATTAATTATTTATTTATTTATTTGCTAAAATGGGTATTTGGGTGAGCAAAGATTAATTTTAAAATATATTCTTGGTATAATTGCCAAGGGTCAATGAGAGACAGCCTACATTAAATCAACTTCCTTCTATGGAGGACAACTACAGTTAGGATGGTAGTTGAGCTTACCCTGAGCTATATGAAATGAACAGCAGAATTATTTCCATACTATCCTAAAACACAAAGTGCCTTTAAAATATGCTTCTTTAAAATCTAGGATTGGTAATCAGATATTTACCTGAAATATTTTTGTTTTCTTTTACATGAAACATATCCATATGCCTAGGGTAGTAAACATCTACATAAATATTAATGCAAAGTTTGCAATAATATCTGGTCGAATGAAACCTGATTCTCTAATTGGTTTCTTAGTCTTCAGCAGTACTGCTGGAATATTAAATTTGGTGACACCTTTTAAGAAAAAGTATTCATTTCTTAACTCCAAAATATAATTTATTAATTATTTGCTTCTTTTCCTACATCATGAACCACTTTTGAGCTAAAGAAATTAACGAAATCAGAAATGCTACTTTCACTTTGGTATGATTGATTTAATAGACTTGAATCGCCAAACAGCTACTGACAGTCACTAGGTAAGAGAATTGGAATTAAGATTTAAATATTGATGAAGGAGACATCAATGTCCTTATGACAGTGTAATGTAGTGATGAAGACTTTCCAGGGAAGGCTCAGGAGTCAGATAAGTCCGGGTTCAAGTCCTCTCCTGGTTACCTCTCAGTTTGTGATGCAGATAAGTTCTTTAACTTTTCTGAGCTTTTATTTTATAGATATAATAGCATTATCTATCTCAAAGGATTACCTGAGAAGGATTGAGAAGGAGTGCAAATTGATTAGCCCCAGGTCTAACACTCAATCAATATTCAATAACTGTTAGCTATTATTCATGAAGGAATTGTAGAATCTTAAAATTGTGTGGGACTTCATGAATTCAGGCTTATATTCACACCAGTAGTTACTTTTAGTGCTTATCTGATAAAGGGTCATTCATTTTGAATGTTTGAATATTTTAAAGGATAGAGAGCACAGTACTTTGAAAGTAACTTATTCAATTGCTGAAAAGCTTTGTGGATACTCTTATTAAATTTTAAACCAAAATATGGACTTCCTGTTAGTAGTGTTTTCATATATTTATTTCTTTATGATTGACAAAGTACTTGTGATACATTAATTCCATTTGATACAACAACTGTAAGAGGGAAGTATGGTCCAT
Organism: Redunca redunca; assembly: GCA_006410935.1. NCBI lineage: Eukaryota > Metazoa > Chordata > Mammalia > Artiodactyla > Bovidae > Redunca > Redunca redunca. The sequence goes on from SJYQ01001473.1 coordinate 1,139,362, forward strand.
TCACTGACTCATTTATTCATTTGTTCCAAAATATTTATTAAGTATGACCTATGTGCCAGACACTGATGTGGGTTCTGGGGAGTTAAAACTTTATAACAGGTGAAAGGGCCAAGATATTTAGGCTTTTATTCTGTGTGCTATTTTTTTTTTCAGATTATTTATAACATTTGTTTCTGTGAGATGAGAACATAAGCCTCAGACTCATTCACAAAAATAATAACCTTTATATTTTAGAGCTGTTTTAGGTTCACAGCAAAAGTGACTGGAAAGTACCGAGTCCCCTATACCCCCTGTCAATATTATCTATCACCTCCCTATCAATAGTCCACACCAGAGTGGTACCTTTGTTAGAATGAATGAACCTACATTGACACATTATTATCATCCAAAGTCCATAGTCTGCACTAGGGTTCACTCTGGGTGTGGTATATTCTATGGGTACCCATCACATGTACCCATCACTGCAATATTGTACAGAGTGGTTTAACTGCCTCACTGTACTGCATGTTCATCCTTTCCTCTTCCTTAACCTCTCACAACCACCAACGCTTTCACCATCTCCATAGGTTTGCCTTTTTCAGAATATCGAGAAATTGGAATCTGATAGTATTTTCATTTGGTTCACGTAGTGTCTTTGAGTTTCTTCTAATCTTGCTCCTACCAACCTCACTGAACATCATCACTTCATCCTTTACCTCACCTCCCATTCAGCTTCCTACAGTTACACTCTAATTAGGCTACTTCTTTTTTGAAACTAGGCTAGAAAGTGAGATTGATTGTGTATTGCTTGACAATGTATAAAATAAAAATGCACATTTTATACAATATTTTGTGGTTTTATAAGAAGTTTATGTACATTATTTCACTGGATTCTTAAACATGTGGTATACATGTGGTATATTAGAAATTGCCAGATCCTCTTACAAATTCATTGGAGAAATTGAGTGACTTGTGCAGGCAAGTAACTAGATAATTCAAAACACCCTAGAATCTTCTGGCTAAATAACTATGCTTTTGCCACTGTTATCTATTGTTTTTCTCATACATTTCTACAAAAATCATACTATCCAGTTACTTGCATTTTTATCAAAAATCAATTTTTATTTTTTTCAGTGTTCTGTCTATGATTTATAATTTATAGGATCATAAACTATAGAAAATAGTTTCATCTTCTAGGGGATCATCCTGACCAAGGGAGGGAAGCTGCATTTCTAATGTCTCCTGGATTGGCAGGTGGGTTCTTTACCTGGGAAACCCATAAAAATAAGAATAGGGAAATGGATTTTCTTGACATTTATTTTGGGACCTCTCTTTGATTTCTCATTTATACTATACCCCTTATGCTTCTCAAATTTATCTAGGTATAAGTAAAATATGTTTTTTTTCCCCATTTATTTATGAGTCTGGACAAGGATTGATATATAGAATAAAGAAGATAGAGTTACCACTTTAAATAAGACTGTATTTAAATTTAGAACAGTGATATAGCAAATAAAAATATAAAGACGGGGGGCGGTCTTAAAATGGCAGAGGAATAGGACGGGGAGGCCACTTTCTCTCCCATAAATTCATCAAAATAACATGTGAACGCTGAGTAAATTCCACAAAACCACTTCTGAATGCCGGCACAGGACATCAGGCACCAGAGAAGCAGCCCATTGTCTTTGAAAGGAGGTAGGAAAAAATATAAAGATAAAAAGAGAGACAAAAGAGGTAGGGATGGAGCTCTGTCTCAGGAAGGGAGTCTTACAAAAGAGAGGTTTCCAAACACCAGGAAACACTCTCACTGCCCAGTCTGTGGCGAGCCTTGGAACCGCAGAAGGCAACATAACTGGGAGGAAAAATAAATAAATAATTAAACCCCATAGATTACGTGCCCAACGGTAACTGCCCCAGCAGAGAAGCAGCGCAGATGCCTGCATCCACCACTAGCAAGCGGGGGCTGGGCAGGGAGGCACAGGCTGCATTGTTCAGAGTAAGGACCAGGCCTGAATGCTCCAAGGGCAATCTGAGGGAACTAACTTGGGATAGCAAACCAGACTGCGATAGCTACCATGTGAAAAGCCCTTACCTAAGACACCACCAGGCCTGCTCGCAGAACAAAGAACTGAGCAGAGCCAGCCAGCTGCAGACCGGCCCATCCCCCTGCAGTGACAGGCAGGTGAGGGCAGCCAGAGGCAGAAGGGGACAATCGCGGCCCCAGAGAGGCATTATCTACCAAACTGCAAACAGGCTTCATTTCTAACCAAGACTTCTTGGCATTTTGGACAGTTAACATCAGCCTGAGAAGGTGCACTGGTTGTACACCCAGAAAACCGAGCAGCAGGGATGGGGGAGGCAATAAATCACAGCGACCGTGCTTGCCAAACACCTGGTCACCTGAGCTGCTCGGACCTGGGAAGGGCACAAAACACAGGCCCAACCAAGTCTGCGCCTCTGAGGACTACCTGAGTACCTGAACCTGAGTGGTTTAGACCTGGGAAATACATACAACCCAGGGCTGGCCTCAGACAGTTCCTGGCAGAGCAACCTAGAGCCTGAGCAGTGTAGACAGAGAAAGCACACATGCTGTGAGTGGGGGCAAACCCAGTGTGGCCAAGACACTAGCGTGGACGCCAGTGTTTTTTGCAGCTTCCCTCCATCCACACAGCACGACTGAACAAGTGAGCCTAAAAAAGTGTCCACTACCACCCCCTTGTGTCAGGGCAGAAATTAGACACTGAAGAGAAGAAGCTAAAACAGAGGGAACCTCCTTGGAAGTGACAGGTGCAATAGATTAGAACCCCCGTAGTTAGTACCAACTACATAGGAAGGGGCTTATAGACCTTGAGAAATATAAGCCGGATCAAGGAACTATCCAAAAATGAACTGACCCCGACTGTCCACAACAACACCAGAGAAAGTCCTAGATATATTTTTACTATTTTTACTATCATTCTTTAATTTTTTTAACAAAATTTTATTTTTAAGTCCTCATTTACTCCTTTAATTTCCATTTTTATAACCTACTATTACCTTGCAAAAAAGATGCTATTTTAAGGCAAATTTCATATATATTTTTTATAAATTTTGTGATTTTTTTAATAATATTGTATTTTTGAGAGTCTAACCTCTACTCTTGGAGAAGGCAATGGCACCCCACTCCAATACTCTTGCCTGNAATCTTCAGTACAATTTTTATTTGGGAGCAAGATTACTGGCTTGACTGCTTTCTCCCTCTTTGGACTCTCCTTTTTCTCTACCAGGTTGCCTCAATCTCTTCCCTCCCCCTTCCTTTCTCTACCCAACTCTGTGACTCTCTTTGTGTGTTCTGGATGGTGGAGAACACTTAGGGAACTGATTACTGGATAGATCTGTCTCTCTCCTTTTGATTCCCCCCTTTATCCTCCTGGCCACCTCTGTCTCCTTCCTCCCTCTTCTCTTCTCTGTATAACTCCATGAACATCTTTGAGTGCTCCAGACTGTGGAGCACACATAAGGAAGTGATTACTGGCTAGCTTTCTCTCTCCTCTTTTGATTCCACCTCATCTCATCTGGGTCACTTCTATCTCCCTTCTCCCTCTTCTCTTCTCCATGTAACTCAGTGAACCTTTCTGAGTGTCCCTCACTGTGGAGAAACTTTTCATCTTTAACCTAGATGTTTTATCAACGGTGCTGTACAGATGGAGAAGTCTTGAGGCTACTATAAAAATAAGACTGAAAGCCAGAAGCAGGAGGCTTAAGTCCAAATCCTGAAAACACCAGAGAACTCCTGACTCCAGGGAACATTAATCAATGGGATATGATCAAATGTCTCCATACCTACACTGAAACCAAGCACCACCCAAGGGCCAACAAGTTCCAGAGCAATTCATACCATGCAATTTCTCCAGCAACACAGGAACATAGCCTTAGGCTTCAATACACAAGCTGCCCAAAGTCACTTCAAACCCATTGACACCTCATAACTCATTACTGGACACTTCAATGCACTCCAGAGAGAAGAAATCCATCTCCACCCACCAGAACACTGACACAAGCTTCCCTAACCAGAAAACCTTGACAAGCCACCCATACAACCCCACCCACAGTGAGGAAACTCCACAATAAAGAGAACTCCACAAACTGCCAGAATACAAAAAGGCTACCCCAAACACAGCAATATAAACAAGATGAAGAGACAGAGGAATACCCAGCAGGTAAAGGAAAGGATAAATGCCCACCAAACCAAACAAAAGAGGAAGAGATAGGGAATCTACCTGATAAAGAATTCTGAATAATGATAGTGAAAATGATCCAAAATCTAGAAAACAAAATGGAATCACAGATAAATAGTCTGGAGACAAGGATTGAGAAGATGCAAGAAAGGTTTAACAAGGACCTAGAAGAAATAAAAAAGAGTCAATCAATAATGAATAATGCAATAAATGATATTAAAAACACTCTGGAGGGAACCAACAGTAGAATAACAAAAGCACAAGATAGGATAAATGAAATAGAAGATAGAATGGTAGAAATAAATGAATCAGAGAGGAAAAAAGAAAAACGAATTAAAAGAAATGAGGACAATCTCAGAGACCTCTGGGACAATGTTAAATGCCCCAACATTCGAATCATAGGAGTCCCAGTGGAAGACAAAAAGGATGACCATGAGAAAATATTTGAGGAGATAATAGTTGAAAACTTCCCTAAAATGGGGAAGGAAATAATCACCCAAGTCCAAGAAATCCAGAGTCCCAAACAGGATAAACCCAAGCGAAGCAGCCCAAGACACATATTAATCAAATTAACAAAGATCAAACACAAAGAACAAATATTAAAAGAAGCAAGGGAAAAGCAACAAATAATACACAAGGGGATTCCCATAAGGATAACAGCTGATCTTTCAATAGAAACTCTTCAGGTCAGGAGGGAATGGCAGGGCATACTTAACGTGATGAAAGAAAATAACCTACAGCCAAGGTTACTGTACCCAGCAAGGATCTCATTCAAATATGAAGGAGAAATCAAAAGCTTTACAGACAAGCAAAAGCTGAGAGAATTCAGCACCACCAAACCAGCTCTCCAACAAATGTTAAAGGATCTTCTCTAGACAGGAAACACAGAAAGGGTGTATAAACTCGAACTCAAAACAATAAAGTAAATGGCAACGGGATCATACTTATCAATAATTACCTTAAATGTAAATGGGTTGGATGCCCCAACTAAAAGACAAAGACTGGCTGAATGGATACAAAAACAAAACCCCTATATATGTTGTCTACAAGAGACCCACCTTAAAACAAGAAACATATACAGACTGAAAGTGAAGGACTGGAAAAAGATATTCCACTTAAATAGAGACCAAAAGAAAGCAGGAGTAGAAATATTAATATCAGGTAAAATAGACTTTAAAACAAAGGCTGTGAAAAGAGACAAAGAAGGATACTACATAATGATCAAAGGATCAATCCAAGAAGAAGATATAACAATTATATATGCACCAACACAGGAGCACCACAATATATAAGACAAATGTTAGCAAGTATGAAAGGGGAAATTAACAAGAAAACAATAATAGTGGGAGGCTTTAATACCCCATTCACACCTGTGGATAGATCAACTAAACAGGAAATTAAGAAGGAAACACAAACTTTAAATTATACAATAGACCAGTTAGACCAAAATGATATATATAGGACATTTCACCCTGAAACAATGAATTTCATCTTTTTCTCAAGTGCACACAGAACCTTCTCCAGGATAGATAACATCCTGGGCCATAAATCTAGCCTTGGTAAATTCAAAAAAATTGAAATCATTCCAAGCATCTTTTCTGACCACAATGCAGTAAGATTAGATCACAATTACAGGAGAAAAACTATTAAAAATTCCAACACATGGAATTTTTACAGTTGGAGGATGAACAACACGCTGCTGAATAACCAACAAATCACAGAAGAAAAAAAATCAAAATATGCACAGAAATGGATGAAAATGAGAACACAGCAACCCCAAACCTGTGGGACACTGTAAAAGCAGTGCTAAGGGGAAGGTTCATAGCAATACAGGCATACCTCAAGAAACAAGATAACAGTCAAATAAATAACATAATTCTACACCTAAAGCAACTAGAAAAGGAAGAAATGAAGGACCCTAGGGTTAGTAGAAGGAAATAAATCTTAAATATTAGGGCAGAGATAAATTCAAAAGAAATAAAGGGACCAGAGCAAAAATCAACAAAGCCAAAAGCTGGTTCTTTGAGAGGATAAATAAAATTGACAAACCATTAGCCAGACTCATCAAGAAACAAAGGGAGAAATCAAATCAATAAAATTAGAAATGAGAATGGAGAGATCACAACAGACAACACAGAAATACAAAGGATCATGAGACTACTATCAGCAATTATATGCCAATAAAATGGACAACGTGGAAAAAGTGTACAAATTCTTAGAAAAGTACAACTTTCCAAAACTGAACCAGGAAGAAATAGAAAATCTTAACAGACCCATCACAAGCACAGAAATTGAAACTGTAATCAGAAATCTTCCAGTAAACAAAAGCCCAGGTCGAGACGGCTTCACAGCTGAATTCTACCAAAAATTTAGAGAAGAGCTAACACCTATCCTACTCAAACTCTTCCAGAAAATTGCAGAGGAAGGTAAACTGCGAAACTCATTCTATAAGGCCACCATTGCCCTTATACCAAAACCTGACAAAGATGCCACAAAAAAAGAAAACTACAGGCCAATATCACTGATGAACATAGATGCAAAAATAAATCCTTAACAAAATTCTAGCAATCAGAATCCAACAATACATTAAAAAGATCATACACCATGACCAAGTGGGCTTTATCCCAGGGATGCAAGGATTTTCAATATCTGCAAATCAATCAATGTAATACACCACATTAACAAATTGAAAAATAAAAGCCATATGATTATCTCAATAGATTCAGATAAAGCCTTTGACAAAATTCAACATCCATTTATGATAAAAACTCTCTAGAAAACAGGAATAGAAGGAACATACTTCAACATAATAAAAGCTATATATGACAAACCCACAGCAAACATTATCCTCAATGGTGAAAAATTGAACATTTCCCCTAAAGTCAGGAACAAGACAAGGGTGCCCACTTTCACCACTATTATTCTACATAGTTTTGGAAGTTTTTGTCACAGCAATCAGAGCAGGAAAAGAAATAAAAGGAATCCAAATTGGAAAAGAAGAAGTAAAACTCTCACTGTTTGCAGAGGACATGATCCTCTACCTAGAAAACCCTTAAGATTCCACCAGAAAATTACTAGAGCTAATCAATGAATTTAGTAAAGTTGCAGGATATAAAATCAACACACAGAAATCCCTAGTATTCTTATACACTAATAATGAGAAAATAGAAAGAGAAATTAAGGAAACAATTCCATTCACCATTGCAACGAAAAGAAAAAAATACTTAGGAATATATCTACTAAAGAAACAAAAGACCTATATATAGAAAACTATAAAACACTGGTGAAAGAAATCAAAGAGGACACTAATAGATGGAGAAATATACCATGTTCATGGATCAGAAGGATCAATATAGTGAAAATGAGTATACTACCCAAAGTAGTCTACAGATTCAATGCAATCCCTATCAAGCTACCAACGGTATTTTTCACAGAGCTAGTACAAATAATTTCACAATTTGTATGGAAATACAAAAAACATCGAATAGCCAAAGCAATCTTGAGAAAGAAGAATGGAACTGGAAGAATCAACCTGCTTGACTTCAGGCTCTACTACAAAGCCACGGTCATCAAGACAGTATGGTACTGGCACAAAGACAGAAGTATAGATCAATGGAACAATATAGAAAGCCCAGAGATAAATCCACGCACCTATGGACACCTTATCTTTGACAAAGAAGGCAAGAATATACAATGGAGAAAAGACAATCTCTTCAATGTTCATTGCAGCACTGTTTATAATAGTCAGGACATGGAAGCAACCTAGATGTCCATTAGTAGAGGAATGGATAAGAAAGCTCTGGTACATATATACAATGGAGTATTACTCATTCATTAAAAAGAATACATTTGAATCAGTTCTAATGAGGTGGATGAAACTGGAACCTATTATACAGAGTGAAGTAAGCCAGAAAGAAAAACACCAATACAGTATACTAACACATATATATGGAATTTAGAAAGATGGTAACAATGACCCTGTATGCGAGACAGCAAAAGAGACACAGATGTATAGAACAGTCTTTTGGACTCTGTGGGAGAGGGTGAGGGCAGGATAATGTGGGAGAATGGCGTTGAAACATGTATAATATCATATGTGAAATGAATCGCCAGTCCAGGTTCGATGCAAGATATAGGATGCTTGGGGCTGGTGCACTGGGACGACCAGAGCGATGATATGGGGAGGGAGGCAGGAGAGGGGTTCAGGATGGGGAACACGTGTATATCTGTAGCAGATTCATGTTGATGTATGGCAAAACCAATACAATATTGTAAAGTAATTAGCCTCCAATTAAAATAAATAAATTTATATTTAAAAAATCTAAAGACAAAGAATCAAAGAACTGAGAAATACAGATCTAAATTAAAATTATTAATTCATTCTTTGTTCTTATATTCATTATATTATGTTCAGAAACAGTGTTTTAGGTTTGATTGTGTTTGTTATCAAATGCTAAGTGTTGGACACAGATAATCATGCAAAATTAATCTCTCAAGTTCATGGTTTATAATAAAATTGAATAAGGAATTTTACTCAGCCATAAAAAATGGAATGAAATATTGCCATTTTAACAGCATAGATGGGCTGGAAAGTATTACACTTAGTGAGGTAAGTCAGACATTGAAAGACAGATATTACATGTTATTACTTATATGGGGAATCTAAAAAATAGTACAAGGGAACCTATTTATAAAAAAGAAACATACTCACAGACACAGAAAACAAACTTATGAATACCAAGAGGGAAAGGGAGAGGGGAGAGAATAAATTAGGAGTATGGGATTAACAGATACAAATCACTACACATAAAATAGATAAGCAACAAGGATTTACTGCATAGTACAGGGAAATATATTCAATGTCTTATAATAGCCTACAATGGAAAATAACTGAAAACAATGTAGTTACATTGAAATAAGAATCTACAAAAAGTCACAGCAGTCTTGGAGAGGAGGATAAACAGAAGTAAGCTAACCTAGCCCTAGAGAATTTTGATTAGGAGTGTAGACTTGAATTAGCATTTTGACCGTGGGTAACTGATGCAACTTTTTTAAGCTTCAGTTGTTTCATCAGTAAAAAAGAAGATTATAACAACTCTCACTTATGAGGAATAAATGACATAAATCATATGAAATATTTTATAGCTTTATGCATAATAATAAATTGCAATTATTAATATTATGACTATTTTAACTTGAAGATATTCTTCAGAATAATGGAAGGTTCTAGGGAGGCAAACTGTTTCAAGCACAGAAGACTAAATGGGAGAAAGTGAAATAATCAGTGAGCTGGAAAAGAGGACTTTTGATTGAAGGATAAGTAAATTGACTTGGATAAGGAAACAAGGCCTGGAAAAACAAGAAATGTGGGCTAGGCAATAGGCTAGGAGATTAAGTTTAGAATGGCACAGACAGTAAAGAATCTATCTGCACAGCAAAAGAGACACAGATGTATTGAACAGTCTTTTGGACTTTGTGGGAGAGGACAAGAGCAGGATGATATGGGAGAATGTCATGTAACATGAAACATGTAAAATATCATATGTGAAAAGAATTGCCAGTCCAGGTTTGATGCATGATACAGGTGTTCGGGGTTGGTGCACTGGGATGACCCAGAGGGATAGAATGGGGAAGGAGGTGGGAAGAAAGTTAAAGGAACAAATAAAGCAACAAAATTAAGAAAGAAATTAAAAATAATTCTATTTTTCTTCCATTTTTCTTTGAATTTATATTTCTCAATTCTGATGTATTGATACTAGTGCACGTATCATCAACTTTTTTTAAATAAAGAACCTGATAGAAAAAAAAAAGAATCTGTCTGCAATATAGGAGACTGGAGTTAAATCATTTTTAGGTCGGGAATATCCTCTGGAGGAAGGCATGGCAATCTACTCCAGTATCCTTGCCTGGAGAATTCCAGGGACAGAGGAGCCTGGAGGGCTACAGTCCATGGGGTTACAAAGAATCAGACACAACTGAGTAGCTAACATTTTCACTTTCAATACTGAAAACAAATTTTAAAGCAATAATGCAGAAAGTTGCATATTATATTTACGTAAGGATGATAAATATTAGTAGCAATGATGTCCAGGGGAATTCTTTCTCCAGAAATATTTTAATAGCTGTCAATATCTTAATCTATCCAGAACATACCTTTAAACATATTGCTTAACTGTATAAAACATTCATTTAACCACTAATATTTCAATGAGGTGCTCTATACTGATGAAATATAAAATATATATACAATTTTAAATATATAAATAACTATAAATATAACAAACAGGCAGTCTTTATGAGACTTGGCTTGTATGCCAATTCCTTATTTTCATTAGCAGTCGAGTCTCAATCTTAATAGAAAATTCTTCAAATTAATTTTAACAAAGAATGTGTTCATTAAACTCTGTTAGATATGTGTTTTCTTTTCAACTTGTCAAAATAAAATATTAAAAAAAGTACAGAACTTTTAGAAGATAATTTTTGTCAAATGCTCTACAAATAAAGCTGTTTTTAAATTTAATGCACCACCACATTTCTAAAGTTGTCGGAGGCATGAAAGACAATAATGAACTTGTGTCTTATTTATACTCCCTTGGCTGCTTTGAATGAGAATAAAAACTCATTTAGCATTCTAGGAAGGAACTGAGTTATCTGGTACTCTGATTTGCAAAGCAGTTTAAGTACCATCTATCTTTCTTTTCTGATGAAAGGTGAATTCTTCCTTAGCCCCTGGAGAAAAAACGGCAGTTACCAAGAAGCATGCATTATATTCAAAGATCTTATTACTATTGATATTAAGGATAATAAGACATTCTCTTTGTCCCCTTAGCAAGCAGTAAATGAACTAGCATGTTTGACCCCTTTGTTTCTCTCATTTCTTTCTGTCACATTTCTGATGTTCATATGAGTGATTGTGATTGTCCTTCTTAAGGTGATAAGCCTAAATTTCTCTCTCTCTCCACCCACCGTCCCCTTCTCAAAATGCTCAATGAAGCTTCATTTCTCCTGGAGGCCTTAAATAATCATCTTTCTTTATCTCTTAGAAATATGTATGCTGTGATAGAGTGCATTCAGAGTACTTAAAAGCCCTGCCTGAAGTGATAATGCCCCTTGGATCTGCCTGTCACTCCAAATTATGTTTATCTAAAAGGCCTTTTGAATCCAAGAAATACAATGAATATTCAGCAGATTCCATGGAATAAGAAACAAATACTTTGTGCTATACTGCTATCCCATATCTTTAGAAAGGAAATTTAATGACCTTTGTCACAAAGCTTCTTCTGCAACAAAAGAGGGGCTTCCGTGGTGGTTCAGATGAAAAAGAATCTTCCTACAATATTGGAGACCCAGGTTCGATTCCTGGGTTGGGAAGATACACTAGATGAGGGCATGACATTCCATTCTAGTATTCTTGCCTGGAAAATTCCATGGACAGAGGAGCCTGGCAGGCTGCAGTGCATGAGGTCACAAAGAGTAAGACATAACTAAGCTACTAACACAGGCAATAAAACAAAGAAATAGAGAAAAATGTTAAATGACGATAGAAGTATACGGAGGAGGAGTAAGCATAATGAGGAGAAGGCCTTACAAATAGCTGAGAAAAGTAGAAAAGCTAAAGGCAAAGGAGAAAAGGAAAGATATACCCATTTGAATTCAGATAATTCAAGAATAGCAAGGAGAGATAAGAAAGCCTTCTTCTGTGATCAGTGCAAAGAAATAGAGGAAAACAACAGAATGGGAAAGACTAGAGATCTCTTCAAGAAAATTAGAGATATCAAGGGAACATTTCATGCAAAGATGGGCACAATAAAGGACAGAAATGGTATGGACCTAACAGAAGCAGAAGATATTAAGAAAAGGTGGCAAGGATACACAGAAGAACTATACAAAAAAGATCTTGATGACCCAGATAACCATGATGCTGTGATCACTTACCTAGAGTCAGCATCCTGGAATGTGAAGTCAAGTGAGCCTTAAGAGGCATAACTACAAACAAAGCTAGTGAAAATGATGGAATTCCAGCTGAGCTATTTCAAATCCTGAAAGATGATGCTATGAAAGTGCTGCACTCAGTATACCAGCAAATTTGGAAAACTCAGCAGTGGCCACAGGACTGAAAAAAGTGAGTTTTCATTCCAATCTCAAAGAAAGGAAATGCCAAAGAATGTTCAGACTATCATGCACTCGCACTCATCTCACACACTAGCAAAGTACTGTTCAAAATTCTCCAAGCCAGACTTCAACAGTACCTGAACCGTGAACTTCCAGATGTCCAAAGGATTTAGAAAGGGCAGAGGAACATGAGATCAAATTGCCAAAGATCGCTGGACCATTGAAAAAACAAGAGGGATCTAGAAAATCATCTCAGTTCAGTTCAGTTCAGTTCAGTCGCTCAGTCGTGTCTGACTCTTTGCGACCCCATGAATCGCAGCACCCCAGGCCTCCCTGTCCATCACCATCTCCCGGAGTTCACTCAGACTCATGTCCATCGAGTCAATGATGCCATCCAGCCATCTCATCCTCTGTCGTTCCCTTTTCCTCCTGCCCCCAAATCCCTCCCAGCATCAGAGTCTTTTCCAATGAGTCAACTCTTCCCATCAGGTGTCCAAAGTACTGGAGTTTCAGCTTCAGCATCATACCTTCCAAAGAAATCCCAGGATTGATCTCCTTCAGGATGAACTGGTTGGATCTCTTTGCAGTCCAAGGGACTCTCAAGAGTCTTCTCCAACACCACAGTTCAAAAGCATCAATTCTTCAGTGCTCAGACTTCTTCACAGTCCAACTCTCACATCTATACAGGACCACAGGAAAAACCATAGCCTTGACTAGACGGACCTTAGTCAGCAAGGTAATGTCTCTGCTTTTGAATATACTATTTAGGTTGTTCATAACTTTTCTTCCAAGGAGTAAGCGTCTTTTAATTTCATGGCTGCAGTCCCCATCTGCAGTGATTTTGGAGCCCCCAAAAATAAAGTCTGACACTGTTTCTACTGTTTCCCCATCTATTTCCCATGAAGCGATGGGACCAGATGCCATGATCTTCGTTTTCTGAATGTTGAACTTTAAGCTAGCTTTTTCATTCTCCTCTTTCACTTTCATCAAGAGGCTTTTTAGTTCCTCTTCACTTTCTGCCATAAGGGTGGTGTCTTCTGCATATCTGAGGTTATTGATATTTCTCCCAGCAATCTTGATTCCAGCTTGTGTTTCTTCCAGAAAATCATCTACTTCTGTTTTTTTGACTACACTAAAGCCTTCAACTATGTGGATCACAACAAACCATGGAAAATTCTTAAAGAGATGGGAATACCAGACCACATTACCTGCCTCCTGAGAAATATGTATGCGTGTCAAGAAGCAACAGTTAGAACTGGACATGGAACAACAGATTGGTTCCAAATCAGGAAGGGAGTATATCAAGGCTGTATATTGTCACTCTGCTTATATAACTTCTATGCAGAGTACATCATGAGAAATGCAGAGCTGGATGAAGCACAGCTGGAATCAAAATTGCTGGGAGAAATATCAGTAACCTCAGATATGCAGATGAAACCACCCTTATGGTAGAAGAACTAAGTTAAGAAGAACTACGTGAAGAAGAACTAAGGCATCTCTTAATGAAAGTGAAAGAGGAGAGTGAAAAGTTTGGCTTAAAGCTCAATATTCAGAAAACTAAGATCATGGCATCTAGTCCCATCACTTCATGGCAAATAGATGGGGAAACCATGGAAACAGTGACAGACTTTATTTTCTTGGGCTCCAAAATCACCTCAGATGGTGACAGCAGCCATGAAATTAAAAGAAGCTTGCTCCTAGGAAGAAAAGCTATGTCCAACCTAGATAGCATGTTTAAAAGCAGAGACATTACTTTCTAAAGACATTACTAAAGGTCCATCAAGTCAAAGCTATGGTTTTTCCAGTAGTCATATATGGATGTGAGAGTTGGACTATAAAGAAAGCTGAGTGCTGAAGAATTAATGCTTTTGAACTGTGGAGTTGGAGAAGATTCTTGACAGACCCTCAGACAGCAGGAGGGATCCAACCAGTCCATCCTAAAGGAAATCAGTATTGAATGTTCATTGGAAGGACTGATGCTGAAGCCGAAATGCCAATATTTTGGCCACCTGATGTGAAGAACTAACTCATTTGAAAAGCCCCTGATGCTGGGAAAGATTGAAGGCAGAAGGGGATTAGAAGACAAGATGGCTGGATGGCATCACCAACTCAATGGACATGAGCTTGAGTAAACTCTGGGAGTTGGTGATGGAGAGGGAGGCCTGGCATGATGCAATCCATGGGGTTGCAAAGAGTCAGACACAACTGAGCAACTGAACTGAGGGGCATTTCATTATCTAGATTTATTGTAATTTATTTATTATTTCATTGTTGATTGATATTTGAGTCATTTTCAGTTTTTTTCTCTATTACAAACATTGATTCTATGAATAATGTATTTATCTCCTGATGCACATGTTTAAGAGATTGATTAGGTGATTACATAGAAGTAGAATGGCAAAATTCTTAAGTATATGTATCCTTGATATGTAATGACATTATTTCAAGAGTTGTTGTGAAAAAAAAACACAATCTCTTTAGCAGGTATATGTTTTCCTCTCACTCCATTTCATTCATTCCAATTCCAAAGAAAGGAAATGCAAAAGAATGCTCAAACTACTGCACAATTGCACTCATCTCACATGCTAGTAAAGTAATGCTCAAAATTCTCCAAGCCAGGCTTCAGCAATACATGAACCGTGAAATCCCTGATGTTCAAGCTGGTTTTAGAAAAGGCAGAGGAACCAGAGATCAAATTGCCAACATCTGCTGGATCATCAAAAAAGCAAGAGAGTTCCAGAAAAACATCTATTTCTGTTTTATTGACTATGCCAAAGACTTTGACTGTGTGGATCACAATAAACTGTGGAAAATTCTGAAAGAGATGGGAATACCAGACCACCTAACCTGCCTCTTGAGAAATCTGTATGCAGGTCAGGAAGCAAGAGTTAGAACTGGACATGGAACAACAGACTGGTTCCAAATAGGCAAAGGAGTACATCAAGGCTGTATATTGTCACCCTGNGTGTTGGAGAAGACTCTTGAGAGTCCCTTGGACTGCAAGGAGATCCAACCAGTCCATTGTGAAGGAGATCAGCCCTGGGATTTCTTTGGAAGGAATGATACTAAAGCTGAAGCTCCAGTACTTTGGCCACCTCATGAGAAGAGTTAACTCATTGGAAAAGACTCTGATGCTGGGAGGGATTGGGGGCAGGAGGAGAAGGGGACGACCGAGGATGAGATGGCTGGATGGTATCACTGACTCGATGGACGTGAGTCTGAGTGAACTCCAGGAGATGGTGATGAATAGGGAGGCCTGGCGTGCTGCAATTCATGGGGTCACAAAGAGTCGGGCACGACTGAGAGACTGAATTGAACTGAACTCACTCCATTATAACTTCGTATTGTCATATTATTGAAATTTTTTTTCTAATATGGAGGATATATAGAAATGTCAGACTATATTTATTTTTAGATCTGCATTTTCCCAATACTAATCATATTGAGCAACTTTTCCCCTTGGAGTTTCTCTTTTATGAAAAGCCTGTCAGGCCTTTTCCAATTTTTCTAGTTTATTTATGTATATTTTTTAATTTATTTATTTGTTTTTTGTTTATATTTTTGTTCTT
>SJYQ01001473.1:1159792-1177378 GCA_006410935.1 Redunca redunca
TGAAATTTATTGAAATTTAACTGATTTGCAAATTTTCTATATAATAGTGTTAAAGTTGAAATCCTATCATAAAAGCAACACAAATATTATATAAACCATTTGACTGGTTCGAGTTTGATTACCTGAAATCTTAGGTGGATTCTAAGTTTAGAATATTTGCTTAATTGCCCTGGCCCCTTATTGTTTCCTATAAATCGGACAGAATAGAAAATTACATTTTTATTATTTCCTTTTTGCTCATCTTTATGAGAATATTTTCTGTGGCAAGGTATTAAAAATTAATGCTTTAGGTATAAAAGCAGTGCACCGTATCCTCTTCCTGATAGCTGTCTTCTCCTTTGGGAAGAGCGTGCACATGCAGGAGGATGCAAGTAACCCTTAATTCCTGTCTGATCTTTGGCAGATTACTTAACTTTCTGAACCTCAGTGTCCTCATAGGTAAAACAGGATTATTGTAATCTGCTTTGGTGGGTTTGTATTATAGATGACATCATGCACACATAGTCATTTAGAACAAGTCATTAATAAAAAATAACGATAATAATAATAATATTAATTGGTGAACATTGATTAAAAGTAGTGCAAAACTTCTGACAGGTATTTATAAGTATTGAAGATATTCAAATGCCTTTAGGAGAAGGGACTAAAAGTGCAGTTTTCATTGTGGGAATATCATAGGGAATGACAAATCAATTCTCTTCAATCTTTAGTTACTTATTGATCATACACTGGGCACTTTCATTATAACTCCATCTGGCCTTCTTCAGGAGCACACTGACATTAAGGTTAATTCCCTGTGCCCATGGATGCGTGTTTTTTACTTAGTGTGTTTGTGTGTGTGTGGAGTGAGATATTATTTGCTCTTTGTTTTTCTGGCAGTAAATACATTCAAAACTGTTTAGAACAGGGAGTGGGAGACCCAAATTCCAGGCTCTGCCACTAACTAATCAGGCTTTAAGGAGTTCACTTTAAAACATCTGTGTCTGTTTCTAACAATGCTGTCTTGGAACTTTACACAATGTACCGAATCTTGTTGCATTATCTTTACCTAAAAAATTAGCACCTAGTGAAAAGAAACCTTCGAGGTTAAGGCAGAGAAGACAAATGAGTGCCTATGGAAGTCACAGCCATTCAAGCTGGTGGCTCCATCACAGCCAGGGTGAGGGAGGAAGAAGCTCGAGCCGTGATTCCACTTAGAGGGTCAAGGCTAAATATCACTCATTTCCTCCAGGAATAAAATTGTGGCTAAAGGGTAAACGGTTAAAGTCATATTTTGAAGAGTTAAGTGCTTAGGAGAGAATTCTGACTGAAAGATAGTATTAAACAGAGCCAGGCGAGAGCACTGGCTTTAGTGTTTTTTTTTGTTTTGTTTTGCCTTTAATTTATTTTTATCACTGGCTTTAACCACCTGCCAAGCACTTTCCATATAGGAATAAAGACATATTATATCCAGGAAGATAAGAGATTCCCAAACCTATTAGAATGAGATATTTCAAAATACTTTAGGCATAAAAAATTAAGTAGCAGTCAATCTCTTCTGGAAACGTATACTCATTTGCTTTGAGTTGAAGGAAAATGTTTCTATTTAAATTAGCTAAGAATATTTAGTAAAAGCTAGAAAACAGGCATAGCTGGAACAGATTTAAGGACCTGGTGTGAGAATAAAAGTGAAGTAACTAAGTTGGTAACATTTGCTTAAATTAAAGTAGGGAAATCATTTAGAATTGTGTGATTATTTGTACCAGGTAACTTGCCCAGTGAGGAATAAATCCAGTTCAAGCAGAGTTCTTAAAAGGGGTGCCCATTAGGTGGCTTGCCCTGTGGACTCAAAAATCTTCATTTCCATATTCCTCTAGGTGCTGCTGATCCCCGTAATTCCAGTTTCAAACAAACCACTCTCTGCACACCATTTCTTAACCTTCAAGCTCAGTCTCACTAAAATTCCTACACTGTTTTGAAATGTGCAGATATCTATTAATGTGATACCCTGACTCACCACCTTCTCACAGTCCCTCCCAGCCTGATTTCCTCACATTGTCTTATCTCAGCTTTGAGTTTATGGTCACTCATTGAAATCACTTTTCTGTAAGCATATCCTTGTCTGCCTCTCATTTTATTACACCCATACACAAATACTATTAGGGGCTAAATTCAATCAGCCATCAATCCTTGCTTTTGCCTGTTGATGTACTGGCCTCTCCCATTTAGCAGAGTGTACTTTGAGCTTATCAGGTAACTGAGCACCCACAGAGAGTGTATGTTCTCAACTGAATATATAACAATCTACAGGAAAACTTCAGTTTAAGGTCAGGTCAGTCCACCAAGAGGCGGGCAAGGGCAGCAGGGTCAGAAAATAACATACACACACGAACAAAGGGAGTTAGCTGATCCATCACTCCTATCTGGCAGTTGTAAACTTTGCTTCTTTTCAGTGAATACCCTGCTTACTGTCTTTAAAAGGGTTATATTAGTTAAAGTCTGCAAAGGCAGGAAAACGAGAAAGAGATGATTATTATTTGTCTTTCAGATTTAAGCATGAGTTAAAATACAAACTGTTTGTGGTACGTGCATCCCGCTAGGTCTCCATGGCATGTAGCCATTATAGCATCTTTTAAAGTTGTATTAACCTTCCCATTTATCAAAGGTGATTTGGAGGCTTAAGACCAAACAACTCATTGGTAGAATTTGTATGAGAACTTAGTCAGGTCTCTGAAAGCTGCAGTGGTTCAGTGTGCAGTGTTTTATTAGAAACAAAGGGACAAGAGTTAATTTTTTTTTAAATCATCAGTATATGGATTGTTGTTTAGTTGCTAAGTCACGTCTGACTCTTTTGCGACCCCATGGACTATAGCCTGTCTCCTTTTGTCCATGAGGTTTTCCAGTCAAGAATACTGGACTGTTCTTGCTGTTACCTTCTCCAGGGGATCTTCCCAACCCAGGGATCGAACCTGCAATTCCTGCATTGCGGGCAGATTCTTTACCACTGAGCCACCTAGGAAGCCCAAGTATATGGATAAGATACTGTTTAAAACAGAAATGCCAGAACCTATGAATAAGTTAAAAAGCTATAAGAGTTGGCTCTTTCCACAAAAGAGAGAGAGAAAAAAAAAGATGAATTTAAAAAAAGAGAGAAAAACTATAATTTGAAAAGGCCTTATTTATAAGAAATTGCTTTTAAAATGCCATGGGATGTTTTGAGGGTACTTAACACATACCTTCTTCCCTTCAGATTTTCAACAATTAAGAAGTATGGACTAGGATCTCCAGCAACCCCGCCTTACTCCAGAACTGATTCTGAGAGGGGCTGGCAAAAGAGGCAGATGAAGAGAGGCTGTTGTTTTTCAAGCTAAAGGGTTTGGACTTTATTCTGTAGGGAGGCGGAGGTGAGGAGTGTTATAAAGATATGATGATGTTTACATTTCACATATAGTAATATCCTATTAGGGTGATCATTTCATTGAAATAGACCAGGAAAAGTTGACGAAGATCTAAATTATAGGAAATGGTGAGGATGGAGGCTGTAGCTTATATTTTATTTTTCACATTGTATAGTACAGAATGTTGTATAGTGCTAACATTTAATAAATTTGTTAATGTATTTTCATATACTGTCCATAACATTTAAAAATCAAATTTCCTAATCATTTATATACCTTCATATTAGCTAGCCTTAATTTTAAGCTATGTTGTGGAAAAATGAATTTATCTTGTACATAAAATGGCCAGAGAGTCTTTCTAAGTATATTATGATATTTTCAACATTGAATATAATCTAGTGAGGTAGTAATTCCATATTCTGTGACACATTTATTTATGTAATGCAGCTGTTTCTCAGCTGCTTCAGTCACGTCCAACTCTTTGCAACCCAGTGGACTGTAGCCCACCAGGCTCCTTTTTCCATGGGATTCTCCAGGCAAGAATACTGGAGTGGGTTGCCATGCCCTCCTCCAGAGGATCTTCCCAACCCAGGGATTAAACCTATGTCTCCTGCATCTCCAGCACTGAAGGCAGATTCTCTACCACTGAGCCCTTATTTATGTAATAGAGTGACATAAACCTTATTTTGTCATTACAAAGCTAAGATACAACAGCAGAGATCAAAACTTCAAACAATGAGGGGATGTTTCCCAAGAGAAGCAGTATTTCTATAATGATAGTTTCTTCCCTCCTTATAATAAAAATAATAGACAAAACATGAATCATATTCAAAGGTTGTGTGTGTATTACTTCTTAGAAAATTTAGCAGTGATGTATATTCAGAATAGTATATATGGAAATTGAATGTACATAGAAGAAAATAAAGATCTTATATAATTCCCCCTGCAGATATAATCACTGTCTACATTTTGATCTATTTTCTTCCAGTATGTAATGAAAGTTATTTATATGATAAAAAATTGTAATAGAATCTCTTCTAACCAAGTTCCAAATTTTAAATCTTTCAATATTATTATTCATTATTTCTCTTATAAGGAACCAAAAGTTTCTTTTATGGGCTAGAAAATGTGTATGTTTCTATCTGTACCATTGTATTTGCTATGTTTATAGAGAAGGTAAAAGACATTTCTTCCTCTTTACTTAAATGTTAAATCTCATCATGCTTGCACTGAGATATCTCATATGTTAAACTTTTTACTCTTCTACATCTTCTATGATGTCTGATGCTGGCCAATAATTTGATGAGTAAATCATCATTATTAGAGAAAAGCTATGAATGGAGTGATCAGGGGACAATCACAGAACTGTTTCACAGACCAAAAGCTCTTCAGGCCTCTTGTGGTTTGTGATCATGCTATCTTCCATCCCTGTCACTTGAGCATGTTTATTCAGAGAGCCTAACCCTGTCTGCTTAGAATGGCAGGATTCTTGAGACCCAAATCCCAAGGGTGCCTGATATTACAGACCATGTAGGCTAAAGTGGGTCAATAAACCTTCCTGTAATCTCTCTTTCATCAGTAAGATGATAGCAATGGCTGAGAGAATTGAAAGAAAAACAGTGATCACAAAGCACTTTGCGAATACAAGTTCTTAATTGACTCGTCATTAAGGAAACCTGTTAGGTAATGACGACTCCCAGAAGGCTCCTGTCAAGTCACAGTTTTTATCTAAATAAAACACATGCTGCCCATGTGTCAGACAAACAACTCCCAGGACAAGGGTTACTCTTCAAAAGCTTAAACCCATTACCAAACGGGCCAGAGGTCTAAAAATGTCATCCAAGTGCATGCCAGAACATGCCACTGTTCGATAAGGACATGTGTGATTGGTGATTGGGATACAGATAGCCTTATTTTTCTCAATGATAACAACGACAAGAGCTAATATTTATTTGGCACTGAGTGCCAGTTTCATTGCTAAGTGCTTTCACACATAATCATATTTAATTTTCACAAGAACTCTATGAAGTAGGCACTTTTACCCCCATTTCACATATGTCAACATGATAGATTAGTGGGATCATCCATCCTCAAGAGCATTGCTTCAGTCATTCTCTCTTTATTCTGTGTAATCATCAGTTTCTCCCCCGCTTTCTGTCCCAAACTCCAAAAAAACTTTGTTAATGATGGTCCTCAACTTACCATGCTTTAGCTTAATGATTTTTGTTTTTGTTCATGTGAAATAGATGGGGAAACAGTGGAAACAGTGTCAGACTTTATATTTTTGGGCTCCAAAATCACTGCAGATGGTGACTGCAGTCATGGAATTAAAAGACGCTTACTCCTTGGAAGAAAAGTTATGACCAACCTAGATAGCATATTCAAAAGCAGAGACATTACTTTGCCGACTGAGGTCCGTCTAGTCAAGGCTATGGTTTTTCCAGTATGGATGTGAGAGTTGGACTGTGAAGAAAGTTGAGCACCGAAGAATTGATGCTTTTGAACTGTGGTGTTGGAGAAGACTCTTGAGGGTCCCTTGGACTGCAAGGAGATCCAACCAGTCCATTCTGAAGGAGATCAACCCTGGGATTTCTTTGGAAGGAATGATGCTAAAGCTGAAACTCCAGTACTCTGGCCACCTCATGAGAAGAGTTGACTCATTGGAAAAGACTCTGATGCTGGGAGGGATTGGGGGCAGGAGGAGAAGGGGACGACCCAGGATGAGATGGCTGGATGGCATCACGGACTCGATGGACGTGAATCTGCGTGAACTCTGGGAGTTGGTGATGGAAGGGGAGGCCTGGGTTGCTGCGCTTCATGGCATCGCAAAGAGTTGGACACGACTGAGCGACTGAAATGAACTGAACTGAATTTACTTTAATGAAATATAGCTTATTTACAATGTTATGTTAGTTTTAGGAGTACAACAGAAAGATTCAGTTATACATATGTATTTCTTTCAGGTTCTTTTCCCTTATGCTGATGCTGCTAAGTCACTTCAGTCGTGTCTGACTCTCTGCAACCCCATGGACGGCAGCAGCCCACCAGGCTCCCCCGTCCCTGGGATTCTCCAGGCAAGAACATTGGAGTGGGGTGCCATTTCCTTCTCCAATGCATGAAAGTGAAAAGTGAAAGTGAAGTCGCTCAGTAACTTCGGACACTTAGAGACAGCATGGACTGCAGCCCACCAGGCTTCTCTGTCCATGGGATTTTCCAGGCAAGAGTACTGGAGTGGGGTGCCATTGCCCTCTCTTATAGATTATTATAAAGTAAGTAAATGTCGCTCAGTTGTGTCCAACTCTTTGAGACCCCATGGAGTGTAGCCTAACCAGGTTCCTCCATCCATGGGATTTTCCAGGCAAGAATACTGGAGTGGGTTGCCATTTTCTTCTCTAGGAGATCTTCCCAACCCAGGGCTCGAACTCAGGTCTCCTACATTGTAGGCAGACGCTTTACCATCTGAGCCACCAGAGAAGTCACATAGATTATTATAAAATACTGGCTATTGTTTCCATGATTTTTCAACTTACAATTTTTCAGCTTTACAATGGTATACAAGTGATATGCCTTCAATAGATTTTAATCAAATTTTGAATTTGATTTCAAAACTCCAAAATTTCAAAGTATGAAAAAATCAGATTTTGAATTTTGCTGTCTTTTGTGGACTAGTGATATACAGTACAATACTCTCTGATGGTAGGCAGTGACAGCTCCTACTGAACCACATTATTCCAAGGGTAAACCACCTTACACTTAAAAGCATTCTATACTCATATAATCATTATGCTTTTCACTTTCAGTTCAGTATACAATAAATTACATGAGATTTCCAACCCTTTTGTATAAAATAGGATTCATGTTAGTTGATTTCACACACATGTAGGTAAATGCAAATGTTCTGAGTACATTTAAACCAGGCCAGGCTAAGCTAAAATGTTCTGTAGATTAGGCATCACATGTATTACATGCTTTTTTTTTTTTTTTTTTTTTTTTTAGGATATTTTCAACTTACCATTGGCTTATCAGAATACAACTCCACTATAAATTAAAGATCCGTACTTGCTTCCCCTAACGATTCTCCTCCCATTCTTTCTTGGAACTGCTCCAATCACACTTTTGTCTCTGACACTATAACTTCTTCTGTCAACTGAATTACACCTTATTAAAAGTTTATAGTCAAATCTCTGTCCTCATTTTACTTTATCTACCAGCATCATTGACACAAGGTGTCTCTTTCCTTTCTTTCTTTTTTATGATTTTTTTATGTCCTTATTGAATTTTTTTTTTGTCCTTATTGAATTTGTTGCAATATTGTTTCTGTTTTATATTTGGAGTTTTGGGCAGGAGGCATGTGGGATCTTAGTTCCCCCTTCATGGATCTTTGAAGATCTTCAAATTTTGAAGTGCTCTACTTCTAAAAACTCTGTTCCACCAATACTTACTCCTTTCACTCACTGAACATCAGTCACACTAATTTCTTTGCTGTTTATCAAATGAGCAGAAATTTTTTTATTATGCTATATGAATTAGAAATATTTATAAATATTGGATACATTTATCTACTTTCTGGCACTTTTTATTTCATTTACCCTAATTTATTTTCTCTTCATTATGTTTAACACAATTTGATCAATTTCACACTTTAAAAAATGTATGGATTCATCCAGTAAAATATAAATTATTTGATACAGAGACTTTTCTTTGTTCACTGCTGAGTGTCCAGCACCAAGAAAAATACCTGTCTGATAGTGAGCATTCCATAAATATTTATTGAATGAATGAATAACAACTCAGAAATGTTTATCATGAGTATCATTCGTTTTCCTTAGTGCCAGATCTGTGTATAACCAATTGCCTACAGGATTTTTACAGATGTACATTCCAAAGTGACCCATAAATCAAATCCCTTCCTAGCCTGCTATTTTTCTTATCGCTTATATTTATTTTCCTATCTTAGGTAATAGCACCTCAATCCAATCTGAACCTGTATAACTATCTCTTTCTCACTTGTATGTTCCATTACCCAGTTTATCCACCAAGTTGTGTTAATTCTACCTCTTCAACATTCCTCATTTGTTTTTTATTCTTTAAGTTCACTGCTAGTGTCAATATTTAGAAACACATTATTCTCACATAGATATTTATTATATCCTTTTAACTAATATTTGACTCTCTTTTCAACTCTCTCAAATCCATCCTTCGTACTATTGGCAGAATAATTACTATAAATACAGACACTGCTTTACTCTCTTTACATTTATATCATCCTTTGCATGCTTTTGCAAAAAGTATTTTGTAACAAATACTTTTTACAGTGTATGTCAATTAATTGTTTCTTCATTGTATTTTCCCATAAACTTGACAATACATTATAAATTAGCAGTGGAACTGAAACTCATAGAGAGAAACTGATTTGACCAAGTTCTAAGTGACTAAATTTCAGTTTTGTGATTTCTACTCCAGGACACTTCATTCATATAAATATACTTTTTCAATGAGAAAGATCTTATTTAAGAAATATTATATAGATAAATTGAGATAGTTGCTGAACCAGAAAAAATTCTCTTTTAATTTAATCATCTGGATATTTCTGATGACACTGTGTTTATTATATAATGTTTTGCTTTCTTCCCCAGGAGAGTACTGGTAATTAGTATAGCACCTGAAAACACAGCTGATGTTCAAAAAATGCTGTTTCAGTTAATCAATAAGTTATTGAATAATTTCTAATGTTTCTGATTTGAAACAAAATTTTCACTTGAGATATGTGAATTTACTAGCTAACACTAGGAATTTCACAATATAGGTTTCCCATACAGGTATAGCAGCCTGAATATTTAGATGGAAATTTAATTTTATTTTATATAACATCCCTGTTATTCATATGTTTTGACACAGTGTTTATACCAGCAAACCTAGAAGATATTATGGGTTCTGTTACAGACTACCACAAGGCCAATAGTTCAATAATGTGACTCACATGAATTTTTTTTTTAAATTTTCCAGTGCATATAAAAGTTATGTTTACACTATACTGTAGTCTATTAAGTTTGCAACAGCATTATGTCTAATAAAGCAATGTAATTGCTTTAATTTAACAATACTTTGTTGCTGAAAATGTTAGGGCTTCCCCAGTAGTTTAGCAGTAAAGAATCCACTTACAATGCAGGAGCCACAGGAGACACAGGTTCGTTCCCTGGATCAGGAAGATCTCCTGGAGGAGGGAATGGCAATCCACTCCATATTCTCTCCTGGAAAATCCCCATGGACAGAGGCGCCTGGGGAGCTATAGTCCATAGGGTCTGTAAGAGTCGGACACTACTGAAGCAACTTAGCATGAACACACAAAAAAAATGCTAACCATTATCTGAGTCTTTAGCAACTGAAGTGTCTTTTGGCTGGTACATTATCTTACTTTGATGCGGTGGCTGCTAACTAATTGTAATGGTTGCTGAAGTTTGGTTGCGGCAATTACTTCTTTCCTCTTTATTTTTTTGTTTGTTGTTGAAGAAAACTTCTTTACATACTACAGTGCTTTACAATTATCAAAAGTTTCACATGCATGATTTTGTATAATCCCACAATAACCTTTTTTTTTGACAATTTCTTAAAATAAGACAGCAATGAAGTTTGCCACAGTGATTGACTTTTTCTTTCATAAATGACTTCCTGGTAGCATGCATTGCTGTTTCATTACCCATAGTAGAACATCTTTCAACATTGGAGTCAGTCCTCTCAAAGCCAGTTGTTGCTTTACTAACTGAGTTTATTTGATATTCTGAAGCATTTGATATTATTTCAAAAATTTTCATAGCATCTTTATCTTAAGTACATTCCATCTCAAGATACCAATGTTTTTGCTTATTCATAGGAAGTAGTTCCTTGACCATTAAAGTTTTTTCATGAACTTGTAGAATTCAGACACATCTTCAGGCTCCACTTCTAAACTAACTCTCTTGCTATTTCAACACCTGTAGTTACTTCCTCCACTGAAGTCTTAAACTCCTTGAAGTTATCCATGAGGGTTGAAATCCACTGCTTCAAATTTCTGTTACTGCTGACATTTTGACCTCATCACAAAAATCACAAATGCTCTTAATGGGATCTAGAACGGTACATTTTTCCAGAGGTTTTCAATTTTCTTTACTTGCTCAGATCCATCTATGTTAGTTACAGCTTTATGAAGTGTATTTTTTTAAAGCGTTGAAAGCTAACATTTCCCCATGATCCATGGGCTGCAGAGTGGATTTTGTGCTAGCAGGCAGGAAAATAACAGAAATCTCCTTGTACATCTCCATTGGAGCTTTTGGGTGATCAAGTGCATTGTCAATGCACAGTCATATTATTAATATGAAAGGAATCAGTTTTTTCTGAGTAGGAGATTTCAAGAATGGGCTTACACTTTTCAGTTAAATATGCTGTAAACATGTGTGCTGTCATCCAGGCTTTGTTGTTCCATTTATAGAGCATAGGCAGAGTAAATTTATCCTAATTCTTTAGGCTAAGATTTTCAGAATTGTAAATGAGCATTGGCTTCAGCCAAGTCACTAGTTTCATTAGCCCCTAACAAGGGAGTCAGCTTGTCCTTTGAAGCTTTGAAACCAGGCACTGACCTCTCTCTAGTTATGAAGGTCTTAGACAGCAACTTCTTCCAGCTGAAAGCTGTTTCATCCTACACTGAAATCTACACAGTGTAGACAATCTACACAGTTGTCTGAGCTATTTTTATTATTTATCTTAGCTAGATCTCCTGGAAATCTTTGGAAGCTTCCATATCACCATTTGCTACTTCCCCTTGCACATTTACATTATGGAAATATAACTTTCTCGCCCAAACATCATAAAACAGACAAAGAAACAAGCAAAACACTTCAAACATTTTTTTCTGCAGCATCCTCGCTACTCTGTCTTCATAGAATGAAAGACACTTAAGGTCATGTTCTGGATTAGATTTTTACTTCAGCAAATATTGTGGTTGATTTGATCATCTATTCTCCATATCAGCAATAAGGCTGTTCCATTTTCTTATTATTCAAGTGTTCACTTTCCTTGAAGAACTTTCCCTCTGCCTTTACAACTTCACTGTTTGGCACAATATGCCAAGCTTTCAGGCTATCTTGGCTTTTGATGTGCTCTTCCTCACTAAACTTAATCATGTCTAGTTTTTTATGTAAAGTGAGAAACCTGCAATTCTTCCTTTTACATAAACACTCAGAAGCCATTTCATTATTATTGTGTCTCAAGGCATAGAGAAGTTCAAGGAAAGAGAAACAGGGGACAAAATGTCAGCGGTGCATCAGAACATACATAGCATCGATCACTGAAGTTTGCCATCTTATTTGGGTAAAGTGGTGCCCTAAAACAATTACAATAGTAAGAGCAAAGATCACTGACCTAAGAGTACTCTAACAAATATAATGATAATGAAGATATTTGATATACTAAGAGAATATCTATAATGTGACTCAGAAACATGAAGTGAGCAAATGCAATTGGAAAAACCGACACTAACAGACTTGTTCAATGCAAGGTTGCCACAAAACTTCAATTTGTAAAAAGTAAAATCTCTGTAAAGCATAACTAAGGTAAAGAACAATAAGATAAGGTGTGCCTGTATATAAAATAAAAATGGAAAATAGGGAAAATCTTTAGTAAAATATAAAGCTTCTGCACTCAAATTCTTTCATGTGCCATATATTTTTATGCCATTTTTCCTGGAATATACATTTTAATTATATTATATATGTGTATATATATTATATGGGCTTCACAGGTGGCACAGTGGTAAAAAAAATCCACCTGTCAGTGGAGAAGATTTAAGAGAGGTATGTTTGATCCCTGGTTCAGGATGATTCCCTGGAGTAGGAAACAGCAAACTTCTCCGAGGACAGAGGAGTTGGTGGGCTCAGTTCAGTTCAGTCACTCAGTCGTGTGCGACTCCATGAATTGCAGCACGCCAGGCCTCCCTGTCCATCACCATCTCCAGGAGTTCACTCAGACTCACATCCATCGAGTCAGTGATGCCATCCAGCCATCTCATCCTCGGTCGTCCCCTTCTCCTCCTGCCCCCAATCCCTCCCAGCATCAGAGTCTTTTCTAATGAGGCAACTCTTCGCATGAGGTGGCCAAAGTACTGGAGCTTCAGCTTTAGCATCATTCCTTCCAAAGAAATCCCAGGGCTGATCTCCTTCAGAATGGACTGGTTGGATCTCCTTGCAGTCCAAGGGACTCTCAAGAGTCTTCTCCAACACCACAGTTCAAAAGCATTAATTCTTCGGCGCTCAGCGTTCTTCACAGTCCAACTCTCACATCCATACATGACCACAGGAAAAACCTGTGGGCTACAGATCATGAAGTCTCAGTTGGACATGACTGAGAACAAACACACATTCCTTGCAGGTATAGACATGCAATCGCATCACTAATGACCCTTCTTGATATAAAACCTGAATAAGAATGGAAAGATGAAAAAAAATTCTCTTTTCCCAGTTGTTTGGTATCTTGTGTGTTGCTTTTTTTTTTTTTTTTTTAAGTTTAGCAAACCAAGCATGTACCCTTTATAATGGAAAGGTGTTAGTCAACATAAATACTTCCTGGTTTAAAAGATATATATTTTGTTTGTTTGAAAAGGTGATCAACCTCTTATCTTTGTTTAGTAGAAGTTTTAAAAGAGATGAAAACATACCTGTGGCTCTCCAGGCAGTAAAAAGCAGTAATTTATTTGTTTTTATTATACATAACTTATTATTATATAGACTAATGATAATCATAAAAATAACAGAGAGAATAAAAGAAGACTGCACCTGTAAATTAGTTTTTTCCAGAATTGAATATATAAACCTCAATAGAAGTAGAACAAACTTCATTTTACTTTTTCAAAGTAAATTAAGAGAAAAGCAAAAGAACCAGCATAAGCCAGATGTCTGTCAGCCTCTCAGTGCAAATACAGATGAATGTGTGATCGTTAAAAAACTTGGGGAATATCACTGTCATAAGGAATGATATATGAAAAAAATTATTTCCATTAATATTGTATAGAAGAATTGAAATGGCAGGTCTTGAATACCATATTCAAAAGCAAGGTATCTCAAATTCTTAAGGCCAATATTATCATAATGGTTGTTCTTCTGTACCTTTACTTTGACAATCTTGGTTTTAGTCTTATCTTTAATGACACATCTATTTNCATACCTGTGGCTCTCCAGGCAGTAAAAAGCAGTAATTTATTTGTTTTTATTATACATAACTTATTATTATATAGACTAATGATAATCATAAAAATAACAGAGAGAATAAAAGAAGACTGCACCTGTAAATTAGTTTTTTCCAGAATTGAATATATAAACCTCAATAGAAGTAGAACAAACTTCATTTTACTTTTTCAAAGTAAATTAAGAGAAAAGCAAAAGAACCAGCATAAGCCAGATGTCTGTCAGCCTCTCAGTGCAAATACAGATGAATGTGTGATCGTTAAAAAACTTGGGGAATATCACTGTCATAAGGAATGATATATGAAAAAAATTATTTCCATTAATATTGTATAGAAGAATTGAAATGGCAGGTCTTGAATACCATATTCAAAAGCAAGGTATCTCAAATTCTTAAGGCCAATATTATCATAATGGTTGTTCTTCTGTACCTTTACTTTGACAATCTTGGTTTTAGTCTTATCTTTAATGACACATCTATTTTCTTAATTCAACTAAAAAAAAAAAGGGAAGTCACTCAGTCATGCCCAACTCTTTGCAACCCCATGGACACCAGGCTCCTCCGTCCATGGGATTTTCTAGGCAAGAGTACTGCAGTGGGTTGCTGTTCCCTTCTCCAACTAAAGATTATACTAAAGTTAAGAAAATACTGAATGATCTATAGATGAAGAGTATCATTTTTATAGACCTGAATATACACTGAAATTCCAGATAAAAGTGACAAATAATGTAACATCAGTTCAGTTTAGTTCAGTCGTTCAGTCGTGTCTGACTCTTTGTGACCCCATGAATCGCAGCACTCTAGGCCTCCCTGTCCATCACCAACTCCCGGAGTTCACTCAAACTCACATCCATCGAGTCAGTGATGCCATCCAGCCATCTCATCCTCTGTTGTCCCCTTCTCCTCCTGCCCCCAATCCCTTGCAGCATCAGAGTCTTTTCCAACGAGTCAGCTCTTTGCATGAGGTGGCCAAAGTACTGGAGTTTCAGCTTTATCATCATTCCTTCCAAAGAACACCCAGGACTGGTCTCCTTTAGAATAGACTGGTTGGATCTCCTTGCAGTCCAAGGGACTTTCAAGAGTCTTCTCCAACACCACAGTTCAAAAGCATCAATTCTTCGGTGCTCAACTTTCTTCACAGCCCAACTCTCACATCCATACATGACCACTGGAAAAACCATAGTCTTGACTAAATGGGCCTTAGTTGGCAAAGTAATGTCTATGCTTGTATTCAATAATTTACAAGCAGAGAGGTGACTAGACGTTACCCAGGAAACAGCAGAAATATATCCAACAAAGAAGTTGAGGAACCATTATTTAGAACCAGCCTGTAAGTTATGATTGAAACCAAATGGAAACAAGAGATTGCTGATATTATTTGAGTTTATGAACTTAAAAAATTATGAAATAACACTAGGCAAGGGCAAGTGTGATGATAGACAAATTTATTAGTCAGAAAATACTCCAGTGAAAGTAACAATGTCAAAGAGCAGTAGTGTGACTTCTCCGGTGGTCCAGTGAATAAGAATCTGTCTTGTCATGCAGGGACTGTGCTGGACTGTGCTTAGTCGCTCAGTTGTGTCTGACTCTCTGCAACCACATGGACTGTAGCCCTCCAGGTCTCTCTGTCCATGGGATCCTCCAGGCAAGAATACTGGAGTGGGTTGTCAATTCCTTCTCCAGGGGATCTTCCCAACCCAGGATTCCAACCCATATCTTATGCACGGTGGGCAGATTCCTTACCAGCTCAGCTACTAGTTTAATAAATACACTGTGTGTTAAATAGAAAAGATTAGCAATTGAGGAGAATTAGAAAGATGGTCAGGCTTAGTCCTTACGACTTTTTGGTAAGAAGCCCATCTGTTTTATCTGGAAGATTTAAATATTATTTTTTATTGTCACTTCTATCTAACATGAGAACTTTGGGAATTCAACATGGGAATATAAATATTGCTCATTACAGCTTGAACTATTTTGTTTCCTTATGGCTTTAGTACCCCTACAAAAACACAGTAATTGATTTTTAAAATAAACATTAACAATAAATCAATGAAGAAATAAGCCAGTGCATATTGAGAATTCTCTCTGTGCCAGATACTGTATAAGTACTAACTATAAAGAGATGAGTAGGTTAGAGGGGCAACATAACAAATAATTGCAATATCCTTATACTTTGAATAGTGTAGAAAATAAAATACTATTGAAATAACAGTGGGAGAGGCAAATCACTGCTTGTATTGGGCAGGTGGACAAGAGGCCATGGAAAGCTTTTCTAGGGAAAAATTGTTTAGTTGGATTTTGAAAATTAATTCAGGCAAATCATCAAATATTGGTAAGGACATTTCAGGCTGATGGATAATCAGGATGTGCAGTTTTATTGCATGAATATTTTATAAGTAGCTTCAAAGTATTAGTACTTATTAAGGATATAAAGATGAATAACAGGTGGCCCTTGACTTATAGGAATTTCTATTCCAGTGTAGTCAACTGATAAACAGATATTCTTTAATAAAATAATAAAACTACAATTTATATTTTATTAGACTTTAGCCATATGCCAAGCAATTGCATAGGCACTTTATATTCATTACCTCATTCAAGTCTCCACAACCCACTTCCTATTTTGTGAAACTGAGGCTTGGAAAAGTTAATTTGCTCAAGGACAAATAGCCAATGAGATGCACAGGCTGAATTCTATGAAAGAATACCACCCTTTAAGGGGAGTATAGAGGGAAAAAGAGATTCTCTAAACAGATAGTGGAGGGTTGATAGCCTGACCTTCCAAGTTCATATTTCATTTATTTTGGTAGAAGCTGAGTTTAAAAGGAAAAGTCATGCTTGATAAGTTCAGATTTGTATGTAATTGAATTGTTGGTAGCAGCTATGAGCTCTTCCTATCAACCGTGAAAAGGCACATTTCTTTTATCTTCTTTTTTTGGAGGGAGGGAGTTTAAAAATACCTGTTATTTGTATCTTCAGCAGTTTTAATCTCACATTTCTATTTAGCTTTTCTGATTTCTATCCTGGCACTCCTTTGTTATTTTCTGACATGTCACCCTCTGGATTAACTTTTGCATTAGTGGTACTCATCTATGAATCCATCTTTGTATCATTAAATAATAATCAAAATCAAATGACATTATAAATTGAATTTGAGGGAGAACCATCTTTGAAGCTAGATAGAAACTTGCAGTGTTCAATTTTTAACTCCAGTTGCCAGCAAATAGCTGATTCCACGCCTTCGCGATGGAACTCCCTTACTACCAGGGCCAGATTGTCTCTCTCCTCCCAGATTACAAGGTAAAGGGAACACACTCCTTGTTACTGAGAACAAAGAGGAGCTCAATAAACATGTACTGAGGGAGTGAAGGGAGGAGAGGTGCTGTGACCACATTTACAACTTTAAACGTGTCTTGTGAATTGTGTCATGGCCAAATTATTCATCCTGGGACCAATAGGCCCTCATAAATACATTCTCCATGTAAAAGGATGATAATATTTTCTTTGTAGCTGTGTTGTTAAACAACAGTTGTTGTTAAACAAAGAGTGCGGAGTTTTCAACTTTTCACTGTACCATTCTCATAGGAATTATCGGCACAGAATCTCTATGAAAACAAATATTTTCAAAGGAAGAAAAATTAAATACGGTAAGCTGAATCTGGCAACAAACCAAAGTGAATCCCATTAGCCAGCTGGACCTCCTAAATGAAACAGTTAATTCTCTAATGCTGGCAATTACTTTCCTATCTGTTGGGGACAGTACATTTTATGCAGAGAATATCTGAATGCTGATAGCCTGTGTAAAGTGTGACAGGGCTTGAACTGGCCTTTAACTTCATACGTAAGTTGCTATTAATCATTAAGTTTATTTCTAATGACTGCAAGTATATCTCAGTGTGTATAATTTCTTTTAATCTATGTGACCATTATTAAGAAAATTATAGAAGTCTCCAGATATCTTTCATGTATTTTGTGATTTTATAATATATTAAAATGAATA
>SJYQ01001473.1:1177788-1196567 GCA_006410935.1 Redunca redunca
ATAAGAATATATAAGTTGTTTCTGTATTTGAAAAGGATAAATCAAAATTCTTGTTTTGCTCCATATTTAAGGTAATAATTGAGTAATTCATAAATATTAGGTTTATTAAGGGAAGTAGACTATTTTCAAGCAAAATACTGTCTTTGTAAAAAATGTTTCTCTTTCTTCAGTGTCAGAATCTTCGGTGCATCATTTGGTTTCAGTTGTAAAAGGTGCATAGAAACATTTGGGGATTTTATTGATTCAGTTCAGTTCAGTCGCTCAGTCGTGTCTGACTCTTTGCAACCCCATGAATCGAAGCATGTCCATCACCTCCCCGTCCATCGCCAACTCCTGGAGTTCACTCAGACTCACATCTATCGAGTCAGTGATGCCATCCAGCCATCTCATCCTCTGTCGTCCCCTTCTCCTCCTGCCCCCAATCCCTCCCAGCATCAGAGTCTTTTCCAATGAGTCAACTCTTTGCATGAGGTGGACAAAGTACTGGAATTTCAGCTTTAGCATTATTCCTTGCAAAGAAATCCCAGGGTTGATCTCCAGAATGGACTGGTTGGACCTCCTTGCTTCTCCAACACCATTCTTTGGCACTCAGCTTTCTTCACAGTCCAACTCTCACATCCATACATGACTACTGGAAAAACCATAGCCTTGACTAGACAGACCTTTGTTGGCAAAGTAATATCTCTGCTTTCAATATGCTATTGAGGTTGTTCATAACTTTTCTTCCAAGAATTAAGCGTCTTTTAATTTCATGGCTGCAATCACCATCTACAGTAATTTTGGAGCCCCCCAAAATAAAATGTGACACTGTTTCCACTGTTTCCCCAATCTATTTCCCATGACGTGATGGGACCAGATGCCATGATCTTTGTTTGCTGAATGTTGAGCTTTAAGCCAACTTTTTCGCTCTCCTCTTTCACTTTCATCAAGAGGCTTTTTAGCTCCTCTTCACTTTCTGCCATAGGGGTGGTGTCATCTGCATATCTGAGGTTATTGATATTTCTCCCGGCAATCTTGATTCCAGCTTGTGCTTCTTCCAGTCCAGCGTTTCTCTTGATGTACTCTGCATATAAGTTAAATAAGCAGGGTGACAATATACAGCCTTGATGTACTCCTTTTCCTATTTGGAACCAGTCTGTTGTTCCATGTCCAGTTGTAACTGTTGCTTCCTGACCTGCATATAGGTTTCTCAAGAGGCAGGTCAGGTGGTCTGGTATTCCCATCTCTTTCAGAATTTTCCACAGTTTCTTGTGATCCACACAGTCAAAGGCTTTGGCATACTCAATAAAGCAGACATAGATGTTTTTCTGGAACACTCTTGCTTTTTCAATGATCTAGTGGATGTTGGCAATTTGATCTCTGGTTCTTCTGCTTTTTCTAAAACCAGCTAGAACATCTGGAAGTTCACAGTTCACGTATTGCTGAAGCCTGGCTTGGAGAATTTTGAGCATTACTTTACTAGCGTATGGGATTTTATTGCTTAGTTATGCCAAATTTAAGCATAATGTTATATGGTTTCTCAAAAGATGTATATGATTCATGCAAATTGCTAGAATGTCTTCACTAACAAATATATTTTATGAATATGCATAATGGGGCAATCCATGAAATTTCTTTGTAAAAATAAACTAAGAATGTCAAAATATATATTTTAAAAACTAAAAATTCAGAGGAAACATTAAAAAGACAAGAGCAGCTGACTCTACTTCTTCAACTTGTAGTACAATTACCACTGTACCGTTCCTGCTATTAACACTCCCCTATCACTACCAGTGCCTGTCACATGTGCTTTTGATATGTGCTGGGCAGACTCAATAGCGATGTGCTTTTTCCATTATCACTTTTTACTAAATCCTCACAATAATTTTATTAAGTGGATGCGTTGGTCCATTTGGGCTGCTATAACAAAATACCATAGACTGAGGGGCTTATAAACAGTAGAGATTTATTGTGCACAGTTTTGAGGGTTAGAATTCCAAAATCAGGGTGCCAGCATGGTCAGACTCTAGTGAGAGCCATCTTCCAGAAGATTGCAGACTGCTGACATTTTGAATCCTCATAGGGCAGAGGGGCTGAGTCAGCCTTTTACAAGGGTTCAGTTCAGTTAGTTCAGTCGCTCAGTCATGTCCGACTCTTTGCAACCCCATGAATCGCAGCACCCCAGGCCTCCCTGTCCATCACCATCTCCTGGAGTTCACTCAGACTCAAATCTATCGAGTCAATGATGCCATCCAGCCATCTCATCCTCGGTCATCCCCTTCTCCTCCTGCCCCCAATCCCTCCCAGCATCAGAGTCTTTTCCAATGATCAACCCTTCACATGAGGTGGCCAAAGTACTGGAGCTTCAGCTTTAGCATCATTCCTTCCAAAGAAATCCCAGGGTTGATCTTCAGAATGGACTGGTTGGATCTCCTTGCAGTCCAGGGGACCCTCAAGAGTCTTCTCCAATACCACAGTTCAAAAGCATCAATTCTTCTGCACTCAGGTTTCTTTATAGTCCAACTCTCATATCCATACATGACCACAAGAGAAACCATAGCCTTGACTAGATGGACCTTAGTCGGCAAAGTAATGTCTCTGCTTTTGAATATACTATCTAGGTTGGTCATAGCTTTTCTTCCAAGGAGTAAGCGTCTTTTAATTTCATGGCTGCAGTCACCATCTGCAGTGATTCTGGAGCCCCCCAAAATAAAGTCTGACACTGTTTCCACTGATTCCCCATCTATTTGCCATGAAGTGATGGGACCAGATGCCATGATCTTAGTTTTCTGAATGTTGAACTTTAAGCCAACTTTTTCACTCTCTTCTTTCACTTCCATCAAGAGGCTTTTTAGTTCCTCTTCACTTTCTGCCATAAGGGTGAGCTCATCTGCACATCTGAGGTTATTGATATTTCTCCCGGCAATCTTGATTCCAGCTTGTGTTTCTTCCAGTCCAGCCTTTCTCATGATGTACTCTGCATATAAGTTAAATAAGCAGGGTGACAATATACAGCCTTGATGTACTCCTTTTCCTATTGGGAACCAGTCTATTGTTCCATGTCCAGTTCAAACTGTTGCTTTCTGAACTGCATACAGATTTCTTAAGAGGCAGATTAGGTGGTCTGGTATTCCCATCTCTTTCAGAATTTTCCACCGTTTATTGTGATCCACACAGTCAAAGGCTTTGCCATAGTCAACAAAGCAGAAATAGATGTTTTCCTGGAACTCTCTTGCTTTTTCAATGATCCAGCGGATGTTGGCAATTTGATCTCTGGTTCTCTGCCTTTTCTAAAACCAGCTTGAACATCAGGGAGTTCACGGTTCATGTATTGCTGAAGTCTGGCTTGGAGAATTTTGAGCATTACTTTACTAGCATGTGAGATGAGTGCAATTGTGCGGTAGTTTGAGCATTCTTTGGCATTGCCTTTCTTTGGAATTGGAATGAAAACTGACCTTTTCCAGTCCTGTGGCCACTGCTGAGTTTTCCTAACTTGCTGGCGTATTGAGTGCAGTACTTTCACAGCATCATCTTTCAGGATTTGAAACAGCTCAACTGGAATGCCATCACCTCCACTAGCTTTGTTCATAGTGATGCTTTCTAAGGCCCACTTGACTTCAGATTCCAAGATGTCTGGCTCTAGGTGAGTGATCACATCATCATGATTATCTGGGTCGTGGAGATATTTTTTGTACAGTTCTTCTGCATATTTTTGCCACCTCTTCTTAATATCTTCAGCTTCTGTTAGGTCCATTCATGAGGGTTCCAGTATCATGACTTAATCACCTCCAAGAGGTCCTAATACTTGACCATACTTGTTGTTCAGTTGTTCAGTTGTGTCCGACTCTGTGACCCCATGGACTGTAGCATATCACACTACAGGTGTGATATGTGATTATGAGAATAGGGTGAGGCTCTGAAGTATGGTATTTTTTTCAGTAATATGATAATATTCTGTGATTTGTGCTTCTCTGGTGGCTCAGACAGTAAAGACTGCCTGTGATGGAAGGAGATTCAGATTTGATCCCTCTTAGAAAGATCCCCCGGAGAAGGAAATGGCAACTCATTCCAGTATTCTTGCCTGGAAAATTCCAAGGACAGAGGAGCCTGACAGGTTACAGTTAATGGGGTTGCAAAGAGTAGGAATGATTGAGTAACTAACAATTCACACTCTCTGTGATTTGCAACTTCATGGTCTTTAACTATTTGTTTTTATGTGTGTAGGCCAGAGAGTGGGGTGGTGGGGGGGATGATTTTTTCCACTGGTAAATTTAAATGCCTATGGAGGGGCCAAAAGGAACTTCTGTAGCTCCCAGGAAATTCAGAAAATACTCACGTTCAGAGAATTATATATTTATGTCTTTCTTTGGAAGGCCTGAAAAAGATGGGTTTAGTAACAGTTCTAGGCAACTGCAGTTTTCTTTGTGATTGCAATAGCTTTTCTCAGCTTCAGAGGAATTTTGATCTGATGAGTGTCTGTGCATAAATATAAAAATGGAAACATAGAAAAATGGTGGTAGAATGGCAATGATTCTCATTGCCACTGAGAATTGGCAGAAAAAAACTGGGGCTCTTACTGTCCTATTAGTCAGGATGAAGACAAATCCACATTGAAAACACATCTTGAAAATTTCTATTGAATTTTCAGCTTTGAACAGAAAAGAGGACACCCAGCTGGGGCACAGTCACATTTTAAAGGCATGACTCTCTGTCAACATGTTTTGCAATTCCACCCATCCATCCAAACATCCTACATACATGTATTTATTTACTTTTTTGCTCATTCACAGATATTTTCTGAGGAGCTACTCTATCCCAGGTACTCTGCAAGTTTCTAAGATACAATAACAAACAATTTAGACATATTCTCTGGCCTCATATTTCCTAGTGCTTATAGTCTACTTGGGAAAACATATGTCTTGAACAAATGGTTACATAAATATTAATTCAAATTGTATCAAGGCATATAATGGATAATTCAGTTCAGTTCAATTCAGTCGCTCAGTCGTGTCCAACTCTTTGTGAAACCATGGACTGCAGCACACATGGCTTCTCTGTCCATCACCAACTCCTGGAGTTTGCTCAAAATCATGTCCATTGAGTCAGTGATGCCATCTGACCAGCTCGTCCTCTGTCATCCCCTTCTCCTCCCACCTTCAATCTTTCCCAGCAACAGGATCTT
The DNA here is from genome assembly GCA_006410935.1 of Redunca redunca. Lineage (NCBI taxonomy): Eukaryota > Metazoa > Chordata > Mammalia > Artiodactyla > Bovidae > Redunca > Redunca redunca. The sequence goes on from SJYQ01001473.1 coordinate 1,182,950, forward strand.
TTCCAATGAGTCACATGTAGGCTTGTTGTTGTTCAGTCACTGTTTTGTTCGACTCTTTGAAACCCAATGGACTGCAGCACGCCAGGCTTCCCTGTCCATCACCATCTACTGGAGTTTGCTCAAACTCACATCCATTGAGTCAGTGATGCCATCCAACCATCTCGTCCTCTATTGTCCCCTTCACCCCCTTCCTTCAATCTTTCCCAGCAACAGGCTCTTTTATAAATGAGTCAACTCTATATCAGTTGGCCAAAGTCATCCAAGAATATCTTCCCTAAAGTATACTGACTAATAACCCCATTCTCATTTGCAACCCTTTGCTATATAAGGTAGCATAACCACAGATTTGAGGGGTTAGAGACGGTTTTTCTTTGGGAGGAGCATTTTCCTACTTAACACAATCATTAAAGGGCTATAGGAAGGAGAATAAATTGGAAAGCTATTGCCAATAAGGCTAGACATATAAAGGTTAACTTTTTAATTTTTTTTAATTTAGTCTTTTATTTGGATGAAAATTGCTTTACAATGTTGTTAGTTTCTGGTGTACCACTAAAGTTTGACTTAATAAGTTTCTGATTTAAGTATATGAAAATACTATGCTTTTGTTTATGAATATAGCAAGAATGAAAGGAGAGTCAGTGAAGGAATGAAGTGAGACTATGAGTTCAGGTTTGGGTTTGTTCAAGTGAGACAGCCAGTCAAGTAGAGATGTTAAACAGGCACTTGGAAATACTGGTCTGGAACTCAGAGCAGATATTTAGATTGGAGATACCCATTTTGAGTAACTGATGCATAAATTATAATTAACATTATAGAGATTTGCAGAGAAAATATGAGAAGAGAGCTTAGATCTGAGAGTGACCATTACTCTGCCCTAATAAAGTCTATTTATAAACCATTAAGATTCATATAGACTTCTCCTTCCATGACTCACACAGAATTCCAGGTTAATATATTTTGGAAAAATGATTATTTATCTTGATCTTAATAACATCCAGAGAGTGAAACTTCTGCCACCACTAACACAGATCTGTCTGGCTGTTCGATTATATGGCTAGCCCTTCATTTAGTGTGGGCAGCTTTATCTTCCAAGCCAAATAGCATGGCAAACTATGATGAAAATCAGAGGATTGCCAAGGAGGAAGTTATGCCTGCTTTTAAGGAAGGACTGTTATTATCACTTCTAACATTGAGAAGAGAAGTCTGTATAAATGGGGAGGGTGGCACACCCTGCTCACTGTATATCCTCTATTGTGTCTTATCTTCCATTCTCAGTAGTGAAAGTGAAGTCGCTCAGTCGTGTCTGACTCTTTGCCACCCCATGGACTGTAGACTACCACACTCCTGGGATTTTCCATGGGATTTTCCAGGCAAGAGCACTGGAGTGGGTTGCCATTTCCTTCGCCAGGGGATCTTCCTGACCCAGGGATCGAACCCAGGTCTCCTGCATTATAGGTAGATGCTTTACCATCTGAGCCACCAGGGAAGTCTCAGCAGTAGCAACATTTAATCAGCTATTCAGTTCAGTGGTTTCTCAGGACAGTAACATTTATAGTCATCGAGGAACCTATGAAAAGTTCAAGTTCCTCAGTCCCATCTGAGACCTACAGAATCAGAAATCCTGAGCGTGGGACCCAGGTCTGTATTTGAACAAGAAGTTGTCCAAATGATTCCTGTGCATACTGAAGTTTGAGAATCATTGGTTTAAAGTATAAGAGTTACTTTATTAACACATGAAGAACCTTGGGTTATGTACTGTATTTGGGTGAACAGCTTACTGGTACACAGCATCGTTTCTTAACCCTGGCACACCTCTAGTCTGGTTCCAATGGTCATGGATTTCTTTTATGATCTCACCCTGTTTAAATTACATTCTCAAATGTATTACTTTTTTTTTCTAGATTAACAATGAAGATTACAGTTTCTCTATGATTAGTATTATAAGGCCTATTGCTGCATTCTGGAGAAGGCAATGGCACCCCACTCCAATACTCTTGCCTGGGAAATCCCATGGATGGAGGAGCCTGGTAGGCTGCAGTCCATGGGGTCACTAAGACTCGGACACGACTGAGCGACTTCACTTTCACTTTTCACTTTCATGCATTGGAGAATGAAATGGCACTCCACTCCAGTGTTCTTGCCTGGAGAATCCCAGGGATGGAGGAGCCTGGTGGGCTGCCGTCTACGGGGTCACACGGACTCAGACATGACTGAAGTGAGTTAGCAGTAGCAGTAGCTGGTTTTTCTCCCAGGGCTTAAGTCCAAGAGTCTTCCTGACTCAGCTCTTGTCAGATATCTCTTTAAAGACTTTTTCAGTGGCTCCCACTTCCCTCACATCCTTATTTCTTTTTTTACCTTTTCATTTCATGTTGTTTCCCTTTCTCTGTTCTCTGCCAGGGTCTATAATAATTTTCTTGACACATATTTACAAGTCTTTGTCCTTGTATTTGGTTTACCTAAAATGGTTCTTATCTGTAGAAACATGTAGATATAAATATGACAAGAAAAGGGATGTTAGTTCTACATTTTCCAATGTTCCGATGTCCAATTTTCAAGAAAATTTTTACTGAAATCCTACATTTATCACTTGCTTCATGTGTGACCTTGAGTTATTTTACAATTATGAGCATCAGCTTTTCTGTCTTCAGTATGGGAACAATATTAGCACTGATCTCAGAAATTTCCTTATTAAATAAGATATTGCACATGAAGTACTTAGCATAGTACCTAGTGAATGATAAACATTCAATAAATATTGACTATTATTATTTTAAAAGGCAATCACTTTTTTTGATAGCAGTCCATTTTAGGCTGCTACAAGAGAACACTTGGGTGGATTATAAACAACAGAAATATATTTTGCACAGTTCCAGAGGTTGAAAGTCCCAGATGATGGTGCCAAGCATGGCCAGGTGAAGGCCTTGGGTTGCAGAATTCTCACCATGTCCTCACATAACATAAAGAGGGCTCAAGAGCTCTCTGAGGCCTCTTTTATAACAGCACTAATCCCATTCAGGAGGACCCTGCCCTCATGACCTAATCACCTCCCACTGGCCCCATCTCTTAATAACATCACCTTGGACATCAGCTTTGCAACATACATATTTGGGTATGGGTAGCAGAAACATTCAGACCATAGCAGTTTATAAGCCTACTTGGATATGTCCTAGGAAATCCTCCCTTATGAATTAATAGCTCTTACCTGCTAATTCAAATTAAGCTGGCAATGACATAGTAATCTCCAGACTCCCCCCACCCTACCCCCACCCCCGTCATAAAATCCTGAAGGAAATCAATCCTGAATCTTCATTGAAAGGACTGATGCTGAAGCTGAAGCTCCAATACTTTGGCCACCTGATGCAAAGAACTGACTCATTTGAAAAGACTGATGCTGGAAAAGATTGAAGGCAGGAGGAGAAGGGGATGACAGAGGACAAGGTGGTTGGATGGCATCACCGACTCAACAGACATGAGTTTGATCATGTTCCAGGAGATGGTGAAGGACAGGGAAGCCTGATGTGCTGCAATCCATGGGGTCACAAAGAGTCAGACATGACTGAGCAACTGAACAACAACAACCATGGCACCATAGCAAATAATTTTAAAGCTGCTTTTACCCTAGGGATGCTAATAAATATTGATTAAATCACTTTTATTTAGAGACATTTTCCTTTTTTAATTTTTGTATTTTTAATTGAAGAATAATTGCTTTACAGTATTGTGTTGGTTTCTGCCAAGAAGAAACATGAATCAGCCTATGTCCTCTCCCATTTCCCCTCCCTCTTGAACCTACCCCCCTCCTCCTTCCCCATCTCACTCTCTAGGTTGCTACAGAGCTCTGGTTTGATTCCCCAGAGTCATTCACCAGATTCCCATTGGCTATTTATTTTACATATGGTAATGTAGATTAATTCAGTTCAGTCGCTCAGTCGTGTCTAACTCTTTGCGATCCCATGGACTGCAGCACGCCAGGCTTCCCTGTCCATCACCAACTCCTGGAGTTTACTCAGACTCATGTCCTTCCTGTCGGTGATGCCATCCAGCCATCTCATCCTCTGTCATCCCCTTCTCCTCCTACCCTCAATCTTTCCCAACATCAGGGTCTTTTCCAATGAATTTGCTCTTCACATCAGGTGGCCAAAGTATTGGAGTTTCAGCTTCAGCATCAGTCCTTCCAATGAACACCCAGGACTGATCTCCTTTAGGACGGACTGGTTGGATCTCCTTGCAGTCCAAGGGACTCTCAAGAGTCTTCTCCAACACCACAGTTCAAACGCATTAATTCTTCGGCACTCAGCTTTCTTCACAGTCCAACTCTTGCATCCATACATGACCACTGGAAAAACCATAGCCTTGACTAGATGGACCTTTATTGGCAACGTAATGTCTCTGCTATTTAATATGCTGACTAGGTTTTGTTTCCATGTTATTCTCTCCTTACATCCCACTCTCTCCTACCTCCCCTACCCCTATGTCCATAAGTCTGTTCTCTATCTGTAGAGACATTTTTCTAATTAGGTTACAACTCAATGAACCATTTTAATTGCATTTCAATTACTATTATTAACTTTGAACAGTAATACTCAGAGATGTACATCTTTCTGTGCCTTATATCTTTTCTTTCCCTCAAAGCACCTCAAGTCATATAATTTGTTTCAATTTCCCATTCCAGATTAGAGTACAATCTAGAAATTAGAGTATTTCCATCTGTCTTAGGAATTTGGCTGACTAATAGTAAAATTAAAAATTTAGGTAAGAACTTTTAAATTAGCAATTATGATTAATTTCAGGGGCTTCCCTGGTGGCTCAGAGGTTAAAGCGTCTGCCTCCAATGTGGGAGACCCGGGTTCAATCCCTGGGTTGGGAAGATCCCCTGGAGAAGGAAATGGTAACTCCAGTATTCTCACCTGGAGAATCCCATGGACAGAGAAGGCTGGTAGGCTACAGTCCATGGGGTCACAAAGAGTCGGACACGACTGAGCAACTTCACCCTTCATTAATTTCAATATTTAAAAAGACTGTTGGCACTTTAATCACTTAAATAGCATCAAAGTGTATTTAACAGGAAAGTGCTTTACATTACACTGTTTTTGATTAGCATGACAATTCACTATATTCATATTTATTTCACCTAGGTGTTTGAGATATGTTTTTTATGAATTTGATTCATCTCTCTGCAAGAAATATTAAGGCTCAATATATATATAAATGTAAAGAAAAGTACTGATCTTCATCTAATAGTAATAGAAAAACCTAGTGACAAAAACATTTCATGTTTAAAGGGTAGAAATTGTGATGGACTGATTTACTTATACTATTTTAGAAAATTTAAAGTCAGATAGTTAGTTCTGTCAAACATTCTATAAATATATTCTCAGGAAAAAAACAACCCAAGGCAAGAGCTAGAGTTTCTACTTTTAGTCTTTAACTATGCTAGAAGCTAAATTAAAGACTAGGTCTCATATAAAAGTTATACTGGTAGGCCACAGTGAACCTAAACCTTGGCTATTCTGGAGTGCATTTACTGGGTTATGGATTAAGTCGAGTAACAAATAAGAACATATGAGCTTTAAAAAGTGACCTAATGAGAAAAATATGCACTTTTTAAGACGTATCTATTGCTGGTATCTACATAAAAATCCTTGGATTCCACATTGTATACACTGCACAGTGGGGTATCTCCCTTTGGACTATCAGATTTGCTCAGTGAATATGCAACAATCCTTCATCAGAGATCTAGGAAAGTGGACAAATGGGTTAAGGGAAGATAAAGCAAAAAGCAGTAACATCCCCATGTTGTGACTGTATTTCTTATTAAATCATTCTTTGTCTAACACTGGGCCTGGGTGTGTATGGAAAGGAGGTTGTTGAACCAATAGCAGTCAGTTGAAGCAAATACATTTTCTTATAGGGAATGGAGGGAAGGATGGGTAGAAGGAGATATCCCATTTCAGAAATTTTAAAATGCAAAAAACAAAACAAAACAAAACTGTAAGTGTAAGAATTAAGAAATGTTGGACTATACTCCTAGAAAGCTATTTATATAATATTTTGGTCCTTAAATTATTACCTTGAAATCAAGCTTACATTTTTGAATAATGCACTTTATTTCTCTACCACTCTACTTCCAAACCAATAACAAATCAGCCAAGTCTACAATGTGTGTAAAATATACTTGAGAATAAACCTTGCTTTCACATTGTTTAGAATGTTCATAATTTTTTATTTTCTCTTCCCCTAGATCTACAGTTTATAATGATAGATATTCTAGTATTGAAAAGCCAGACTGATTGCTGAATTAAATGGGTGATTGTTCTGTGGAATCTTCCATTTCTCTCTTTTTCTTGTCTGTACTAAACTGCCTTGAACTCCTTTGGGTTGACCTAAAATTTTCTAAAACATGTAGTTAAAGGAAGAAATAGTCACTATTTAAGTAGACTGTTGACACTTTGATCAATTTCAATGGAATCAGATGAACTGATTCTCTCTTATACTCATAAAGTGAAAAGAAAGTGAAAGTGAAGTCGCTCAGTTGTGTCTGACTCTTTGGGATCCCATAGACTGTCTAGCACATTCCTCCGTCTGTGGGATTTTCCAAGCAAGGGTACTAGAGCGGGTTGCCATTGCCTTCTCCAGAGGATCTTCACAACCTAGGGATTGAACCCAGGTCTCCCGAATTGTAGGCAGATGCTTTAACTTCTGAGCCACCAGGGAAGTCTCTTATAAGGATGGTATAAATTTGATCAACTTCCCTGTTGAGCAACTTGTCAATATATATAAGAACCCTCATATTGTTTAAGGCAGAAGTTCCAGTTCTAAAAGAGTAACTGGACAAATAAGGCAAATGTGAATGCCAAAGTATTTACACCTTAAAATGGCCTAAATAGTGAAAAATGAAAATTAATGTATATTTTAAAAGAGAGGACTAGTTAAATAAGTAACAGTACAGGTATGAAGGAGATATAGTCATTAATAATTTGCTATGGGTATATCAATTAATATGAAAAATGAGCCTTGATATATATAGGGAAAGCAAATCAGCCAAGATGGTGTGGTCAGGCTCTCTCACCCCACAGCCTCTTGCTCTTGCCCCACGTTTTGTAAATAATAATTATGTAACATCTGAGATCACTTAGATCACTGTGCATGGGGATCACGAGGTCCTCGGAAGGTCACAGGCTGCCGTGTGTGGTACGCCTGTATGCACTTCACCATGAAAGCCCTGGCTGCTGCAGCACTGGGGCTACCCTGGAGCAGCCTCATGGTTATGTTATATAAGGCTAAGTTATGGCTCTGTCGTGGTTATGTTATGGCTCTTTTGTGGCTGCTGCTGCGGCTGCTGCATCAGAAAGGAGAGAGGCTGTGTTTTGGCTGCCATGCCAGCCAGGAGAGAATAAACCTGTCTGCAGTTCCTATGGTTCCTTGTATTTTCCTCCAGTTTCCCCGCTCGCACCTTACCTACCTGGATTCAACAAACAGTGTAAACAGTGTGAACAGCAAGACAGTTGGCACTGTGAGCGGGATCAACGGTACAATATAATATTATGTGAAAAACTTACAAAACTGTATACAGAGTATGCTCTAGTTGTAAATATATCAATATTCATATCTTCCAATAAAATAACTTTCATTTTTAAACAAAGCATCAAAGTGTTAATTGACACTAACATGCAAAACTTTTAAAAATGTTTTTTATCTAATTCATGGCAGTTTATTCTCAGGATAATCTTTAGGCATAAACACATTAAAGGTGTTGAGGAAATTCATCTAGCTCAATCCAGAGAAAAATATGTAGATAAATCAAGCTTAACTTTGATATATTCTTATTTGTCTTTCAGTATTTTCTTTAACTTCATGGTTTTCTTTTCTTTTCTGAAAAATCAGTCCTCACAGCAAGAAATTTACTCTGATGTATTCTCCCATACATTCTTCTAAAATTTTTATTATATAGACATTGCTTTGGAATCAGGGTGAAGTTGTTCTTTTATTTTATTCATTTCAAATTACTTTTCTTAGAAAATACAGAAGTGAAAAATACTCTAAAGAATGCAAACTAGTACAGCCACTATTGAGAACAGTGTGGAGATTCCTTAAAAAACTGAAAATAGAACTGCCTTATGACCCAGCGATCCCACTGCTGGGCGTACACACTGAGGAAACCAGAACTGAAAGAGACACGTGTACCCCAATGTTCATCACGGCACTATTTAGAATAGCCAGGACATGGAAGCAACCTAGATGTCCATCAGCAGATGAATGGATAAGAAAGCTGTGGTACATATACACAATGGAGTATTACTTGGCCATTAAAAAGAATACATTTGAATCAGTTCTAATGAGGTGGATGAAACTGGAGCCGATTATACAGAGTGAAGTAAGCCAGAAAGCAAAACACCAATACAGTATACTAACGCATATATATGGAATTTAGAAAGATGGTAACGATAACCCTGGATGTGAGACAGCAGAAGAGACACAGATGTATAGAACAGTCTTTTGGACTCTGTGGGAGAGGGAGAGGGTGGGATGATTTGGGAGAATGGCATTGAAACATGTATAATATCATATAAGAAACGAATCACCAGACTAGGTTCAATGCAGGGTGAAGGATGCTTGGGGTTGGTGCACTGGGATGACTTGGAGGGATGGTGTAGAGAGGGAGGTGGGAAGAGAGTTCGGGATTGGGAACACGTGTATGCCCGTGATGGATTCATGTTGATGTATGGCAAAACCAATACAATATTGTAAAGTAAAAAATAATAATAATAAATAAAGATTTGGGGGGAGAAAAAAAAAGTGTCCACACAATGTGGGCTGGGCAGTAATGTACTACATGGGGGAGGGAAAGGCATTGATGCAAGCTGGAGAAATAAAGAAAGTTAAGTTGGTGCATGCAAGAGACCATGTGCAGACTGACAAGAAAAATAAATGGAAAAACAAAGATGGCAAAAATAAAAAAAAATCATAGATCATACATGAAAAAAAAAAGGAATCATTCCTGTAGGAAGTATATTTCAGTAGTCAATCTTGGACAGCTTAGTAAGAAGTGTTTTGTTGTCTAGTTACTGGTAAAAAGCTGTACTTTTCCAAGTAGTAATTTACATGTAAATAGCAATCACCAAATAGCAACAAGAGCATAACAATAATCTTGCAGCTGTTTATATATCATTTGCTTCTTAAGGACCCCCATGGAGAAAAGTAAATGATAACCATGGACAAATCAACCTATTTTCTTTTTTGTAGAAATATGTGTTTCTAACTTAACCTGTTTGCAGCTGAGGATAGAGCAATATTGGGTCCATGCTACCGGCCAGTTCTAAACCAAGTCAAATAACAGTTTAGAATAATCTTTTAAGAGAGTATTCTTATGCCTCTTTTTTTTTTTTTTTTTTTACACAATAGATCATTCTGTGGGCATACATGTCACTTGGTGAGTGAAATTCAGAGAACGCCTGGAAAAAATTGTTTTGAACCAGTTTTTTTAAAAGGAGACTAAAAGTTCACACTCTGATATGATTAATGTAGAAAATTTCTGTGCCTTAAGAAATAGAGATTTAAAATGCTAGCCACAGGTTTTTTATTATTTTTTTCTAGGTAAACAATGTAATCTGAAAAATATAAATAGAATATGTGAATAATGCTTTTTAGTTACTATAAGCTATTTTCATATACACTTTACAGTTTTAAAATAGAAGTTAACAATTAAACATAAGAAACATTTAAAGACAAGATAGTCTTGGAAAGAGAAAACCATTCTACCTACTAAAATGTTTTTTTGTATTCCAAAGCCTTTGATTATGGTCAATTCTGTCAACCTTTATAAGGTTAGGTGATTTTGCAAACCATAAAGTATGACACTAAAATAACATCAGCTTCCAAATGAAAAAGATCTATTAGTTAAAATTCAAAGCAATTACAAATCCTCATTAACTCAGCACAGCTGAAGACAATAGATAAGTCAAAAATGCTGCTTGGTTTCAAATCAATTCCCTGTTATTGAATAGTTTGCACCCAGAAATTTATTATTGACTCAAAGAGTCATCTGCATTTTATATTAATGGCATTTCTTTTGTCTATCACAAAATAATATCACACAGTCATGGTTAAAAGATACTACAAATAAGCAGTGTTGCCTTTACACCAGATTTTATGGCCCTTCCCATCTTTGCTTTTTATTGATCACAAAAATTGAGAGTCAGAGTAGAGTTCAGCAGCATTCATTCTGCTGTAGTGAGTTCAGTCTCACAGTTGTGAAGGAAATTCTTGCAATCCCTTAAAAGGCTACATTCAGAGACAGAGTTAAATAAATAAGTTAAAGTCCTTTTCTTAGGAAGGCACGTGATATCCTCAAAAGTAATACAAATGTTAAAGGCAGTTTCTATATTATTTCATAACCATAGTTTGCCATGTGAGATTTTATCTTCAATTTTTACAAACCTCTGTAAACTAGGCATTCAGTTCAGTTCAGTCCCTCAGTTGTGTCCGACTCTTTGTGACCCCATGGACTGCAGTATGTTAGGCTTCCCTGTCCATCAACTCCCAGAATTTGCTCAAATGGATGTCCATAGAGTTGGTAATGCCATCCAAGCATCTCATCCTCTGTCATCCCCTTCTCCTCCTGCCTCAATCTTTCCCAGCATCAGGGTCTTTTCGAATGAGTCAGTTCTTCACATCAGGTGGGCAAAGTATTGGACCATCAGCATCAGTCCTTCCAATGAATATTCAGAACTGATTTCCTTTAGAATGGACTGGTTTGATCTCCTTGCAGTCCAAGGGACTCTCAAGAGTCTTCTCCAACACCACATTTCAAAAGCATCAATTCTTCAGCTCCCATATCCATGCACGACTAGTAGAAAAATAATAGCTTTGACAAACCCTTGTCAGCAGAGCAATGTCTCTATTTTTTAATACACTGTCTAGGTTTGTCACAGCTTTTCTTCCAAGGAGGAAGCATCTTTTAATTTCATAGCTACTGTCACCATCTGCACTGATTTTGGAGGCCAACAAAATAAAGTTTCTCACTGTTTCCATTGTGAGAAATAGATGGAATAGTTTTCATTCCATCTGTTTGCCATGAAGTAATGGGACTGGATGCCATGATCTTCATTTTTTGAATGTTGAGTTTCAAACCAGCTTTTTCACTCTCCTCTTTCACTTTCATTAAGAGAATCTTAGTTCTTCTTTGCTTTCTGCCATAAGGGTGGTGTCATCTGCATAGCAGATGTTATTGATTTTCTCCTGGAAATCTTGATTCCAGCTTGTGCTTCATCCAGTCCAGCATTTCACATGATGTACTCTGTGTATAAATTAAATCAGCAGGGTAGCAATAAATGGCCTTGACTTTCNTTGACATACTCTGTTGTTCCATGCCCAGATCTAACTGTTGCTTGTTGATCTTCATACAGATTTCTCAGGAAGCAGGTCAGGTGGTCTGGTATTCCCATCTCTTTAAAAATTTTCCACAGTTTATTGTGATCCACACAGTTAAAGGCTGTAGCATAGTAAATGAAGCAGAAGATGATATATTTCTAGAATTCTCTTCCTTATTCTATGATGCAATGAATGTTGTCAATTTGATCTCTGGTTCCTCTGCCTTTTCTAAATCCAGCTTGAACATCTGGAAGTTCACATACTGTTGAAGCATGACTTTTAGAATTTTGAGCATTACTTTGATAGCATGTGAGATGAGTGCAACTGTGCAGTAGTTTGAGCATTCTTTGGCATTGCCTTTCTTTGGGATTGGAATGAAAACTGACCTTTTCCAGTCCTGTGGCCACTGCTGAGTTTACCAAATTTGCTGGCATATTGAGTGCAGCACTTTCACAGCATCGTCTTTTAGCATTTGAAATAGTTCAGTTGGAATTCCATCACCTCCACTAGCTTTGTTCATAGTGATACTTCCTAAGGTCCACTTGACTTCACACCCTAGGATGCTCTACAAGAGTGATCACACCATTGTGGTTATCTGGGTCATTAAGATCTTTTTTGTATAGTTTTTCTGTGTATTCTTGCCACCTCATCTTAATATTTTCTGTCTCTATTAGGTCCATACCATTTCTGTCCTTTATTGTCTCCTTCTTTGCATGAAATGTTCCCTTGGTATCACTTATTTTCTTGATGAGATCTCTAGTCTTTCCCATTCTATTGTTTTCTTCTATTTCTTTGCATTGGTCACTTAGGAGGGCTTTTTTATCTCTCCTTGTTATGGTTTGGAACTCTTTATTCAGATGGGTATTTCTTTCCCTTTCTCTTTTTCCTTTCACTTCTTTTCCTTTCTCAGCTATTTGTAAGCCCTCTTCAGACAACCATTTTGGCTTTTGCATTTCTTTCTTGGGAATGACTTTGATCACTGCCTCCTGTACAATGTTATGAACCTCTGCCCATAGTTCTTCAGGCACTCTATTAGATCTAATCCCTTTAATCTATTTGTCACTTCCACTGTATAATCATAAGTGATTTAATTTAGGTCATACTGGAATGGCCTAATGGTTTTCCCTAGTTTTTTCAGTTTCAGCAGAATTTTGCAATAATGACTTCAAGATATGAGCCACAGTCCGCCCCTGGCCTTGTTTTAGCTGACTGTATAGAGCTTCTCCGTCTTCAGCTGCAAAGAATATAATCAATATGATTTCAGTATTGACCATCTCATGATGTCTATGTGATCTCTTGTGCTGTTGGAAGAGAGTGTTTTCCGTAGAAAACCAGTGTGTTCTCTTGATAAAACTCTGTAGCCATTACAATGCTTCATTTCATACTCCAAGGCCAAACTTGCCGGTTACTTCAGGTATTTCTTGACTTTCTACTTTTGCACTCCAGTCCTCTAAGACGAAAAGGACATTTTTATTTGGAGTTAGCTCTAGAAGGTCTTGTAGGTCTTCATCAGTTCAGTTCAGTTGAGTCACTCAGTCGTGTCCGACTCTTTGCGACCCCATGAATTGCAGCATGCCAGGCCTCCCTGTCCATCACCATCACCCAGAGTTCACACAGACTCACGTCCATTGAGTCCGTGATGCCATACAGCCTTTTCATCCTCGGTCGTCCCCTTCTCCTCCTGCCCCCAATCCCTCCCAACATCAGAGTCTTTTCCAATGAGTCAACTCTTCGCATGAGGTGGCCAAAGTACTGGAGCTTCAGCTTCAGCATCATTCCTTCCAAAGAAATCCCAGGGTATATCTCCTTCAGAATGGACTGGTTGGATCTCCTTGCAGTCCAAGGGACTCTCAAGAGTCTTCTCCAACACCACAGTTCAAAAGCATCAATTCTTCGGCCCTCAGCCTTCTTCACAGTCCAACTCTCACATCCATACATGACCACAGGAAAAACCATAGCCTTGACTAGACGGACCTCAGTCGGCAAAGTAATGTCTCTGCTTTTGAATATGCTGTCTAGGTTGGTCATAACTTTTCTTCCAAGGAGTAAGCGTCCTTTAACTTCATGGCTGTAGTCACCATCTGCAGTGATTTTGGAGCCCAAAAAAATAATGTCTGACACTGTTTCCACTGTTTCCCCATCTATTTCCCATGAGGTGATGGGACTGGATGCCATGATCTTCATTTTCTGAATGTTGAGCTTTAAGCCAACTTTTTCACTCTCCTCTTTCACTTTCATCAAGAGGCTT
>SJYQ01001473.1:1219234-1254789 GCA_006410935.1 Redunca redunca
GATGCCATGATCTTCGTTTTCTGAATGTTGAGCTCTAAGCCAACTTTTTCACTCTCTTCTTTTACTTTCATTAAGACGCATTTTAGTTCCTCTTCACTTTCTACCATAAGGGTGGTGTCATCTGCATATCTGAGGTTATTGATATTTCTCCCGGCAATCTTGATTCCAGCTTGTGTTTCTTCCAGTCCAGCGTTTCTCATGATGTACTCTGCATATAAGTTAAATAAGCAGGATGACAATATACAGCCTTGACACACTCCTTTTCCTATTTGGAACCAGTCTGTTGTTCCATGTCTAGTTCTAACTGTTGCTTCCTGACCTGCATACAGATTTCTCAAGAGGCAGGTCAGGTGGTCTGGTATTCCCATCTCTCTCAGAATTTTCCATAGTTTCTTGTGATCCACACAGTCAAAGGCTTTGGCATGATCAATAAAGCAGAAATAGATGTTTTTCTGGAACTCTCTTGCTTTTTCCAGGATCCAGCGAATGTTGGTAATTTGATCTCTGGTTCCTCTGCCTTTTCTAAAATCAGCTTGAACATCAGGAAGTTATGACCCAGCAATCCCACTGCTGGGCATACACACTGAGGAAACCAGAATTGAAAGAGACACATGTACCCAGTGTTCATCACAGCACTCTTTAGAATAGCCAGGACATGGAAACAACCTAGATGTCCATCAGCAGATGAATGGATAAGAAAGCTGTGGTACATATACACAATGGAATATTACTCAGCCATTAAAAAGAATACATTTGAATCAGTTCTAATGAGGTGGATGAAACTGGAGCCTATTATATAGAGTGAAGTAAGCCAGAAAGTAAAACACCAATACAGTATACTAACATATATATATGGAATTTAGAAAGATAGTAATGATAACCCTGTACGCGAGACAGCAANTAACCCTGTATGCGAGACAGCAAAAGAGACGGACTCTGAGGGAGAGAGAGAGGGTGGGATGATTTGGGAGAATGGCATTGCAACATGTATACTATCATGTAAAATACGAATCGCCAGTCTATGTTCGATACAGGATACAGGATGCTTGGGGCTGGTGCACGGGGATGATCCAGAGAGATGATATGGGGTGGGAGGTGGGAAGGGGGTACAGGATTGGGAACTCATGTACACCCATGGTGGATTTTTGTCAATGTATGGCAAAACCAATACAGTATTGTAAAGTAAAATAAAGTAAAAATAAAAATTAAAGAAAAATAAAAAGAAGCAATCCAATTAAAAAAAAATGAACAAAGGACAAAACAGATATTTTTCCAGAGAAGACATACAGATGACCTATGGAAACAACAGTATACTCACTATCACTAATCATCAGGGAAATATACATTTAAATCACTGTGTCCATCAACAGAGGAATGAAAAAAAAAATGTTGCACATGTATATGATAGAATATTATTGAGTCATAAAAAGGAATGAAATAGTGCCATTTGCAGAGACATAGATAGAACTAAAGACTGTCAGAGTAAGTCAAAAAGAGGAAAACAAATATCATACAAATATCATTTATATGTGGAATCTAGAAAAACGGTACAGATAAGTTATTTTCAAAGAAGAAACAGAGACACACACATGCAACATATTCTCCGCTCAGTCTCAGCTCATGCATCTCTTCTAGGAGCACCAGGAGAAGCCTAGATATTCTGCTGCCTACCGTCTCCTTCATGACAAGGATGTGATGGAGGTAGCAAGAATAACCCCTGAGTTCCAATCCTAGCTTTTCCTTTTAGCAGCAAGCTTATGAAAACCCTGGGAAATCTTATGAAACCCTAAGTCAACCCTGAGTGTTAGTTTCCTTAATACCTGCAAAATAGGTATTATAAACCTGCCTTTCCAATTGTAGTATTGATATTTGCCTACATTAGTGCAAGATACAAAGAATGTGTTACATCAAGACTAACTCTTCACTGCTCTACTTTTATTAGTTGGGTACAGCAGTAGGCAAACTTCTCTGCTTCTTATTGCCTATGCTAAATATCATCCCTACTTTATTCACTTTCACTTTCCTCACTACTTCTAGATCATATAAAATATATCATGAAAATTCTAGGATGCAAGTGTAGTGAAGAAACCTGTATACAACAAAAAGGCTAGAAGAACATATGTTTGTAGAAGGATACCATAAATCTCTTAATTATAAAGAGAATAATCCTTTGAGATTCAGATGTGAAAGTAGTGAAGAGAAGGTGTAATAATGGAGGGAACAAACCATCCTGATAGATACTGTCACCTACCCATTCTTCTCAAAGGAAAATACCTAAGGTTGGTTATCTATCTATTTAACTCTGTATCTATCTGTCACCTACTAATGGTCTAAAGTCAACTGTATCTTCACCCAAGGATTATCCCTGTTAATATTTTGCTATTATTCTTTCATCAAGATCTAAAATTATACAGATTTCAGATACAGTTTTTAAATTATGTTTCATTCATATAAGCATCTATTACAAATAAATTCCTATAAGGCCAGGTGACTAAAGTAAAAAAGAAAAAAAAGTAAAACTATCAGGTATAACTGTGTTTGAAACAACAGGGGATCACTAGTTTTTGCAACAAACTGTGTCCGAGAACCAGATAGATCCTTCATACTTCCAGCTAATAGTCTCCTTTAAATGTACTTCAAAAAACATGAATTCATTGGCTGAATCATATAACTTTATTTAATCATCTCCCTATTCTGGGACATCTCAGTTCAGTTCAGTTCAGTCACCCAGTCATGTCCGACTCTTTGCAACCTCATGAATCGCAGCACTCCAGGCCTCCATGTCCTTCACCAACTCCCGGAGTTCACTCAGATTCACGTCCATTGAGTTAGTGATGCCATCCAGCCATCTCATCCTCTGTCATCCCCTTCTCCTCCTGCCCCCAATCCCTCCCAACATCAGAGTCTTTTCCAATGAGTCAACTCTTCGCATGAGGTGGCCAAAGTACTAGAGCTTCAGCTTTAGCATCATTCCTTCCAAAGAAATCCCAGGGTTGATCTCCTTTAGAATGGACTGGTTGGATCTCCTTGCAGTCCAAGGGACTCTCACGAGTCTTCTCCAACACCACAGTTCAAAAGCATCAATTCTTCAGTGCTCAGCTTTCTTCACAGTCAAACTCTCACCCCCACACATGACCACTGGAAAAACAATAGCCTTGACTAGATGGAACTTTGTTGGCAAAATAATGTCTCTGCTTTGAATATGCTATCTAGGTTGGTCATAACTTTTCTTCCAAAGAGTAAGTGTCTTTTAATTTCAAGGATGCAATCACCATCTGCAGTGATTTTGGAGCCCAAAAAAATAAAGTCTGACACTGTTTCCACAGTTTCCCCATCTATTCCCATGAGGTGATGGGACAAGATGCCATGATCTTAGTTTTCTAAATGTTGAGCTTTAAGCCACTATTTTCACTCTCTTCTTTCACTTTCATCAAGAGGCTTCTTAGTTCCTCTTCACTTTCTGCCATAAGGGTGGTGTCATCTGCATATCTGAGGTTATTGATATTTCTCCTGGCAAGCCTGACTCCAGCTTGTGTTTCTTCCAGTCCAGTGTTTCTCATGATGTACTCTGCATATAAGTTAAATAAGCAGGGTGACAATATACAGCCTTGATCTACTCCTTTTCCTATTTGGAACCAGTCTGTTGTTCCATGTCCACTTCTAACTGTTGCTTCCTGACCTGCATAGAGGTTTCTCAAGAGGCAGGTCAGGTGGTCTGTTATTCCCATCTCTTTCAGAATTTTCCACAGTTTATTGTGATCCACACAGTCAAAGGCTTTGGCATGATCAATAATGCAGACATATATGTTTTTCTGGAACTCTCTTGCTTTTTTAATGAGCCAGCAGATGTTGGCAATTTGATCTCTGGTTCCTCTGCCTTTTCTAAAACACGCTTGAACATCTGGAAGTTTGTGGTTTATGTATTGCTGAAGCCTGACTTGGAGAATTTTGAGCATTACTTTACTAGAGTGTGAGATGAGTGTGAGATGAGCATTCTTTGGCATTGCCTTTCTTTGGGATTGGAATGAAAACTGACCTTTCAAGTCCTGTGGCCACTGCTGAGTTTTCCAAATTTGCTGGCATATAGAGTGCAGCACTTTTTCAGCATCATCATCCAGGATTTGAAATAGCTCAACTAGAATTCCATCACCTCCACTAGCTTTGTTCGTAGTGATGCTTTTTAATGCCCACTTGACTTCACATTCCAGGATGCCTAGCTCTAGGTAAGTGATCACACCATCGTGATTATCCAGGTCATGAAGATTTTTTTTGTACAGTTTTCTGTGTATTTTTTCCACCTCTTCTTAATATCTTCTGCTTCTGTTAGGTCCATACCATTTCTGTCCTTTATCGAGCCCAACTTTGCATGAAATGTTCCCTTGGTATCTCTAATTTTCTTGAAGAGATCTCTAGTCTGTCCCATTCTGTTGTTGTCCTCTATTTCTTTGCACTGATCGCTGAAGAAGGCTTTCTTATCCCTTCTTGGTATTCTTTGGAACTCTGCATTCAGATGCTTATATCTTTCCTTTTCTCCTTTGCTTTTCACTTCTTTTCTTTTCACAGCTATTTGTAAAGCCTCCTCAGACAGCTATTTTGCTTTTTGGCATTTTTTTTCCAGTGGGATGGTCTTGATCCCTGTCTCCTGTACAATGTCACAAACCTCAGTCTATAGTTCATTAGGCACTCTATCTACCAGATCTAGGCCCTTAAATCTATTTCTCACTTCCATTGTATAATCATAAGGGATTTGATTTACGTTATACCTGAATGGTGTAGTGGTTTTCCCTACTTTCTGCAATTTAAGTCTGAATTTGGCAATAAGGAGTTCATGATCTGAGCCACAGCCAGCTCCTGGTTTTGTTTTTGTTGACTGTATAGAGCTTCTTCATCTTTGGCTGCACAGAACATAATCAATCTGATTTTGGTGTTGACCATCTGGTGATGTCCATGTGTAGAGTCTTCTCTTGTGTTGTTGGAAGAGGGTGTTTGCTATGGACATCTAGTTGTCCCGTATTTTTTCTATGATAAATCATATTTCATTAAACATTGGAATCTACTTTTGCTCTCAGGGATAAAAGTCTTATAAGTAAAAATTGTGGGAAACATATAGATGTCTCTGCTGCTGTTGGTGCTGCTGCTAAGTCATTTTAGGGAAGTCTGACTCTGTGGGACTCCATAGATAGAAGTAAAGAATCCTCCAGGCTCCTCAGTCATTGGGAATCTCCAGGCAAGAACTCTGGAGTGGATTGCCATTTCCTTCTCCCATGCATGAAAGTGAAAAGTGAAAGTGATAGTCACTCAGTTTTGCTTGAGCACCCAACTCTTAGTGACCCCATGGACTGCAGCCTACCAGGCTCCTCCAATGGATTTTCCTGGCAAGAGTACTGGAGTGGAGTGCCATTGCCTTCTCTGAAACATATAGGATATATATTGCCAATTCCAGCAATGTTTTAACAACGAAGTTTCCCACTAGCAAGATAAAATAGCTTATTTCAATGCCATTCTCACCAGCAACTAGTACTAAGATTTAAAAAACAAAATGTTTTTGCTAATTTGATAAATGCACAGAGTAACTTTTTCCCTGAACAATAATAAGGATGAGAGTTCTTTTTAGGTGCATTCATGATTTTAAGTTTTTTTTCTCTTTTAAGTAGCCTATTCATGTACTTTATTTGCTTTTCTTTGAGTTTTACCTTAGCCATCAAAATGAAGTCCATACTCCTTAGCATGACACCTAAATACCCTACATTATTAGTAGATTCTTTACCATCTCTCAAGGCTTGTCTTGTGGCTCAAACAGTAAGGGATCTTCCTGCAATGCAGGAGACCCAAGTTCAGTGCCTGGGTCAGGAAGATCCCCTGGAAAAGGGGATGGCTACCCACTCTAGTATTCTTGTCTGGGAAGTTTCATGGACAGAGTAGTTTGACAGGCTCCAGTCCGTGGCTCACAAAAGAGATGGACACGACTGAGCAGCTAACACATATGTTGCCACCTCTCAACCCTCAGTTCTCCTCATCTTTCACATTCTATTCTCCAGCCTCCCTGAAGCTTCTGTGCCTTGACAATTTATGTTTCAGTTTTTGATTTGTGTGTTTTCTCCATCTTCTGTCTGGTGAATTCCCCTCAGACAAAGCTACATGATATTCTCAAACGTGTACAGATTTTTCAGGCAAACTAGCACTGAATTTGAGTTTTGCCAATAACTAGTTCTACCACTTAGTTTCCACTTATGCAACTTCATCTCCATTTCCAGATTTGTAAAACTGATGTAACCATTCCTCAGTGAGGCCAGGATTAAATTAGATGATATATGAAAGCATTTAGCACAACACTTGGTTTCTAGTAAGTATTTAACAATAGCTATTATATGCGATTATTCTGGATCTTCCTGCTCGAATATCTGACTATACTATAATACTTGAAAATTATTCCTTTCAAACATAACATTTTCTACTCTGTCTCTAAGAGTTTTATGTGCGTTTTAAGTTATTTGTGAGAAGCAGATAATATGATGATTTCCTGTTGTTTGACAAAATAGAATAATATATGAAACGAATTCTAGGACTTTTAAAAGAATTTCACAAGTTCTATTTCCTTCATTATTTCAGTCTTTATATTCATCTGGTATCAGTCAAAGATCTCTGTAACCTCTTGGAGGTATACTGGAGAAAATCACCACTAGTCTATGGAAGTTGCTAAGTGTGAATAAGGGCTCCTCATGGCACAAGCAACTTTTCACTTTTTACTAGAATTTTTCTCCAAAATTGGGTTTCCTAGATGGCTCGGCTGGTAAAGAATCTACCTGCAATGTGAGAGACCTGGGTTCCATCCCTGGGTTGGGAGGATCCCCTGAAGAAGGGAACAGCTATTCACTCTAGTATTCTGGCCTGGAGAATGCCATGGATTGTATAGTCCATGGGGTGACAAAGAGTCAGACACGACTGACTGACTTTCATTTTTTCCCCAAACTTAAGAGACTAGTATAATAATCGCTTCCAGCTCCCTTTTAGCATCTGCAGGTGCCACTGGGTAGAATGTAATAATTAAAATAGACTCTGCTTTTCAACTCCTCAGCGACTGGAGCAAAATAGGATTACAGCTAGTGCTTCCAAAGGTGAGTGAGTTCACAGATGAAACATGCAGCATCAAGTGTGGAACAGTGTTACTAAAAATGAGATTTCAAAGAAAAAAGAAAGAGCTACATCACATTTCACCTCAGTGAGGCAAGGTTAGAGAGCGGTAAACACTTGGAATACCTTTTTTTCCCCCTAGTTTAACAAGAAAAATGTAATAAGTGTTCAAATTCCCATTACAAGGTTGTCAGAGGAAAATTAGTACAAGATGCGCTCCAAGACACAGATTGTTCAGAATTTACCGATGCGTGAAATCAGAATTAGGCAAAATGCTAGAATCAGGAAGAAACCTGGCAAGGACTCATTTGCAACTACTGAAGTATAAATACAAATATTAACAGTTTTTAAAAGAACTTTCATTTAAGTAAAGTCTAGAGAAGTTACCCAGGCAAATTAATCTTTACTTATTGATTTTAAACATTAATAACATTTTAAAAATTTGCACTTTAAACATAAAATCTGGATTAGAATATTGTACAGAATTTATGCTGAATATGAGTTAAAGGCATCTGACTCAAAGAATTCATTTTGTAATTCGTTTGGTCAGAATTAAGAACCAGAAGCCCAAATGCATTATTTTAAAGATGGGGGGGGGGCTGTCATCTGGAAAGGTGAAAAATTAACTGTCAAAGGAGGCCACAGGGGAATTCTNGGGGCTGTCATCTGGAAAGGTGAAAAATTAACTGTCAAAGGAGGCCACAGGGGAATTCTTATAGTGGATGACAATAAAATGGCTTTGGAATGTAAAGAACTGATTGCTCTGTTTTTGTCCAAAATCAGAAAACTAGTAAGAGACAGAATTCATGCCTCTTATTTAATCATGTCTGCTGCTAATGTTGATATATGACCAAAGATCACCAACAATAAAAATTTCTCCTTTCTTGAGTAAACATTTTAAAAGCACCTCAGGTAAATAAAATGCACACTAAAAGCATATATTTTACCAATAGCTTTCCCTAAAACTGTTTCTTTAAATATTTCTTATCAATGATCAGATTCTTGATGAATCTTAAATTATTATTTTCTTCAAGTTTTCAACTACAATTGGCACCATTTAATCTCTTTTCTTCTTTAAATTATTTTATTTTGACTTCTGGAAAATACATATATTTTCAGGACTTTCCCCCTCGTTTCTTTTTCAACAGTTTCTGTTTCTTCAGTTTCCATTCTTCCCAAAAATGCAGATATTTCTTTCAACTCTGCTCTATGCTTTTAATCTATGTGCATTTCAGTATATCTGAGCCAATTATGTTCAAATCTCTCAGCCGTTAACCAAAGAATTTTGAGTCCTTAATTGGTGATCAGATATTTCATGATTGAGTTCTTGTCCCCACTGTTTTCAGCAAATCACAAACAACTGATCATATTCCCAATCACAATAGCAACCCCTTCCAATTTTGTTGTCTCTGTAAAAAATGGAATTCATCCACTTAACTTACCTTTTTTGTCATCACTTTATGTATTTATTAGTGACAGTAGGTGAATAATAGTCATTGTATTTGGCCCGAATTATTTTAAAAAATGAATGACATTTACTGTGATGGTACTTTTAGCAGCTTAGAGGAAGCCAGAAGACTGGATCATGAAGATTAAGTAGGAATTTCTTGGAATAAAAGAGTAAGGATCAAACAGAGGAAATCACATAAACTAAGAAAATGGAATCCAATGGGATACAATAAATTCAGGGAACATGAGAAATTCTGTATCATCAAAGCATAAAGGATACATGGCTTAGAAATGAGAGACCAAGCCAGAAAAGTGCATTATTTCTTACTTCTATAATACAAATTCACATTAATTGCANTCTATAGATCTGAGTCTCTTTTGTTGTCTCGCATACAGGGTCATCATCCCCATCTTTCTAAATTCCATATATATGCGTTAGTATACTGTATTGGTGTTTTTCTTTCTGGCTGCATTACATGCTCCCCTTCTGCTCATCCACACTGATGTGCTAGCATGCATATCCCATCTTAGTCTTAATCATCACCAGGTTATTCAAACCTATGTGTTCTTATCATATACACTATTTATGTAAAAGTCTATCCATCCTCACTGCTGCAGGAACACCACAGGTTATTTCAATTTCATACACTGGGTTATTTTATTTCCTGTATCTGAAATGTCTTCTTTTCCCCTGCCAAACCAAGTTCTATCTCTCATTCTAGAACTAGAGTCCCATAAGATGTCCTTGACATCTTTTTGATGACTTGTAGATGTCTTGTCAGTGTTGTTATAAGCATAGTGGAGAATCCATCCTACTTACAAATTAGACTAATCTCTTCTCGGAAGATATCTAAATTTCAAGTTGAGGTAAAGCAAATTAAACAAATTATTAAGATGGTAACTGGACTTCTAATCTCCTCACCTGACAAGCTTTATAATTACATAATCCTGCCAAGTTCTTAGGAGGCCATAGCCTGGTCTAGTATGAAAAATCTATTACACAAGTTAACACAAGCCAAGAGAAATTCTGAATTATTATTCTCCTTTATGTACTGTTTTCCTTTGAAACTGTATTCTGAGCTTGACTTATTAATTTGATTAACTAATTCACACACAAAAAAATTTGATTGGATATCTACCATGAGCAAAGGCAAATACAACAAAGGCAAATAGTCTACAGATGTTAGCTTCAACGAGTTTATGGAACAGTGGAGGAAAAGATATAAATAAACATTTAATGTAACATTAAAAAAAAAAAGGCTGTTATAGCAGAAGTGTGCAGGAGGGGCTTGGCCAGGAAAAGCCTTCCAGAGGGGTGAGATCTGAGAAGAGTTCTACTGTGCACTCAGCACTTTTTGGGACACCGTGGAGACTTTAAGCCAGAACGGTACTTGTAAAGTAGAAACACAAGACCTTAAGGAAAAGCACTTCAGATGCCAATGCAGAATTCATATTGTAATGGGTTACAAACCATGTTACTGGAGCTAGTTTTCTAGCTTTGGAAACTGCAGCCAATTAAAAGCTAACAAATTAGAAGGAAAAGACATGTTGCTTAGGGCAGTATTAACATTGAAATAAAAGACAAAGACGTATAAAATACATAACTGGAGCTAAAAAACAAGCCAAAAACAATCAAGGGCATTTTAGCAACAGAAGAGAAAATCCTGATGTTGCAGGAAGCCCCAAGAAAACAGTGCATTCATTTATTTTCTCAACAAAGCAGCAACTAAAGAAATTAGAGTGCCTACTGGATGTGGTGGATTATTTTAAATAAAAGAGATAAAAGGTGAGAAACCCAATAAAGTGAGGTACTCAGATAACTTGGTAGAAATAATGTGATAAGTGCTATAAACAAAATATGGGCCAAATATCCTGGGAGCACAAAGGAGGTGGTGATTAATTCTTCAGGTGGAGGGAGACATCACAGAGAAGGTAATTGGGAACTGCAAATTGAATGGTTTTAGCAAAGAACAAAAAGTGAAGACCATTTTTTGGCAGAGAGAGTGACAGAGTAAGCACAAACCAGAAAGAATAAACACTCAGAAGCATTAAAGTACACGGACTATTTGGAGAATGGCAATGTAGACTTGTGTAGTTATCATCTTGTGATATACTCTGCTTTGTAAGATGTCTTAAACACTTCTGGAACAACGCAGGGTGCAATCAATGAATCAACTAAACATAAGCAGTATGTGAGTAGAGGATGCTGGTGGTAGGGCAGGTTTTTTTTAATGCTAGTAGCTACTTGGTCATGTAAATCAAGTGTCAAGGCCAATTTCAGTGTGCTGAGGAGAAGACTAGACTAGGAATCACAAATGCTAGTCCTTATCTAGGGTGTCCAGACATCCCAGTTTGCCTGGGATGTGGGATTTTCAGTTCTATAATTGGCATAGTTCTGGGAAAACTAAGATAGTCACTGTAACCCTGACATCAACTTGTCACAGTCACTTGACCTTGGAAAGGGTTTATCGGTTTCTTGTTTGCTTTGTTTCAACTCTAATCAAACTAATTAAAATAAATTTTCTGTGGAAATTCTTCGAGGTCTGTGATTCATTGTTTACAAAACTAAAAGTAAACACTCCTCTCGCTCTTTATCCATTCCCTTTTGCAATGGGACTTTGTAGTCATTTCCACTTATCTATTCCCTATTCTGAATCTGAGCTGGTTCCATGACTTGCTTTGACCAACAGAATGTAGTGGAGTGATGCTGACCCTACTGAGGTTGGCTTTAAGAAACTTTGCAAGCTTTCCATTCATTTTCTTGGAACCCTGCCCACTGCTGGGCAAACAAACCTAACTAATCTAATGGAAAACAGCAGAATATGTAGGACAGAGTTAAGTCATCACAGTTGTGCCAAACAGATGAAACAGATGGGATAAAAAATGTGTAATAAACCAACCAACATCACCAAAACTTCTGCAGGTAAGTACAGACCAATGAGGGAGCCCAGAAAAATAACCAACAAACTTGACCCCTTGAAACTGCTGAATGATAATAAATGGTTATCATTTGAAGTCATTGTGTTAGGTGTGCTTATTCTATGGAAGCTTCCCAAGTGGCTCTAGTGGTAAAGAACTCACCTGCCAGTGCAAGAGGCACAGGAAACATGGGTTCAATCCCTGGATCAGGAAAATCCCCTGGAGGAGGAAATGACAATGCATTCCAGTATTCTTGCCTGAGAATCCCATGGACAGGGGAGCCTGGCGGGCTATGGTCCATAGTGTCGCAGAGTCGGGCATGACTGAAGTGACTTAGCATGCACACCCGTGCTTATTATATGGCAACAGATAGATCTAAAAGAGAACTTCTAAATTCAAGCCAAGGAAGGTACCAAGGTATACTAATCTGATGTGAAATGGAATATATTCCAAGAAAAGAATTTTAAAGACAAGGGTTGGGACTAATGTTTCTTTCTTTCTTTCTAATTGAATAATACTCTTGCCTGGAAAATCCTATGAACAAAGGAGCCTGGTAGGCTGCAGTCCATGGGGTCGCTAAGAGTCGGACAGGACTGAGCAACTTCCCTTTCAGTTTTCACTTTCATGCATTGGAGAAGGAAATGGCAACCAACTCCAGTTTTCTTGCCTGGAGAATCACAGAGACGGGGGAGCCTGGTGGGCTGCCGTCTGTGGAGTCGCACAGAGTTGGACACGACTGAAGTGACTTATCAGCAGTAGCAGCAGTTACAATATCATGTTGGTTTCTGCCACATATCAACCTGAATCAGCCATGGGTATACATACGTCCCTTCCCTTTTGAACCTCCCTCCTTCCTTCTACACCACCCTACCCCTCTAGGTTATCACAGAGCACCAGATAACAGAGTAACTCTAAAACATAAAGAAACAGACCAATACAACACAACAGCAACAAGAACAAAATCTGTTTGGAATTTGGGAATCCTAGTCAGAGGATACTCCCTTATTTGAAAAGATCATTTCCTTGGGATCCTATTGTTGTTCACATTTTGCAAGTATACTGCAAGTCAAGGGGTTAGTGATAGATATTTGTAACTATGTAAGTAACCACTACTTCTGATGTCATTTTTGAATATAATAAAAGATGAATACTATTCTCACTTTATCACCTGATGACACATAACTTCTTTGCTTATAATATCTATAATTCATATTCATTCTGTGATGTCCCTGGGTAACTGGACTCAAGCTTTAACATTCTGCAGTAGTCTCTCTATACTTAAATAAACACTAATGCAAATGGGCCAGAAAGACCATACACCGTCCATTTGTAGAAGATGACTTTTAGCTCAGCTAGTTCATCTTAGAGAATGTTGGTAATTCTGAATATGGGGAAAATGGGAGGGTTTTTTTTTTTAAATGCTTCCCAATTAAATTTCTTTTACATTGTTCAACTCTGTCTTTTGATTTTGACTCGCAGTTTCAATTGACCTGCTACTGAAGAAAATACACAGGAATGATTGAAAGAGCAATTTTGCCCCAATATAGAGTGTGTATTCTGTCTCATTACATGAAAAATGAATAGCTGTTTCTAATAACATTTTGTGACAATGCATAAATCTCTAAGCCCCCAAAACTTTAAGTAGCACTACAGTTATTATTTCTAGATAACTTTTCACCTCAAGATGTCTAAATGGTTCCAAATGAAGGAATGTTAAATCAAGACATCATCTTTCATTCTCTATACTTTATTCCTCCTTTTGATCTCAATAGTACCAAAACTGTATTTATCTCATCGCATTATTCATCTGGTTGTCATTCAAGGTTTCTATGATTTCTTCTCCTTTCAGTCAATTGCCAGGAATAATGTATTTTATTCTCTGTTTTTCCCCTCATTTTCATTAATATTCCTCCCTATGGGCATAATGACACTCTGCATCCAGACAACCTCTTCATTTTAACACTAACCTCCTTTATTCTCATGGAAAAGAAACCTGATTCTCATAACATAAGTGTAGTATAGGATTTTGGGAAAGATACTTGGCTGAAATTTAGGAGAAGCAGATTAGTGAATTTGGGAAAATTATTTTACTTCTCTTATCCTCAGTTACATAAAATGAGGAAGTTGGACTGAATAATGTCTAAGATTGCTGTCATCTTTTAGAATACCAGTTTCCTCAGAATCATGGAACATACTAAGTATGATGATATGGTCAGTTATACAGGTGTTTCCCACCACTGAGTAGCTTAGGGAAAAGTGAATTTCTATAGTACTTCCACAGTTTCACTGTGGAAAATAATTCACCACTTTTTTTAAAGTTAAAATCTATCAACTCCTATTTCCTTAAAAAAAAAAAAATAGCTTTGTGTTGAAAACGAATAAGGTGAAAAGCTGAGCCTTGGGGGAAGCTGGGTTTCTGTGCTGGGAAAAGAGCATCCTGAACACTTTGCTTTTCCCTGGCTACTTCATTTACTTCAGTAGCTTGAAGAAGCGGTTTCCATTAACTGTGTAGTTTTTAATCTGCTTTCAAATAAGAATTTCAATTATATTTACATTCTCCCTTCTCTCTCCATGTAGTTGCACGTCAGCAAAGAGTTACATGGAAAATGATAGGGAATTATTGCTCTGAGTGACCAGTAAATGTTTTAGAGCAGACTAATATACTGACAGAAAATGACTTTCTATGTAGATTAATTTTTCATATTAGGATATGTAGCCTACATTTCAGCATAGGTGAACTCAGAAACTGGATTTAAGTCAGTAGACTGAGATAGTCCAAGAATGATATGATAGTTGGGATTTAGAGGTTTTGGTGATTAATGAAGCTTAGGAGAGCGATTGATCAAAGAGGACTATTATTTAAAGCCTATGGGTGGTAGAAAAATGATGGGAACAAAGACAGAGCTCCAGGTAGAAGAGATATCAGGTTTCAAGGAATGATGTGTGGGTGATGTCTACACATTAGGCAATGTCAAGAGCTCCATGTGAAAGGACCATTCCAGAGTGGAAGTGTACGTCAGTCAATGTGTGAATAATGGGTGTTGAACATGAACCATGTGCTGCAGTGAATGTACTGAGTATCATATCTTGTCATTCTTGCCAAGACTGTGAAATAGATACCATTAGCCTTTCCTTCTTATAAACGCAGAAAGTGAGGCTTACAAAGAACTTTTTTGGGACCACACAACAAGT
The DNA here is from genome assembly GCA_006410935.1 of Redunca redunca. Classification (NCBI taxonomy): domain Eukaryota; kingdom Metazoa; phylum Chordata; class Mammalia; order Artiodactyla; family Bovidae; genus Redunca; species Redunca redunca. Next base: position 1,233,926 of record SJYQ01001473.1, read on the forward strand.
AAATAGTCTAGTGACTAGAATGACTACCCAGTGCAAAACACAAACACAGGATGCATTGTTCAGAAAATCATTAAGAATTTCAATCTGGTGATAGCAAAACTCTAAACCAAGCATAGGACCCTTCTAAGTATGGTGCTCTGTGCACGACGCAAGGAGAATGCCCATGAAGCTAGACCAATTCACCAGTAATTAATCCCAGACCTAGCATAGATGGTATTTGTGACCTCTACCTCATAGTTTGGTTCCTTTTGAATGGGGAGCAGAGTCATTTTCATAGAAGTTTGAGAGTTATAATGACTGGAAATAAAGACATTCACAATAGCTCTTTGCTAAAAAATTATTGAGACAAATTATCTGATGAAGTGTTTAGATATATCATCAAAGGTATATATGTAGACAAAAACTTCCTGAAGAATTTTTTGTACTTTTCTCTCACAGGCTTGCACAGCCATCAGAAATATAGCCTGGTAGTTTAAAACAAAAAGACTTACATATAAACTTGGTGTTATTCTAAAGGCTAAATTATTGATTCAAGTGAAAGTGTAAGAGGAGAGTGAAAAAGTTGGCTTAAAACTCAACATTCAGAAAACTAAGATCATGGCATCTGGTCCCATCACTTGATGGCAAATAGATGGGGAAGCAATGGAAACAGTGATACTTTGACTGCAGCCACGGAATTAAAAGACGCTTGCTCCTTGGAAGGAAACTTATGACCAACCTTGACAGCATATTAAAGCAGAGACATTACTTTACCAACAAAGGTCCATCTAGTCAAAGCTATGATTTTTCCAGTAGTCATGTATGGATGTGAGAGTTGGACTATAAAGAAACCTGAGTGCAGAAGAATTGATGCTTTTGAACTGTGGTGTTGGAGAAGACTCTTGAGAGTTCCTTGGACTGCAAAGAGATCCAACCAGTCCATCATAAAGGACATCAGTCCTGAGTGTTCATTGGAAGGAATGATGCTGAAGCTGAAACTCCAATAGTTTGGCCACCTGATGCAAAGAAGTGATTCATTGGAAAGGACCCTGATGCTGGGAATGATTGAAGGCAGGAGGAGAAGGGGACAACAGAGGATGAGATGGTTGAGTGGCATCACTGACACAATGGACATGAGTTTGAGTAGGCTCCGGGAGTTGGTGATGGACAAGGAAGCCTGGCGCGCTGCAGTCCATGGGGTCACAAAGAATCAGACATGACTGAGTGACTGAACTGAACTAATTGATTGAGGAGGAATGTGTGCTGAAAAAGTAATACTACATTTGTCAGACCACTTCAAACATCATCTTACATGCAAAGTTCAAATAAAACTTCTTACTTAAGCTGAGTGTTTTTAAAAAAGAAAGACAGATTTGAAATTACCTATGAAGATGTGTTTACATATGCAATATGAACATCAATTGTGGTATATATGATATTATCCTTATTCAAGCTTTTCTAGATAACTAGCAAAGTAAACAGAGTGCACACTAGATGGATCCAAACACATTATGAATATTTAATAAATAAAGAACAACTTTAGTAAGATTTCTAGATGNAAGATTTCTAGATGCGTCTACTTCAAAACTTATCCTGGGTTTCTGTTGGATGCTCAGTGTAAGTTAAGACAATTTGTAATTCATTGATAGTGTATAGATATACTCTCTAAGTTAGAATCTTGCTTTTTATTTCATATCCTCTAAGTTTATTAGTTCTTCCTGGAATAGTCTCATCTAACAGGCAAACTGGAGAAATCACACTACAATATGGATGCTTTGCTAAAATATTTGGGTCACTGAAATGAAAGTATTTTATATTTGCTTAACTTCACTAATTTTTAAATACATTTACCAAGAGGGATTTAAATAAAAATCGGTTTCCAAATATAAAACCTGACACACAATAGTACTTCTATTTATGCAAGATGTGAATAAGTCTTCATAAAAATAGGTTGTCAAGAAGGAAGCCAAATGATGAAAATGAGTTTTCTCTTGTGTGTGTCTCTCTCTCTGTTTCACACCCCCCTTCTCTTCCTCTTTCTCTTCCTCTTCCTCTCCCTTTCCACCTCTCTCTTTGTAGCTCTCTTTGGTGCAGATTGTGGGGAAGCTGGAGGTGAGGGACACTCCTTATTAGAGAGATGCACCAGAACCCAAAACACAGTTATCACCTTGCCTTCCTCCCAAAACATCATAAAAGCTTTACTGCAGTGATTAAGGGAATAACTATACTTCAAACATTTCCTATAACTAAATGTAAATGTCAACATGCTTAAAGATAGATTGACTCTATATAAATCAAGGATCATGAGCAAGAAGACACATAATGAGATGCAGAAGTGGAGAAAGGCTCTAGTCTAAATAGGAACACACTAGAATTAGGTTCAAGAACGAGAGTTATCAATGTTTCTGAATCTGCCCGATCCAGGACGACAGCTCAGTTCTGTCTCTTGGAAGACTGGTTCTCCTATTTGTTTTTACGCCTTTTCACTTGAGGGGTACCTGCCTCTCTCACTGCCAGATATAACCAAACAATTAATCCTCATTATGTGATGAAAGTCATCTGATTTCATGTAAACAAAGGGATCTGACACAAGGTATGAATAAACTGCATAATTGGAACTAATTAATACAAACTGGAAAGTAAAACTTTGTCCAGTCACCATGTTTTAAGGGGAAATGCTAATGTTGTGATTTTCAAACCTGCCTCTTATGAAAATCACCTATGCCCTAATAAAAAATTCTAAATCACGGAGAACCACCCCATTTCAACTACATAAGAATTTCCAGGGGAGGTGATCTATTTATCTGTATTCCTGATAAGATTCATTTATAATCCTTATGCCCCTTCGTGGATCACAGCCTTGTTGTGGTGAAGGGGCTTGTGTAACTCAATGAAGTTATGAGCCATGCTATGCAGGGTTGTCCAAGACAGAAGGGTGGTAGTGAAGTTCTGACAAAACGTGGTCCAGTGGAGAAGTAAGAGGCAACCCATTCCAATACTCTTGTCTGGAGAACCCCGTGGACACTATGAAAAGACAAAAAGATGCAACACCAGAAGATGAGTGCCCCAGATTGGAAGGCACCCAATATGCTACTGGGGAAGAGCGAAGGGCAATTACTAATAGCTCCAAAAAGAATGAAGCATCTGGAACAAAGCAGGAGTGATAGAGCTGTGGATGTGTGGATCAAAATAGACTGTGGAAAATTCTTAAAGATATGGGAGTACCAGACCACCTTACCTGTCGCCTGAGAAACCTGTATGTAGGTAAAGAAGCAACAGTTAGAGCCGGACATGGAACAACGAACTGGTTCAAAACTGGGAAAGGAGTATGTCAAGGCTGTTTATTGTCACCCTGCTTATTTAACTTCTATGCAAAATATACCATGGTAAATGCCAGGCTGGATGAATCACAAGCTGGAGTCAAGACTGCCAGGAAGAACATCAACCACAGATGTGCAGATGATACCACTCTAATAGAAAATGGAGAGGAACTAAGGATCCTCTTGATGAGGGTGAAAGAGGAGAGTGAAAAAGCTTGCCTGAAACTGAACATTCTAAAAACTAAGATCATGGCATCTAGTCCCATCACTTCATGGCAAATACAAGGGGGAAACGTGGAAGCAATAAAGATTTACTTTTCTTGGGTTCCAAAATCACTGTGGAAAATGACTGCAGTCATCAAATTAAAAGATGCTTGCTCCTTGGAAGGAAGGCTACCTAGACAACATATTTAAAAAGAGAGACATTGATTTGTTAAAAAAAAAAAAAAGAAAGAAAAGAAAAAAGAAACACAACTCCTATAATCAAAGCTTTGTTTTTTTCCAATAGTCATGTATGGATATGAGAGCAAGACCATAAAAAAAAGCTGAGTACTGATCAACTGATGCTTTCAAATTGTGGTGCAGAAGACCATTTAGAGTCCCTTGGATTGCAAGGAGAGCAAACACATCCAGCCTAAAGGAAATCAACCTTGAATATTCATTGGAAGGACTGTTGCTGAATCTGAAACTTCAATACTTTGGTCACGTGATGCAAACAGCTGACTCACTGGAAAAGACCTGATGCTGAGAAAGATTGAAGGCAAGAGGAAAAAGGAGTGGCCAAGGATGAGATGGTTAGATAACATCACTGACTCAATGGACACGAATGTGAGCAAGCTCTGAGAGACAGTGGAAGTCAGAGGAGCCTGGTATGCTACAGTCCATGGGTTCACAGAGTCAGACGTGAGTTAGTGACTGAACAACAACGATAATCCTTATGACATTATGAAAAAAAAATCTTGGGCAATGATCATGATACTCATTGTGCCCCCAAACTCAAGTTACTGTTATCAGAATGCAGAAAGAATTAGAAAACCCAGACTTTTTTAAAATTATCTCTACTTTCATAAAAGGCATAATTTAAAGAATTGTGTGCACTTAAAAGCCTGTAGCTTTCAGAAGTCACTAACAAACACAAGCTATAGTTTGGAAAAAACTTCAGGGAACACAGGGCTGCCAGTGACTAGAACAATTCTGTGAGACCTCAGCCAGGAACATTCCTATTTTCCTATGAATCATTGTGACTTTGGATAAAACCTGCAGTGCCACCAAATATGTAGGACTCAACTCAAAGATGGTCCCTGGTTGAGAAGGAGGCAGATACTGTATGACATTGCTGAAGAGGCTCATACACATGTAAATGACTCATAAATGAGGCAGAAGGATGGGACTGAGCCTCTTCCTTCAAACCTAACTGTGTACCCCAAGAACTCTTCTTGGTGGAAGAAGCTTAATGTGTAAGTGTCATAATGACATTTACAGCCTATACCTTAAGGAACACATCTTGGTTCAGTTTCTTTTAAGCATCAGGACACTTAGCCTATTTCCAGAGAAAGAAATTTGGCTGCACAGCCCAATGCAGGTAACAGGATGCTTGGGGCTGGTGCATGGGGATGAACCAGAGAGATGTTATGGGGAGGGAAGTGGGGGAGGGGGTTCATGTTTGGGAATGCATGTACACCCGTGGTGGATTCATGTCAATGTATGGCAAAACCAATACAGTATTGTAAAGTAAAGTAAAAATAAAAATTTAAAAAAGAAAAAAATCTGACCCACAGATGCAGGCAAGCATGTTGGCCCCCTGGCCCCTCCTCCCAACACACACATACACACACAGAGGACAATGACATAAAATTTTAAGTGCTGGGGAAAATCACAGCCCTATTCCACACACATGATTTATATAGATATAACAGCTCTAATGTGGTATGCCACCCTCTAAATTTTTAAAACAATTTTATAAAAGTGTTTAAAACCAGATAGGGACAGTTTGGAGAGCAAAGCCATGTCAAAGTGTTTAGTTAAAATGATTTACCTGTGGGTTTTAAACAGCATTAAATGGTTTGTTGAAAGCATTCTGATTTGTCCTTAATATGGATGGTGCTTAAAAGTCTGGGCACTGGAAAGGTACACCCCTAGAGACACATTCACCAGGAAAATGCGGGCCTTAAATACAGCTGGGTGTTTGCTTCCAAGACTGTTTTTCTGACTATTAGCTTTTAAACCACCCACAGAGGCTTTGCAGATGCTTCACTGGGTAAATGATGTAGAGATGAGAAAGCTCACACCTCATGGCTTCTACTTTTAATTCAGTGATAGTCAGGAAAACTGGGTTGACTATAAAATCAGATTTTGAACTAGCAGAAAATAAGCTATCTTGGAAATCCAAGTCCATTTGTTTAATTTTCTTAAATTAAATAAACAAAGGGAACTGACCCTTCTTCTTACAACTTGCTAATTTAATTACATAGTATTTTAATTTTATAATATGAGAAGAGTCTCGGATCTTTGTGAATATATAAATACTCATGATACTATCACTTCCTTTATTATAATACATTTCTTCAAAGAAATTCAGTGTTATATGATGCTGTCTCCTCTAATCCTCATAATATCCTTAATAATTTAGCTTGAAATATTACCATGTTTACTACATTTAAGAGGCTAAGTCATGGAGACATATAAGGTAAGACTGTAGAGGATCTGTGCACCTATGTTGTTTCACCAGATTTATTTAAAGATATTGACTGGTTTCTACACTGTGCAGAGCACCATGCTAGACTCTGAGGTTACAGAATAAAAGACCAACACAGCTCCTGTGTCCCAGAGATTCTATTCCAGGGAAGGAGACAGCTAACTATTGAGTACATAAAAAATAAACAAAATTATTTCAGAATGTAATAAGTGATTTGAAGAGCGCAAGATGAGGTGAAATGAGAGGGATAATTAAGACAGAGTTTCTATTACAGACAGGTGAAGTATGCCTCTGAAAAGGTAACATTCAACCCAAGACCTAGATATCAAGAGGAAGACAATAGTGCTAACACCCTGGGGCAATAGTGTCAAACTAAGGAAACAGGAGATTCTTTCCTCTGAGACAGGAATGAGTAGTATGTGTGTAGACCAGAAAGGACAGTGAGGCTAGAACTTTTTGAGCAAGTGGAATGGGAGTAGTGAAATGAAGAGAAAGAAGACAGCAGTGAACTCATCTAGGGTCTCACCTGACATGGTATGAGGTTTTAAGTTTATTCTAAACAGAAGAGCAGGAAACATTGAAAAGTTTCAAATAGTAAACTGACGTGATTCAAGTTGTGCTTTAAATGAAAACTCTGATTGCTGGGTGGAGAATGCTAGAACAAAGGTGGATAAAGACGAGCCAGTTCAGGTAGTATCTATTGATTATATAGGCTAGACAATGTAGTGAGGATTATGAGTGTAGCTGGGGAGATAAAACTACTTTGAGAAGTTTGAAAGATTTTATTTCTGTTGCATGAAATGTTTAATGATTGATCACAGAAATTTAAAAAATAGGTGATAAATTAAAGACAGACAAAATTAATTCATTCATTTTCACTCTTATTTTTAAAGATGAAATTCAAAGATAAAACATGAGGATCCATTTGCACCCAATTGCTAAGGATAAGGCTTGCCCTCCCTAACATGACCGATAAGGCTGATGGTTGCTATTTACTGAGCATCTTCCAGTGCTAGACACTGCTTAAGAAGAAAAACAGATAAAAGCGTTCCAAATTTAAAAGGAAGAATTAAAACTGCCACTGTTTGCAGAAGACATGACACTATTCGTATAAAATCCTAAAAATGCTACCAGAAAATTACTAGAGCTTATCAATGAATTCAGTAATGTTTCAAGGTACAAAATTAATATACAGAAATTTTCTGCAGTTCATACACTAATAATGAACCCTCAGAAAAATAAATTAAGGAAGCAATCCCATGTACCATTGTATCAAAAAGAATAAAATACCTAGGAATGAATCTACCTAAGAAAGCAAAGACCTGTACTCAGAAAATTATAGTAACTCTTCTACATAGGAAACTTTTAGTTGTAAATTTACAAAGATGCAAATGTGGGTTAACATATCCAATCACATAAGTTATTTCAAATGTCTGGCTTATATTGGCATGCGCATGCGTCCTCTACAAGTGGTTGTGCTTTTGTGTATTAATAATTTGCACTATAGTACTGTGGAAAGTAGTATAGTATCTTTATTTCAAGCCCAGTTGTCTAGAAGAAAGTATAAAAGCAGCAGTGATGTAGCTAGTAGTACTGCAATTTTCAAATATTACTGTACTGTACAATTTAAAAATGTTTTCTGTATTGTCTGTGTTTTTTTTATGTGTTATTTTTGGCAAAACTATTATAAAACTATTACAAACCTATTGCAGTACAGTGTTATATAGCCAATTGTGTTAGTTGGGTACCTAGCTAAATTTGCTGAACTTACAAACAAATTGGAATTACCAATGCACTCTCTGAACAGAATTCATTTGGATGTAAGGGATGTACTGTACAAGATACTGATGGAAAAAATTGAAGACAAAGCAAACAGATGGAAAGATACACCATGTTCTTTGATTGAAATAATATTGTTAAAATTATCATACTACCCAAAGAAATCTACAGAGTCAATGCAATCCCCATCATATTTCCAATGGCATTCTTCACAAAACTAAAACAACAAAAAAATTAAATTACTATGGATACACAAACACCCTAGGGAAAAGCTTTGGGAAAGAATGGAGTTGAAAAAATCATGCTTTCTGAGTTCAAACTATTTTAAAAAGCAAGAGTATCCAGTGTGTCATTAGTATAAAATAGACATAGAGATTAATGGAACAGGATAGAAAGCCTAGAAATAAACCCGAGCGGCTATGGTCAATTAACCTACAATAGAAGAGATAAAAATACACAATGGAGAAAGGACAGTCTCTTCAGTAAGTGTTGTTGGGAAAATTGGACAGCTTCATATAAAAGAAGACATTAGAACATTCTCAATTACCATATACAAAAATAAACTCAAAGTTGATTAAAGGCCTAAATGTAAAATCAAAACTATGAAACTCTAAGAGGAAAACACAGGTAGAACACTCTTTGACATAAACTGCAGCAATATTTTCTGGATCTGTCTCCTAGAATAATGGGAACAAAAATAGAACCCAATTAAAAGCTTTTGCACAGAAAAGGAAACCATAAACTAAACAAAAAGATATCCCTTAGAATGGGAGAAAATATTTCAAGCAGTGTGACTGACAGGGATTAATTTCAAAAATATTCAAACAGCTCATAGAGCTCAATATCAAAACCCCAAACAATTGAATCAAATAGTGGGCAGAAGACCTAAGTAACCAATTCTCGAAAGAAGACATACAGATGGCCAACAGGCACATGAAAATATATTATCATTGCCAATTATTAGAGAAATGCAAATCAAGACTATAATGAGGTATCACTTCACACCAGTCAGAATGGTCATCATTAAGAAGTCTACAAATAATAAATGCTAGAGAGGGTATGGAGAAAGGGGAGCCCTCCTACACTGTTGGTGGGAATTCAAATTGGTGCAGCCACTGTGGAAATACTATGGAACTTCCTTAAAAAAATAAAAGTAGAGCTAATATATGACCCAGCAATCCCACTCTTGTGCATATGATATAGAAAACACAAAAAAATCTAAGTTGAAAATATACATGCCCTCTAATGTTCATAATAGCACTATTTACAATAGCCAACACATGAAAGTAACTTAAATGCTCATTGACAGATGAATGGATAAAGAGGAGATGTGATACATACACACACATATATGTGTGTGTGTGTATATATATATATATATATATATATATAAATACACACACACAATGGATCATTACTCGGCCATAAAAAAGAATGAAACGATGTAAAAGAATGAAATAATACAATTTGCAGCAACATGGGTGGATCTAGAGATTATCATATTATGTGACAAATAAAAGACAAATATTATGTGAAAAATTTTTATATATGGAACTTTAAAAATGATACAAATGAAATTTATAAAACAGAGATAGAATCACAGACCTAGAAAACAAAGTAATGGTTACTAAAGGGGAAAGAAGGGAGGGATAAATTGGGAGTTCGAGATTACTAGACACACACTACTATATATAAAGTATATAAGCAACAAAGACCTACTGTATGACACATAGAACTATATTCAATATCTTTTAATAACCTTTAATGGAGACCCTATGGACTGTAGCTTCCCAGGCTTCTGTGTCCAAGTGATTCTCCAGGCAAGAATACTGAAGTGGGTTGCCATTTCCTCCTCCAGGGGATCTTCCTAACCCAGGGATTGAACCTGATGTATATATACATGTATATGTATTATACATATATATGTGTATATATATATGTATACTGAATCAATGTGCTCTACACCTGAAACTAACACAACATTGAAAATCAACTACAATAATAAAAAAGACAATATGCAAAATCTAAATCTTTTGAGTTAATTATCACTGGCTTGACTTTGCAAATGAGAAAACTGAGACTCAGAAAAATAGTTAGGCAAGCTAAGTATATGTAAAAGGGTATTTCTTTATTAAGAGCTTAAAAACACAAAGCAAGGATGGGTTTTCTAGATATGAAGCCGGTCACCCTGACATGCAGTTTTTAGTAACTGCATGACTGTGGTCAAATTATTTCACACTTCTATAGCTCAATTTCTTTGTTTGTAAAATGGGAAGGATTTATAAACCAAGCTTGTGGGAGTGAATGAGCTAAAACACGTAATGCTTTCACATATTCCTGTCCTGCTGTAAGCCCAAAATAAATACTATTGATTATCTTTATTGCTCAAATCACACAGCTAGTAATTGATGGTGTTTACTATTTTTCATTTTTAAAAAATGATTAGATCATAAAAAAATGAATTTATTTTTAAAAGAGAGTAAAATCAAACATCTAACTAGGTAATAAGTATTTTTTTATGCTTAATTTACTCATCAAGAACTATCATAAAATGTGAGGCCAAAGCTAGGTAGTTCAAATAGAGAAACAGGGCCCAAAGTGGCAGTCCAAAATGGTGGTCAAAAACAGTGACAAGGAAAACATACTCACATTCATTTCTTTGACTGGATCCAAGTACATGCTTCATTTGTATGATGTTTCCCTCTCATCCAACCCTAATTGGTCTTGGGCTTATAATTTAATTGCATGGGGAACAACCAATCAAGCCCCAGGAACCACCAAAGAAGAAGCAACAAAAGATATAAAGAGTGAAATCAACCAGCTTCCACTATGGTTGATGTGCTCTAGAAGATATTAAGAAGAGGTGGCAAGAATACACAGAAGAACTGGACAAAAAAAGATCTTCATGATCAAGATAATCGTGATGGTGTGATCCCTCACCTAGAGCCGGACATCCTGGAATGTGAAGTCAAGTGGGCCTTAGAAAGCATCACTATGAACAAAGCTAGTGGAGGTGATGGAATTCCAGTTGAGCTATTTCAAATCCTGAAAGATGATGCTGTGAAAGTGCTGCACTCAATATGCCAGCAAATTTGGAAAACTCAGCAGTAGCCACAGGACTGGAAAAGGTCAGTTTTCATTCCAATCCCAAAGGAAGGCAATGCCAAAGAATGCTCAAACTACCACACAATTGCACTCATCTCACACGCTAGTAAAGTAATGCTCAAAATTCTCCAAGTCGGGCTTCAGCAATACATGAACCATGAACTTCCTGATGTTCAAGCTGGTTTTAGAAAAGGCAGAGGAACCAGAGATCAAATTGCCAACATCCACTGTATCATAAAAAAAAAGCAAGAAAGTTCCAGAAAAAAAAATATCTATTTCTGCATTATTGACTATGCCAAAGCCTTTGACTGTGTGGATCACAATAAACTGTGGAAAACTCTGAAAGAGATTGGAATACTAGACCACCTGCCCACCTCTTGAGAAACCTATATGCAGGTCAGGAAGAAACAGTTAGAACTGGACATGGAACAACAGACTGGTTCCAAGTAGGAAAAGGAGCACATCAAGGCTGTATACTGTCACCCTGCTTATTTAACTTCTATGCAGAGTACATCGTGAGAAACACTGACCTGGAAGAAGCACAAACTGAAATCAAGATTACTGAGAGAAATATCAATAATCTCAGATATGCAGATGACACCACCCTTATGGCAGAAAGTGAAGAGGAACTAAAAGGCCTCTTGATGAAAGAGGAGAGTGAAAAAGTTGGCTTAAAGCTCAACATTCAGAAAATGAAGATCATGGCATCTGGTCCCATCACTTCATGGGAAATAGATGGGGAAACAGTGGAAACAGTGTCAGACTTTATATTTTGGGGCTCCAAAATCACTGCAGATGGTGATTGCAGCCATGAAATTAAAAGATGCTTACTCCTTGGAAGGAAAGTTATGACAAACCTAGAGAGCATATTCAAAAGCAGAGACATTGCTTTGCCAACAAAGGTCCATCTAGTGAAGGCTATGATTTTTCCAGTGGTCATGTATGGATGCGAGAGTTGGACTGTGAAGAAAGCTGAGCACTGAAGAATTGATGCTTTTGAACTGTGGTATTGGAGAAGTCTCTTGAGAGTCCTTGGACTGCAAGCAGATCCAACCAGTCCATTCTGAAGGAGATCAGCCCTGGTATTTCTTTGGAAGGAATGATGCTAAAGCTGAAACTCCAGTACTTTGGCCACCTCCTGCGAAGAGTTGACTCACTGGAAAAGACTCTGATGCTGGGAGGGATTGGGGGCAGGAGGAAAAGGGTGAGAGTGAGATGGCTGGGTGGCATCACGGACTCAATGGACTTGAGTCTGAGTGAACTCCGGGAGTTGGTGATGGACAGGGAGGCCTGGCGTGCTGCGATTCATGGGGTCACAAAGACTTGGACACGACTGAGCGACTGAACCGAACTGAACTGAACTGAGTGTCTCAAGAGTGTGCTGCTTGCTTAACAAATTCTTCCTGCTTGAGTGGTCTTGGTCTGTTGTTTTAATTATTTGCTCTGATGAGACAAGAACCAAGGGGAAAGAACTGATCCAACGATACAATTTCAATACTAAAAAAAGTGTATAAATGAAATTTTAATTCAAACAGTATCTTATAATAGATGTTAAAAGAAAAGCTTCAGAGTATGCATATATGGACAGCCCTCTCTCTCTTCTGGCATATTCCTGGAAAATTGATCCAAAGAAGGTTCAATCCATGGATTAAAACCCGTTGATATTCAGAGTATGCTGTGCATTTTATATAAGGGTCTTGAGCATCCATGCAGAGGCCTCTGGAACCATGCCCTTCCAATACTTAGGGAGACTGTGTTCAAAATTATTCATTCCAGAAGGGAAAACAGTTATATCAAAAAGGCAAAATTACAGGTAAACCAGTCATTTTACATATTTTTCCCAAGAAACATAGACAATATCATAGTCAGATCTATAATCAGACATTCTCACATTGTTTGCTCTTATTCCACTTCTAATTACTTGTTCACACACACATCTCATGATACAGAGAACATACCTTTGAAAGAAATAGCATTTATAAAGTTTTAAGCAATAAATGGGTGTTTAGTAAATCATTGTTACTAGTTATCTCAGTTCAGTGACACTGCTGATGCACACAGTGATGAAGAGTACAAGAAGTTTTTAAATCCCTATGAAAAAATCCCAACACAAGCCACTTGTCTCTGTAGCTGCTTTGCACAGAATCTTAAAAAGGAGTTTCTTTCAAAAAAAAGTCTTTGAGAATATGACACTTAAAATGCTCCTCTGACATCAGAAAAGCAGGTAGCTTTCAGACTACAGGGCTCTGGGGGTACTGTATTTTCAGAAAAGTTATCATTCATATATTACCTAAATTGTATAGTTTAACTAAACATAGATTTTGAAATTAGAACAGTACTAATCACAGAAGCATGCTGTTTGTCCTGAACAATTTCAAGGCCACCCATTCAGAAGTGATTTCTTTGATGCCCTTGTAAGTTTTTCACTTTTTGTTTTGGTATATAGAAATTCAAACATATTAATGTTGCATTCTGTAATGAGAAACCTACCTGAGCTCTCAGTTCAGTTCATTTCAGTCACTCAGTCCTGTCCAATTCTTTGCGACCCCATGAACCGCAGCACACCAGGACTCCCTGTCCATCACCAACTCCCGGAGTTCACCCAAATCCATGCCCTTTGAGTCAGTGATGCCATCCAACCATCTCATTCTCTGTCGTCCCCTTCTCCTCCTGTCCTCAATCTCTCCTAGCATCAGGGTCTTATCAAATGAGTCAGCTTTCTGCATCAGGTGGCCAAAGTATTGGAGTTTCAACTTCAACATCAATCCTTCCAATGAACACCCAGGACTGATTTTCTTTAGGATGGACTGGTTGGATCTCCTTGCAGTCCAAGGGACTCTCAAGAGTCTTCTCCATCACCACAGTTCAAAAGCATCAATTCTTCAGTGCTCAGCTTTCTTTATAGTCCAACTCTCATATCCGTACATGACCACTGGAAAAACCATATCCTTGACTAGACATACCTTTGTGGACAAAGTAATGGCTCTTCTTTTTAATATGCTATCTAGGTTGGTCATAACTTTCCGTCTAAGGAGTAAGCATCTGTTAATTTCATAGCTGCAATCACCATCTGCAGCGATTGTAGAGCCCCAAACAATAAAGTTAACCACTGTTTCCACTGTTTCCCCATCTAAAGTGCTCCTCATCTACTTGAGCTCTTTAAACAATTCAAATAATTTTTTATATATTATTTTGAACTTTCTATGCTAACAATTAAAAATTTTGCCAGAAATGAAAGCTTTGTTTTCACTTTCCATTTCTCTTACTTTTTCTTGCCTTCTCTTGCTGACTAGGACTTCTAGTAAATGCTGGGTTGAAATGCCTAAAGCAGAAATTCTTGTCTATTTTCCAGTCTCAAAGGGAAGGCTTCTACTATTATACTATTCTTAGTTTATTTATTGATTGATATCTTTAGAGGTTTAGAATCATCCCATACCTCTCCTGGGGTGCTAGAATATTTTTTTAAAATCATAAATAGACATCTTATCAAATGCTTTCTCTGCTATATTGAAATGACCTTATGATTTTTCTTCTATAATTTTTAATGTGGTAAAATCAACTTGATTTCCTATGTGATGTCCAAAGTGGTCATGTAGTGTTTTTTACATTCTGTTCTTTTTTAACTGGAGGATCAGTTCAGTTCAGTCTCTCAGTCATGTCCAACTCTTTGTGACTCCATGAATCCCAGCACGCCAGGCCTCCCTGTTCATCACCAACTCCCGGAGTTCACTCAGACTTAAGTCCATTGAGTCCGTGATGCCACCCAGCCATCTCACTCTCACCCTTTTCCTCCTGCCCACAATCCCTCCCAGCATCAGAGTCTTTTCCAATGAGTCAACTCTTCGCATGAGGTGGCCAAAGTACTGGAGTTTCAGCTTTAGCATCATTCCTTCCAAAGAACACCCAGGGCTGATCTCCTTCAGAATGGACTGGTTGGATCTCCTTGCAGTCCAAGGGACTCTCAAGAGTCTTCTCCAACACCACAGTTCAAAAGCATCAATTCTTCGGTGCTCAGCTTTCTTCACAGTCCAACTCTCACATCCATACATGACCACAGGAAAATCCATAGCCTTGACTAGATGGACCTTAGTCAGCAAGGTAATGTCTCTGCTTTTGAATATGCTATCTAGGTTGGTCATAACTTTTCTTCCAAGGATAATTGCTTTAAAATGTTAGTATCTGCTGCACAATGCAAATCAGCCATCATTATACACATATTCCCTCCCTCTTGAGCCTCACTTCCCTCTCCCATCTCACTACTCTGGGTCCTCACAGAGAACCAAACTGGGCTCCCCATGTTATATAGCCTCTTCTTACCATCTATTTTACACATCATAGTAAATATATGTCAATGCTACTTTCTCCATTATTCTCACTCTCTCCTTCCCACACTGTGTTTACAAGTCTTTACATCTGTGTCTCCATTCCTTCCCTACATAAAGTTCATCAATACTATTTTTCTAGATTTCATATATATGTGTTAATATACAATATTTGTTTTTGTCTTTCTGACTTACTTCATTCTGTATAACAGGCTCCAGGTGTACCCACTTCACTAGAAATGACTCAAATTCATTGTTTTTAATGGCTGAGTTGGGCTTCCGTGGTGGCTTAGATGGTAAAGTGTCTTCCTGCAATGGAAGACACGGGTTTGATCCCTAGGTCGGGAAGATCCTCTGGAGAAGGAAATGGCAATCCACTCCATTATTCTTGCCTGGAAAATCCCAGGACAGAGAAGCTTGGTAGGATACAGTCCATGGGGTTACAAAGAGTTCGACATAACTGAGTGACTTCATTTTCAAAATTATATTGTATACACCACATCTTCATTATCCATTCATCTGTAGATGGACATCTAGGTTGTTTGCATGAATGTTTCCCAATGTTTGTTTCAGGTTCTGTGAATTTATATTTGCAAATATTTTGTTTAAAATTTTTGCATCTATGTATATGAGAGGGATTGGTTTGTATTTTTACTTTTGATAGTCTCCTTGTCAGTTTCACTTAGGTTGCTTTCCTTCTTTTCGATGCTATGAAATGGCTGTATAAGATTGGAATCATTGATTTTTGGTTTGATAGAACTTTTAGGTAAATGTATCTTGGCCTGAGTTTGTGTGTGTGTTTACAGGGTGGGGAGAGGTGAAGGTTCTCAACTATTAATATTATCATTAGTTGGCTATTTGGATTTTTCAGTCTTTCTTGAGTCAGTTTGGGAAATTATGCCTTGTTTCTCCATTTCATATAAGTATACAAATTTGCTGACATTCAGTTATTCCTCATATTCTTACTATCCTTTCAAGTCATCTGAAGAATTTGTGTTTATGTCTTCATTTTTTTCTCTTAAATTTTTGTATGTTTTTTAAGTTATAAAATATAAGATATATATGTCAAATCTACCTACTATGATTCATCTGTTTTTCATATAGAATGGTTAATTTTTAATTTACATATNTTGATTGCTTAATTTTTTTCATTACTTTTATTTCCTCAACTAGTTTGGAAACAGCAAACTTTATTTCAACCCTCTTGTTCATTGTACTAGAAATTTAGACATGCTTAACTTAGCAAGAGGCTTCTCAGTTGGCTCAGTTATAAAGAATATGCCTGCCAAGGCAGAAGATGCAGAAGACATGGGTTTGATCCCTGGGGTGGGAAGATCCCCTGGAGGAGGGCATGGCCACTTGCTCCAGTATTCCTGCCTGGAAAATCCCATGGACAGAGGACTCTGGCGGGCTACAATCCATGGAGACTCAAAAGAGTCAGACATGACTTAGCAACTGAGCAGGCAAAATTTAGCAAATTCTACAATTAATCAATATATTAACTTATTTTCAAATAAGCCAAGCATCTTGGAACACAAAATTTGAGCTTTTAATTTTTTTCTTGTTTTGTAACATTAAAAATTATTATTATTTTATATGGCAATACAAAAAAATTGCAAACATATAGATACTTCCACTATTTTTAATTTTTTGTTGTGCTTTAAGTGTCTGGGTTCACTTCATGATGGGTCAACCTTAACTAAATTCTTATATTGACCTCTTCAGGCTCCCCAGATACTATAGCTTAGGGTTTCTGACTGGTAGTTACAAATCTCAGTGAAAGATTTCCTCCCTTCATTCAGAACCAAGACAAGAGACAGATGATTTTCCTTGTGATTTTCTGAGTTGATTGATTAATATCAAGGTCACTTTTATGCTGCAGTTCTAGCTATGTGTGAGCTAGTGATACAGGGGCATGCTGTAAAAACCAAGGTCAGTAAATGCCCTTGAGGTAAAAGTAAGACCTGGCACATGACTTTACCTCCAGATTAGGCTCAGATTCTGACCTTAGCATTTCCTCCTGACTTTCTTGTCAGTTGATTATTTAAATCAAAATATTTAACTAATATTTATTTATATGTTTTATATTTAAGTCATTGTTTTATTTTTTTCACTTTGGGGAAGATTGGTATAATATTTGGGATATAGTCTTTCCTGTTACAGAAAACTTTAGTTTTAAAAACTATTTAATGCAAGTAAATTTTCCAAAATATGTGTGAATTGAGTCTTTCAAACACTACTCTTTGGCTACAAAATTAAGCATATGTTCAATTTGTCTTCCCAAGTTCTTAACTTGTCCTTAGCTAAGCTGGGTTCCCTGTGTTATATAGCTGTTTATCACCAGCTATCTATTTTACACATGATAGTGTGTATATGTTGATGCTACTTTCTCCACTCCTTTCACTCTCTCCTTGCCCCACTGTGTCTGCAAGTCCATTCTCTACATCTGTGTCTCCATATCTTCCCTGCAATACCAGGGTTCATCACTATCATTTTTCTAGATTCCATATATATGTCTTAATTTATGATATTTATTTTTCTCTTTCTGATTTCACTCTACATAAAGACTCCAGGTTTATCCACCTCACTAAGAATGACTCAAATTCATTCTTTTTTATGGTTTAGTTAAATTTTTACATACACTCTATTCCTTGGCCAAATAATAGTATTTACCTTTCACAAAAGTGTGCTGGATTCATGACTATGTTTTTTCAAATTCTGAACTCTTTCTGAAACACATTCTACCTCAAATCCTACTTAAGGACTATTTCAAATGCCAGTTCATCCAAAATTTCCTTCATTTTTCATCCAGATTTAGTTTTCTGCTTTTAGTTTTTTAACTCTCAAAGGTTATTTTTTATAGAGTGGAATACACAAAGAAGTGGCTTGGATCCAACAAAAATAGGGCTTTCTGACTCTGTAGCTTGCTATGTATGTGACCTATTACCCCATTTAAAAGGTTAAGGTTGATTATATGTCCCTTACAAAGGGGCCTTATTCTGAGGATTGATATTAAGTATTGCATATATAAAAGAGCCAAGTTATTTTGTTATTTTAATAATCCTGTTAATAATACCTATGTAAAATCTGTTAAGAACCATGTGTTAATATTTCTGTTATTATTTCCCTAAATAGCTGTATTATAATTTTCTATGAGTTCATTTTATTGCCCTTTAGATAGGTACCACCTTGAGGAATGGGATTCTCTCTTACTTGTTATGACCTGGCATTCAGTATATGTTGAACAAAGTTTTGTTTTCACTAAAATAAATTGAATTAAATAGAACAGTGTCTAGGCAATTGGGCTTTAGGGAAAGAAGTGGAGCTCCTAACTGCAGCTGGAAAGAGAGAAAAACAAAAATAAATTGGTACCCTGAAACCTTGAGATACAACTAAGAACACAATGATCAGCTTATATTTTTGTACCTATCTATCAACTATCTCATAAATAATTCTGTCACATGAACAAAGAAATGCAAACATACTAATGATATCATGTGTAGATTATCTTTTATGGAAATTATCTGCAGGTCGTTTTTCATTGTTGTCAAGACTATCGTGTCTATGCCCTAATTTGTAAACAACCCACTAATTCCCATTATGAATCAACCATAGTTAAATTAGATCATGATTTGTGCAAAACTGAAAAGAAATGACTGTAACTCTCAGAGGAAGGTAAAAATGTCCATCATAAAATACTTTTTTTTCTGAACATCCTAGGAATCTTCTCTCTTCTCTTTTATAGTCACTGAAGAGTCACTTGGGGAGGGAGCAGGATCAGTCAGTAGCATGTACTTCAGTTCAGTTCAGTTCAGTTGCTCAGTCGTGTCCGACTCTTTGCAACCCCACGAATCCCAGCACGCCAGGCCTCCCTGTTCATCACCATCTCCCGGAGTTCACTCAGACTCACGTCCATCGAGTCCGTGATGCCATCCAGCCATCTTATCCTCTGTTGTCTCCTTCTCCTCCTGCCCCCAATCCCTACCAACACCAGAGTCTTTTCCAATGAGACAACTCTTCGCAGGAGGTGGCCAAAGTACTGGAGTTTCAGCTTTAGCATCATTCCTTCCAAAGAAATCCCAGGGCTGATCTCCTTTAGAATGGACTGGTTGGATCTCCTTGCTGTCCAAGGGACTCTCAAGAATCTTCTCCAATACCACAGTTCAAAAGCATCAATTCTTCAGTGCTCAGCTTTCTTCACAGTCCAACTCTCACATCCATACACGACCACTGGAAAAACCATAGCCTTGACTAGACGGACCTTAGTCGGCAAAGTAATGTCTCTGCTTTTGAATATACTATCTAGGTTGGTCATAACTTTTCTTCCAAGGAGTAAGCATCTTTTAATTTCATGGCTGCAGTCACCATCTGCAGTGATTTTAAGGTGAGGTAAGGTGAAGTCGTTCAGTTGTGTCCGACTCTTTGCGATCCCGTGGACTGTTACCTACTAGGGCTTCTCCATCCATGGGATTCTCCAGGCAAGAATACTGGAGTGGATTGCCATTTCCTTCTCCAGGGGATCTTCCCGACCCAGGGATCGAACCCGAGTCTCCTGCATTGGAGGCAGACACTTTAACCACTGAGCCAATTTGGAGCCCCCAAAAATAAAGTCTGACACTGTTTCCACTGTTTCCCCATCTATTTCCCATGAAGTGATGGGACCGGATGCCATGATCTTCGTTTTCTGAATGTTGAGCTTTAAACCAACATTTTCACTCTGCTCTTTCACTTTCATCAAGAGGCTTTTTAGCTCCTCTTCTCTTTCTGCCATAAGGGTGGTGTCATCTGCATATCTGAGGTTATTGATATTTCTCTTGGCAATCTTGATTCCAGCTTGTGTTTCTTCCAGTCCAGCGTTTCTCAGGATGCTTAGGTGCTTGAATTCCCAAGTATTCTAGATGTTGTTTGTCTTAAGAACAAATTAAGCTGAAAGTTGTAGTCTGGTGGAGGCTTTTGGAAAACAAAATCCTGTAAGCAAGTAGTGATTTGTTCAAGTTGTGCCTATGTGGAGATCATAACCAGGCAATTTGTGCAGCAATTTATAGTAACCAGGGTAAATTAACCATAATTAAAAGTAGAATTTATGAACGATTTATTAAACTAAGAATTAGATAGTGATGCAAAGCCACAAACTGGAGAAGTTCCTTGCACAACTGAACCAGAATTATTTTCTTGTCACTTGCAGATTAAATTAACTGATTTCCTCAGTGTTACCTCCCCTGGGAACTGAGGCATGTTGGGGCTTTCCTGGTGTTTCAGATCATAAAGAATCTGCCTGTAATTCAAGAGACCCACATTTGATTCCTGAGTCAGGAAGATTCCCTGGAGAAGGGAATGGCTACCCACTCCAGTATTCTTGCCTGAAGAATTCCATGATCAGAGGAGCCTGGAGGTTACAGCCTATGGAGTGGCAAAGAGTCAGAGATGACTGAGAGACTAACCCTTTCACACTTCACTTGTATATAGCAATTTTTTTAAAAAGTGGAAATAAAACAAATTAATGGTGAAAATTGCTAAAAAATATGTAAAGTAATTAACCTCCAATTAAAATAAATAAATTTATATTAAAAAAATTACTCAGCCATTAAAAAGAATACATTTGAACCAGTTCTAAGGAGATGGATGGAACTGGAGCCGATTATACAGAGTGAAGTAAGCCAGAAA
>SJYQ01001477.1:0-45761 GCA_006410935.1 Redunca redunca
ACACTTTGCTAGGCGACAGGATACAAAGATTTAAAATTGTTTCATGGGGTTTAGGCGACTGACATACCAAAATAAAATACATTGTGTGGAATATCAAACAAATATGATAATCTTTTTTTAAAAATAAATAAGAGATATGCATAGAGTTGAGAGGCAGGTGCTGCTGCTCAGATGAAGAACCAAGGACCTTTCCCTGACAGATATTACAGTTTAAACGATTGCTCTTCACGCAAAGAAAGGGGAGACTAACATTTGTAATTCAAGGAGACAGCAGGAGAAAATACATAGATTGCGAACTACCTGGTTTTCTGGAACTGGAAAAGCATGCAAGAGGAACTCCATGGTAATCCAGTGGTTAGAACTACACTCTTCCACTGCCGAAGTCACTGGGTTCAGTCCCTGGTGGGGGAATTGAGATTTCACATGCAGTGTGTGTGCTTAGTCGTTCAGTCATCTCTCTTCTCAGCCCTTTGGACTGTAGCCTGTCAGGCTCCTCTGTCCATGGAATTTTCCAGGCAAGAATACTGGAGGAGGTTATCATTTCCTCTTCCTGGGATCTTCCTCAGGGATCTAACCTACCTTTCTTGCATTGGCAGGTGATTCTTTACCACTGCGCCACCTGGGAAGCAGAACTACCAAATAAATAAATGAAACATTAAAATAAAGACAGATAAGAAAACACACTACTGTAAGGTGAACAATGGAGAGGTGAGCAAAGAGGCTGCAGCACCTGAGCCCTACTAAGAATCTTATTTGTTTGGTTTTGGTTTTGGTAGTGAGGGGAGTTGGAGAAGGCGATGGCACCCCACTCCAGTACTCTTGCCTGGAAAATCCCATGGGTGGAGGACCCTGGTGGGCTGCAGTCCATAGGGTCACGAAGAGTTGGACACGACTGAGCAACTTCACTTTCACTTTTCACTTTCCTGCATTGGAGAAAGAAATAGCAACCCACTCCAGTGTTCTTGCCTGGAGAATCCCAGGGACGGGGAGCCTGGTGGGCTGCCGTCTATGGGGTCGCACAGAGTCGGACATGACTGAAGCGACTTAGCAGCAGCAGCAGTGAGGGGAGTAGGAATATGGACAGACTTGTATTTCAGGAGATCATTGAGGCTGTGGGAGGAGTGACCACAAATCCAATAAAGCAGAAGCTTTTAATTAAGCTTCTTTTTAAGAAAATATTACAAAAGCTGGCATCCTTAGTGACCCGTTGTAGGTCTCTACTTAGGTTTCTCTGTTCTGAAAACCCACTCTCTTCCCTGGCCTTCCTTCCCTTCCCTGTCACCTCCTGTTTCTCTTCTACTCTGCAAACATGCTGTGCTGTGCTTAGTTGCTCAGTTATGTCCGACTCTTTTCAACCCCATGGACTGTAGCCCACCATGCTTCTCTGTCCGTGGGGCTTCTCCAGGCAAGAATACTGGAGTGGGTCGTCATGTCTTCCTCCAAGGGATCTTCCCAACCCAGGGATCGAACCCAGGTCTCCCACATTGCAGGTGGATTGTTAACTGAGCCACCGGGGAAGCCCACTCTACAACTGATCTGATTTTAAAAACCCTCCCTGAGGCAGGGGAATTATGACATCAAATGGAATTCACTTGATCATTTTATCTCTCTGTTCCTTAAGTCCCTTAAACAATCCAATTGGCTAATCACTTTTTGTTTGTTTGTTTTTATTAAACTTTTTACTTTGGAGTATAGCTGATTAACAGTGTTGCATAGTTTCAGGTGGACAGCAAAGGGACTCAACCGTATATATGCATGTATCCATTCTCCCACAAACTCCCCTTCCATCCAGGCTGCCACATAACATTGAGCAGAGTTCCCTGTGCTACACAGTGGGTCCTTGTTGGTTATCCATTTTAAATATAGCAGTGTGTACATGTCCATCCCAGACTCCCTAACCATCCCTTTTAACCAAAGCGTACAAGAGTTGTCTGACTGTAAAGGCAGTTAGAATTTTGTTGTTTAACATAAGTATGTACACATGTATATATTTAAAGTGGATTCATAAGTGTAACTAACTGTACATGCATACATATGGTGTCTATCAGTGCTAAGGAACCCAGGGCTGCTTTCCCTTCCAAAAGCTTTTGATGCCATGAATCTTACGACACCTACTCCTTAGAATGGTAAAGTAAGTTTACATGGTAAGAAATGCAAAAATCCTGAAAAACATCCTTACTGGTGAAGGAAACCAGAATATGTCACCCCCAAATATGTCTCTTTAACATATTGGTTTGAGCTGAATCCAATTAAGAAGGAGCAAAAGCAGAAAACCCTCGTCCTTTCTGTTTTAACTCTTCTCTTCTGCTCTCAGTTGTGTCCGACTCTTTGTGACCCTATGGACTAGCCCGCCATGCTCCTCTCTCCATGGGATTTTTCAGGCAAGAATACTGGAGTGGGCTGCCACTTCCTACTCTGGGGGATCTTTCTGACCTAGGGATCAAACCCACATCTGTTGCATCTCCTGCATTGGCAGGCAGATTCTTTATCACTGTGCCACCTGGGAAGCCCCTTTCTGTCTAAAGGCAGAATATAAGTTTCCTTTGTTGAAGAGGGGCTTCCCTGGTGGCTCAGAGGTTAAAGCATCTGCCTGGAATGCTGGAGACCCAGGTTCGATCCCTGGGTCGGGAAGATCCCCTGGAGAAGGAAATGGCAACCCACTCCAGTACTCTTGCCTGGAGAATCCCTTGGAGGGAGGAGCCTGGTAGGCTACAGTCCATGGGGTCGCAAAGAGTCGGACATGACTGAGCCACTTCACTTCACTTCACTTGTTGAAGAGAGTTCTAGATTCTTAGCCCAGAGATGACACCAGAGGAATCTGCAAACAAGCCTCACCCCACTCACTTCCCCCAATATGTTACATTCCCACAGTTTCCTGCCCTTGGAAGCCTACAGACATTTTCCTTTGTCCTGTCATTTTTGTGCAAACTTGTTTCTTTGTTAAGATGCTGTATACACCCAAGTTCTAGCTCTCCCTTTGTTACTCATACTTGAGTTTCTCCCACGCATTTATGAGATGTATATATTAATAAACTTCTTATTATCTACCTTTAAGATGTATAATAAATGTTTCGCTTCTCCCCTGGATTTGATTCTTTCTGTCAAAGTAAGTCATTCTGTCTCAAAGTAAGGATCTCATTGGGCTGTCCTTTTGAGGATGAAGTCATTCTTCCTTGATGACCATCATTTACTGACAGGCAGTGTTGTTCTGATCTAAACAAGCCTCACACCAAAGCTCAAGTATCATCCTCTTTTTATGGGTGAGGAAACTAAAATTCTAGGCCATTAAGTTATTGAATAGAAGTGCAGAATTTGAATTCAGGTTTATCTGACTCAAAACACTGTAACCCTAACCATTGTGAGGAACTGCCTCACCATTCTAATTCCCCAAACTCCAGAATTACAGAAGGAAACCCTTAAAATATATACAGTTATCTTATTTTTAAACTTTTGTATGGACATACTTATGCATTTTGGAAAACTTACACAATGTATAATAACAACATAAACAATTGAGAAGCATTCATAATTCCCTGGCAATAAGTCAACTTTCTCAATTTCCTAGCTTCTGTTTTGTTCTTTTACATAGGAATAGTTAAAATCAAATTGTAGTTACAAGTGTGTAGTTTGATTATTTTTAGGTATGAAACATCTGTTCCATGTTGTTATACTCTTTGAGTTACCAGTTTTACTTGCTGTTTATCCACTGAATTAATGAGCTATAGTTTATTTCATGCCCCAAACTGTTAAACACAGGGGGCAGTGAAATAAATTGTGCTCATCCAGATAGCATTTAAATGACATTCTACAAACATTTCAAGTTTCTGCTTTTCTATTCATTTTAGGTAAACTTTCATGCATGGGATTGCTCTGTCAAAGGACAATACAAACATTTTAAAAATCCATGTTAACATTCTAAATTACTTGAAACTGTAGTACCAATTTCATTGCTTTAATAACCTATACCACCTCCATTTCTGTATTTTTTTAACATTTATTTATTTGGCTGCAGCAGGTCATAGTTATGGCATGAAGGATCCAGTTCCCTGACCAGGGATCAAACCCAGGCCCCCTGTGTTGGGAACATAGAGTCTTAGCCACTGGACCACCTGGGAAGTCCTGGGGGCTGGTTATTTCTTGCTCACTCTTTCTTTGGTCCCACAACCCTGGTCTCTAATGCTTAAATTCCCTACTTAGAAGGTAGTTGAAAGCCTAAACTTTCAGTGGCACTTACTCAGGGTAGATGCCCCTGACCAAATACAGTCCCAGAGCTGGGCCCACACCTCTGGATTTCTATTCTTTTTGGAGGTCTTGTCCCAGTAACTCCTTATTCTTTGGTTAAATCTGATGCTTTTAAGATGGTTTTATATTTCCTCAGATTTTTAAGTTGTCTGAATTTCCTAGTCCAGCATTTTTATAAGCATCAGTTGAGGCATTGCATTAGATCCTTGTCTTTCTTTGTTGTTTTTTTTTTCTTTGCAAAAGCAGCTTTCTGGAATTCACAGTTCAATATCTTGGTCATTTGTCATTATGCAGCTTTTTAATTATCAGAAAAGAGAGTATGAAAATTAGCATTGCTAATTCCATTTCCCTCAACATTCTTTACTTAATCTCTATGTTTTTATTCACAGGCAAGCTAGAAGAAAGATTGCTAGGAGAAATATCAATAACCTCAGATATGCAGATGACACCACCCTTATGGCAGAGAGCGAAGAAGAACTAAAGAGCCTCTTGAAAGTGAAAGAAGAGAGTAAAAAAGTTGGCTTAAACCTCAACATTCAGAAAACGAAGATTATGGCATCTGGTCCCATCACTTCATAGCAAATAGATGGGGAGACAGTGGAAACAGTGGCAGACTTTATTTTGGGGGGCTCCAAAATCACTGCAGATGGTGACTGCAGCCTTGAAATTCAAAGATGCTTGCTCCTTGGAAGAAAAGCTATGACCAACCTAAAAGTGAAGTGAAGTGAAGTGAAATCACTCAGTCGTGTCTGACTCTTTGTGATCCCATGGACTGTAGGCTCCTCCGTCCATGGGATTCTCCAGGCAAGAATACTGGAGTGGGTTACCATTTCCTTCTCCAGGGGATCTTCCCAACCCAGGGATTGAACCCAGGTCTTCCACATTGGAGGCAGACACTTTAACCTCTGAGCCACCAGGGTAGCCAGCAGAAACATTACTTTTCCAACAAAGATCCATCTAGTCAAAGCTATGGTTTTTCCAGTAGTCATGTATGGTTGTGAGAGTTGGACTGTAAAGAAAGCTGAGTGCCAAAGAATTGATGCTTTTGAAATGTGGTGTTGGAAAAGACTCTTGAGAGTTCCTTGGACAGCAAGGAGATCCAACCAGTCCATCCTAAAGGAGATCAGTCCTGGGTGTTCATTGGAAGGACTCATGCTGAAGCTGAAACTCCAATACTTTGGCCACCTGATGCGAAGAACTGACTCATTTGAAAAGACCCTGATGCTGGGAAAGATTGAAGGCAGGAGGAGAAGGGGATGACACAGGATGAGATGGTTGGATGGCATCACCAACTCAATGGTCATGAGTTTGAGTAAACTCTGGGAATTGGTGATGGAGAGGAAGGCCTGGTGTGCTGCAGTCCATGGGGTCGCAAAGAGTTGGACACGACTGAGTGACTGAACTGAACTGAACTGAAAAGCCTCAATTTCTCTTTTCTAAAAGCTGCAGTGTCCCCTCTCCATGAATATGGACTGAACTTACTGACTTCTGAAGATGAAGGTATGGAAAGATTAATAAGGTATCTTTACAGAGAGAAATCTTAACATCACCTTAATTAGATGATCAAAGTTAACATCACCAGTAGTAAACCGATGTTCTATATTCTACAGATTAATATGTGCATGTGTTCATGCTCAGTCACTTAGTTTTGTGTGACTCTTTGCAACCCTTTGGACTCCCGCCAGGCTCCTTTGTCCATGGGATTTGTTTTGGCAAGAATACTGGAGTGTGTTACCATTTCCTCCTCCAATGGATCTTCCTGAGCCAGGGATCTGAACCCAGGTCTCCTGCTTCTCTTGCATTGCAGGTGGATTCTTTATCTGCTGAGCCATCGGGGAAGCCCCACAGATTGATATAATAATAATATATTCTATATATTGATATAATAAAATATCCTGATGTGATGAGAAAGTATTTCACCTCTGTGGTATTTTCCCCAAATCCTATTACCTCCTCCCAGCTTCATCGAATCATGAGAAAATAAGACAAACCCTAATTGAAGGCCACTCTATAAAATACCTGATTGCTACTTTGAAAAGTGTCAAAGTCATGAAAAACAAGGAAAGACTGAGAAACTGTCACAGACTAGAGGAACAAAGGAAACATGACATCTAAACATAATACAGTATCCCACATTGGATCCTGGAACAGAAAAAGGACCTTAGTGAAAAAACTAGTGAAATCAGAATCAAGCCTATAGCTTAGTTAATGGTAATGTGCCAATGTTAATTTCTTAGTTTTGATAAATGTACTGTGGTGCATGTTAATATTAGGGGAAACTGGGTCAAGGGCATGTGGGAACTCTCTGTGCTATCTTTGCAACTTTTCTATAGATCTGCAATTAGTCCAAAATATTTTTTGAAGTTGCAGACTTCCCTGGTGGTACAGTGGATAAGAATCCATCTGCCAAGGCAGGGAACATGGGTTCTATCCCTGGTCTTGGAAGATTTCACATGCCTCAGAGCAACTAAGTCCACGTGCCACAACTACTGAACCCACACTCTGAGCCTGTGCTCTGCAACAAGAGAAGCCACAACAGTGAGAAGCCCTGGCAATTAGAGTAGTCCGCCCTCGCTGCAACGAGAGAAGGCCTGCACGCAGCAACGTGTGTGCCAGAGCAAAGACCCAGAACAACTGAAAATAAATTCTTTTCAAAGTTGCAGTAAAGTATTTACCAAAATTCAATAAGATTTCATATTTAAAATATCAGACTTCATTAGTCACCTTTTGACAGTCATGTTACTTTTCTCAATTGTATTGTAGAAGTAGAGAACATACAGTATACCTAGATATTCACCTAGAATGAAGGATTCCTCTAAAAAGAACTGATACAAATGAATTTATTGACAAAACAGAAACAAACTCACAGATTGAGAGAATGAATTTATTGTTGCTAGCGGGGAAGGGTGGTGGCGAGGGATAGTTAGGGAGTTTGGGATGGACATGTACACATTGCTACATTTAAAATGGATAACCAACAAGGTCCTACTGTATAGCTCAGGGGATTCTGTGCAATGTCACGTGGCAGTCTGGATGGGAGGAGAGTTTGGGGAAGAATGGATACATACATGTGTATGGCTGAGTCTCCTCAAACTATCACAACATTGTTAGTCAGTGATACTCCAATATGAAATTAAAAGTTTAAAAAAACAGAATGAAAGATTCCTGCTTATTTTCTGTTGTCTGGTGTTTGTTGGGAAGAGGTTCCTTAGGCAGGAACTTTATTTGCTAGTTCTTGTGGATGGAGGTGGTGAGTCACTTCCCGGTGAAAGAGTGGGTATGCCTCTTTCACTTTCTTTGCCTGTTGCCTGGCTGGATACCAGTGCCCATGGTGACCTTGGAAGTCACTTGTATGAATAGAGACTGCCAAGGTGGATCCCTGAACAGCTCTGTGAGGCAGAGAACTCCATCTAAACCCCAGTGCCCAACCATTCAGAAACACTGGTTTGGGTCTACATAAATGAGAAACTAAAGCCTTTGAGATTTCTGGGTTTATCTGCTATAGCAGCTCACATCTCTCAATGTATGTGTGTGTGCATGCTCAGTCGTGTTTGATTCTCTGACTCCATGGACTACCAGGAGCCTACCAGGCTCCTCTGTCCATGGGATTCTCCTGGCAAGAATGCTAGAGTGGGTTGCCATTTCCTTCTCCAGCGGATGTTCCCAACCCAGGTATCGAACCCACATCTCTTGCATTGACAGGCAGGATCTTTACCACTCGTGCCACCTGGGAAGCCCACTTCTCAATATATACATATAAGTTGACTCTCCCACCTTCTTTAACTCATCTGAACTATTCACATGGTATCTCTAGATTCCAAGAGAAAGTCAGGCAGAGGTTAACAAACATTGCTATGGACAACAAACACAGGAGAGCTAAAGTGAATAAAAGATGATTATAATTCAATACATTCAAAATCAAATCAAAATAGTGTATTTTTCAATGAATAGGAGGGCCTCAGGGATCATCCCACCCAAGAGAATGTCACCATCCTTCTCCTTCCAAGAGTCTCTGAAACAGTCAAGGAAATTTATCTGAACCAAAGGTGGTGGTTGTTCAGTCTCCAAGCAGTGTCCCACTCATTGTGACCCCATGGACTGCAGCACACCAGGCTTCCCTGTCCTTCACTGTCTCCCAGAGTTTGCTCAAACTCATGTCCATCGAGTGGGTGATGTCATCCAACCATCTCATCCTCTGCCATCCCCTTATTGTCCTGCCCTTAATCTTTCCCAGTATCAAGATCTTTGCCAGTGAGTCAGTTCTTCACATCATGTGGCCAAATTATTAGAGCTTCAGCTTCAGCAACAGTTCTTCCAGTGAATAATCAGGGTTGATTTCCTTTAGGATTGGCTGATTTGATCTTCTTGCTATTCAAGGGACTCTCAAAAGTCTTCTCCAGCATCACAATTCAAAAGCATCAATTCTTCAGTGCTCAGCCTTCTTTATGGTTCAACTCATATTCATACTAATGTCTACCATCTCTTTAAGAAGCACTGTATATAACTTCCAATGTCCCTTTTATGATACAGAAGAACTTAAAATATGCTCTTAGAGTTAGGGGCTAAGAAGAATCTCTGTCTTATATTCCTGCTCTAGAAAAGGGACATTTTCATAATGGGGATGTTACCGCTGGGGTTATCACCATTTGAGTGATCCACACTGTGTGTGTGTATGCGTGTGTGTGTGTCTGTGTTTATTATGGCAGGGATCCCTGAACTGTGAATAGATTCTGAGCCCTGTTCCCAGGTTTGGAGAGAAGTCACCTCTGTACACAAAGGCAGGAAATGTTACACAGTGAGCCAGATTTTTCTGGTGCCTAAGCTTACTCACTTTTATCAATACATAATTAACCTTTGAAGATATATTGTTTGTTTTATTTAAATTGTTCTTCTGGAAAACATTCTTCAATACATTCTCCTAGAATAGCTAGAAAGAGTATTCTTTCTGCTTTGTTCACTGCTCTGCTCCCAGGTTTGGAGCAGTACTTTGACATAGGTGCTTAATAAATACTTGCTGAATCCATTCACCTCACAGTGATCTTCTTCAGAAAGTCTTCCCTCTGTGCTGCTCTTCTGCATCTGGAAGCATCTGGGCTACTTCTATTATATACTTCACAATGTAACATCTCAGTCACTAGACTCAAAATTCTGTGGGCAGAAACGAAACCTCACTATATTTGTATTTCCAGCACTAGGTTTGGGGCTGGTCTCAGTCTGTATCAATAACCAATGTGGCTGGACCAGCCTGTGTGGTTATTTTGAGTGCAAGATGCCCTTTAGCAATAGCCATCAGGAAACTTTGAAAAGATAAGGGGTTATTTCTTATAAGACCTGGAAATCATACAGCACACCTGTGAAGTCAGAGAGAGAAGGCAGCACACCTGTGAAGTCAGCACACCTGTGAAGTCAGACGCACACCTGTGACATAGAGAGAGGGCACAAATGAGCCTGGGTTCTGCTTTTATTGGGGTGGGACAGCTTCCTGCAATTTAAATAAATATTTTGGAATAATTTTAGATTATTGAAAAGTTGCAAAGATAGCACGGAGCAGGAATTTAAATCAAGGGAAGAGGAAAAAAAAAAAAAACAAATAGCCCACATGGTCAGTTATTGAATTCGATAAAGATCTCTAAAACAAAGAAACGTGGCGCTCTCTCTAGTGTGTGGCTGGTAATATGTTTATCTGAGATGGTGATCCTTGGATGCCTTGGTGACCAAATCTTAAGTAAGGGGACTTCCCTGGCATTCCAGTGGTTAAGACTCTGCACTTCCACTGTAGGGGCATGGGTTCAACTCCTGATTGGGGAATGAAGATCCTGCATGCTGAGTGGCAATAGGCAAAAAAAAAAAAANAAAAAAAAAAAAAAAAAAAAAAAAAAAAAGGTCAGGGCTTACAATACACACCAGTACAAAATAAATGGTTAATAAATGTTTTTTAAAAAATGTGTACCAATGAATGCTTGATACTAGTTTAATACTGTTACCGAGAGAACCTGGTCTTTATACAGTTGTATGTACCATCAGGACATTAACAACTCCTAAGAGATACTACTTCCATAAGCCTCTTATCCTCATCCATCAGAGGGCAGACAGAATGAAAACCACAATCACAGAAAACTAGTCAAACGGATCACATGGACCACAGCCTTGTTGAACTCAATGAAACTATAAGCCATGCCATGTAGGGCCACCCAAGATGGTTGGGTCATGGTGGAGAGTTCTAACAAAACATGGTCACTGGAGAAGGGAATGGTAAACCACTTCAGTATTCAGATGCCTTGAGAACATCATGAACAGTATGAAAAGGCAAAAAGATAGGACACTGAAAGATGAACTCCCAAGGTTGGTAGGTGTCCAGTATGCTCCTAGAAAAGAGTGGAGAAATAAGTCCAAAAAGAATGAAGAGATGGAGCCCAAATGTGGATGTGACTGGTGATGGAAGAAAAGTTTGATGCTGTAAAGAACACTATTGCATAGGAACCTGGAATCTTAGGTCCACGAATCAAGGTAAATCAGAAGTGATCAAACAGGAGATGGTAAGAGTGAACATTAACATTTTAGGAATCAGTGAACTAAAATAGACTGGACTGGGTGAATTTAATTCAGATAACCATTTTACCTACTACTGTGGGCAAAAATACCTTAGAAGAAATGGAGTAGTCCTCATAGCCAACAAAAGAGTCTGAAATGCAGTACTTGGGTGTCTCAAAAATGACAGGATGATCTCTGTTCGCTTCCAAGGCAAGCCATTCAATATCACAGTAACTCAAATCTATGCCCCGACCAGTAATGCTGAAGAAGCTGAAGTTGAACAGTTCTATGAATATCTACAAGACCTTCTAGAACTAACACCCAAAAAAAGATGTCCTTTTCATCATAGGGGACTGG
The DNA here is from genome assembly GCA_006410935.1 of Redunca redunca. Taxonomy (NCBI): domain Eukaryota; kingdom Metazoa; phylum Chordata; class Mammalia; order Artiodactyla; family Bovidae; genus Redunca; species Redunca redunca. The sequence continues at coordinate 11,131 of SJYQ01001477.1, forward strand.
AGTAGAAAAGTAGGAAGTCAAGAGATACCTGGAATAACAGGCAAATTTGACCTTGGAGTACAAAATAAAGCAGAGGAAAGGCTAACAGAGTTTTGCCAAGAGAACACACTGGTCATAGCAAACACCCTCTTTCAACAACACAAGAGAAGACAGACTCAGCAGACTCACACATGGACATCACCAGATGGTCAATTCCGAAATCAGATTGCTTATATTCTTTGCAGCCAAAGACGGAGAAGCTCTATACAGTCAGCAAAAAACAAGACCAGCTCAGATCATGAACTCCTTATTGCCAAATTCAGACATAAATTGAAGAAAGTAGGGAAAACCATGAGACCATTCAGGTATGACCTAATTCAAATCCCTTATGATTATACAGTGAAAGATGACAAATAGATTCAAGGGATTAGGTCTGATGTACAGAGTGCCTGGAGAACTATGGACAGAGGTTTGTGAGGCTGTACAAGAGGCAGTGCTCAAGGCCAAAAAGAAATGCAAAAAGGCAAAATGGTTGTCTGAGAAGGCCTTACAAATAGCTGAAAACAGAAGAGAAGCGAAAGCAAAGGAGAAAAGGAAAGATACACCCATTTGAATGCAGAGTTCCAAAGAATAACAGGGAAAGATAAGAAAGCTTTCCTCAGTGATCAGTGCAAAGAAATAGAGGAAAATAATAGAATAGGAAAGACTAGAGATCTCTTCAAGAAAATTAGAGATACCAAGGGAATATTTCAAGCAAACATGGGCACAATAAAGGACTGAAATGGTATGGACCTAACAGAAGCAGAAGATATTAAGAAGAGGTGCCAAGAATACACAGAAGAACTATACAAAAAAGATCTTCATGATCCAGATAATCACGATGCTGTGACCACTCACCCAGAGCCAGACATCCTGGACTGTGAAGTCAAAGGGCTATGGGAAGCATCACTACGAACAAAGCTAGAGGAGGTGATGGAATTCCAGTTGAGCTATTTCAAATCCTAAAAGATAATGCTGTGAAAGTGCTGTACTCAATGTGCCAGCAAATTTGGAAAACTCAGCAGTGGCCACAGGATTGGAAAAGGTCAGTTTTCATTCCAATCCCAAAGAAAGGCAACGCCAAAGAATGCTCAAATTACCGCACAATTGCACTCATCTCACACACTAGTTAAGTCATGCTCAAAATTCTCCAAGCCAGGCTTCAACAGTACGTGAGCCATGAACTTCCAGATATTCAAGCTGGTTTTAGAAAAGGCAGAGGAACCAGAGATCAAATTGCCAACATCCGATGGATCATCAAAAAAGCAAGACAGTTCCAGAAAAACATCTATTTCTGCTTTATTAATTATGCCAAAGCCTTTGACTGTGTGGATCACAAAAAACTGTGGAAAATTCTTCAGGAGATGGGACTACCAGACCACCTGACCTGCCTCCTGAGAAATCTGTATACAGGTCAGGACACAACAGTTAGAACTGAACATGGAACAACAGACTGGTTCCAAATTGGGAAAAGAGTACGTCAAGGCTGTATGTTGTCACCCTGCTTATTTACCTTATATACAGAGTACATCATGCAAAATGCTAGGCTGGATGAAGCACAAGCTGGAATCAAGACAGCCGGGAGAAATATCAACAACCTCAGATATGCAAATACCACCCTTATGGCAGAAAGCGAAGAAGAATTTAAAAGCCTCTTGAGGAAAGTGAAAGAAGAGTGTGAAAAAGTTGGCTTAAAACTCAACATTCAAAAAAGGAAGATCATGGTATCCGGTCCCATCACTTCACGGCAAACAGATGGGGAATCAGTGCAAACAGTGTCAGACTTTATTTTCTTGGGTTCCAAAATCACTGCAGATGGTGACTGGAGCCTTGAAATTCAAAGACGCTTGCTCCTTGAAAGAAAAGCTATGACCAACCTAGACAGCATATTCAAAAGCAGAGACATTACTTTGCCAACAAAGATCCATCTAGTCAAAGCTATGGTTTTTCCAGTGGTCATGTATGAATGTGAGAGTTGGACTGTAAAGAAAGTTGAGTGCCGAAGAATTGATGCCTTTGAACTGTGGTGTTGGAGAAGACTCTTGAGAGTCCCTTGGACTGCAAGGAGATCCAACCAGTCCATCCTAAAGGAGATCAGTCCTAGGTGTTCATTGGAAGGACTGATGCTGAAGCTAAAACTCCAATACTCTGGCCACCTGATGCGAAGAACTGACTCCTTGGAAAAGACCCTTATGCTGGGAAAGATTAAAGGCAGGAGTAGAAGGGGATGACAGAGGATGAGACGGTTGGATGGCATCACCGACTCGATGGACATGAGTTTGAGTAAACTCTGGGAGTTGTTGATGGACAGGGAAGCCTGGTGTGCTGCAGTCCATGGAGTCGCAAAGAGTTGGACACGACTGAGTGATTGAACTGAACTGAAGAGGTACTACTATCCCCATATCACTAAATGCAGAGATGGGAAAGTCTCAGTAAATGTTTAAAAATTCTGGTTACTCAAAGAGAGAGAAGCCAGAGCCCTTTGTGGGAGTGATATATGCTCATTACAAGTTACTACAGGTTTGGGCAGTGGAACCAGAAACTTCTTCAGTTTCATCATACTTCCTAACAGGTATTTTTAGGCTCCCAGAGACACAGAAGAAAGAAAGCATTTGAGAAATTTGGGGATTTCCATTACAACAAAGAGAGTGAGAATTTCTTAAAAATTTTAAGAGTCTGCTTTTTTTTTTTTCTCCTTCCCCTTATGAATAGTTTCTAAATTAACTTACAAATATAGGAACTCATATGATCTGACTTTCTCAAGTTAGTTAGTCTTAAATATATACTTCAATAGTCTTATATAGATTTTTCTTAGGAGGTGTAGTTTATGCTTTAGTTGTCATAATCTATGAAAAACTAAGGTATACGCTCATGTTTACTATGATCTCATGAATTTATTCTTGTACATAGTAAAAATATTACAGGAAAGGGAGGGAAAGATTTTGTCAAAGCTGTTCTGCTTTTGATAGTCTCATATGAATTGGACAAGATTTGAAAATGGCTAGGACAATAGAAGAAATACTAGGACAGCAGACAGTTGTGTGCCTCCCACTCTTCTGGAAAAAAATATATAATTTCTCTTTTTTTGGCTATACCATGTGGCTTTTGGGATCTTAGTTCCCTGACCTGGGATTGAACTTTGGCCCACAGCAGTGAAAAGTACCAAGTCCAAACAACTGGACTGCCAGGAAAGTCCCCAAAAGTAATTTTTTGAAGAAGACAGTCCTTTAACAATTATTTTACCCTACTAAGCTGGTAAAGAGTCCACCTGCAATATGGGAGACCTGAGTTTGATCCCTGGGTTGGGAAGATACCATGGAGAAGGGAAAGGGTGCCCACTCCAGTATTCTGGCCTGGAGAATTCCATGGAGCATATAGTCCATGGGGTAGCAAATAGTCTGACACGTCTGAGCGACTTTCGCTCACTCACTCAATATCTTATTAAAGAACCAGTCACTCAAGATTTGTGGTTAATTCATTCAACAAATATTGATTGAAGATGTGCAAGTTGTCAGACATGCTTTGAGATTAACGATACATATAGTGAACTCTCAGTGCCTGAAATTAATGATCTGGTGTTCAAATAAACTTGTTTTGCTTAGGGGGAAGAAAAGTGGTCCTGGGTGACTGGAACACATGAAGATAAGGCTGGGAGATCCTGGGATGACACTGTGAAGGGATTTGCATCAACATGGTAAAGCGATTGAATACAACATGGGAAAAAAACTTTGAGAAGAAGGAGAAAGTTCATGAGTAGCATGGTTTATTCTTTGTGGTGAAACTCCTGCAGGCCTTGGGAGAATGGACTCCAGATAGTAGTGGGGATTAAGGACAGGTTGGTTCTTTTAAGAAATGCTAGCCAGAAGAACTATACTAGAAAGATCTTAATGACCCAGATACCCAGGCTGGTGTGGTCTCTCATCTAGAGCCAGAAATCCTGGAGTGTGATGTCAAGTGGGCCTTAGTAAGCATTACTTCAAACAAAGCTAGAAGAGGCGACAAAATTCTACCTGAGCTATTTAAAATCCTAAAAGATGGTGCTGTTAAAGTGCAGCACTCAATATGTCAGCAAATTTGGAAAACTCAGTAGTGGCCACAGGACTGGAAGATCAGTTTTCATTCCAATCCCTAAGAAAGGCAATGCCAAAAAATGTTTGAACTACTACACAATTGCACTCATTTCACATACTAGCAAAGTGAAAGTGAAGTCTCTCAGTCGTGTCCGACTCTTTGTGACCCCATGGACTGTAGCCTACCAGGCTCCTCCCTCCATGGGATTCTCCAGGCAAGAGTACCGGAGTGGGTCGCCATTTCTTTCTCCAGGGGATCTTCCCGACCCAGTCTCTCACATTCCAGGCAGACGCTTTAACCTCTGAGCCACCAGGGAAGCCCACATACTAGCAAGGTTATGCTCAAAATCCTTCAAGCTAGGCTTCAGCAGCATGTGAACTGAGAACTCCCAGATATACAGGCTAGGTTTCAAAATGACAGAGGAACTAGAGATCAAATTGCCAACATTCACTGGATCAGGGATAAAGTAAGAAAGCTCCAGAAAAACATTTACTTCTGCTTCACTGACTACGCTAAAGCCTTTGACTGTGTAGATCACAACAAACTTGTGGAAAATTCTTAGAGATGGGAGTACCAGACCACCTTACCTATCTTCTGAGAAACCCGTATACAGGTCAAGAAGCAATTGTTAGAAACAGACATGGAATAATGGACTGGTTCCAAATTGGGAAACGGGTATGTCAAGGCTTATCTGATAGCTCAGTTAGTAAAGAATCTGCCTGCAATGCAGGAGACCCCGGTTTGATTCCTGGGTCAGGAAGATCCACTGGAGAAGGGATAGGCTACCCATTCCAGTGTTCTTGGGCTTCCCTTGTGGCTCAGCTGGTAAAGAAGCTGCCTGCAATGTGGGAGACCTGGGTTTGATCCCTGGGTTGGGAAGATCCCCTGGAGAAGGGAAAGGCTACCACTCCAGTATTCTGGCCTAGAGAATTCCATGGACTGTATAGTCCATGGGGTCGCAAATAGTCAGACAGGACTGAGCAACCTTCACTGTATAATAAATCCTGCTTATTTAACCTCTATGGAGAATGCTGCACTATAATGCCAGCAAATTTAGAAAACTTAGCAGTGGCCACAGGACTGGAAAAGGTCAGTTTTCATTCCAATCCCAAAGAAAGGCAATGCCAAAGAATGCTCTAACTACGCACAATTGCACTCTGCTCACACACTAGTAAAGTAATGCTCAAAATTCCAAGCCAGGCTTCAACGGTACATGAGCCATGAACTTCCAGATGTTCAAGCTGGTTTTAGAAAAGGCAGAGGAACCAGAGATCAAATTGCCAACACCTGTTGGATCATCAAAAAAGAAAGAGAATACCAGGAAAACACCTACTCTGCCTTATTGATTATGCCAAAGCCTTTGACTGTGTGGATCACAAAAAACTGTGGAAAATTCTTCAGGAAATGGGACTACCAGACCATCTTACCTGCCTCAGGAAGCAACAGTTAGAACTGGACATGGAACAACAGACTGGTTCCAAATTGGGAAAGGAGTACGTCAAGGCTGTATGTTGTCACCCTGCTTATTTACCTTATATACAGAGTACATCATGCAAAATGCCAGGCTGGATGAAGCACACTCTGGAATCAAGACTGCTGGGAGAAATATTAATAACCTCAGATATGCAGATGATACCATCCTTGTGGCAGAAAGCGAAGAAGAATTTAAAAGCCTCTTGAGGAAAGTGAAAGAAGAGTGTGAAAAAGTTGGCTTAAAACTCAACATTCAAAAAAGGAAGATCATGGCATCCGGTCCCATCACTTCATGGCAAACAGATGGGGAATCAGTGCAAACAGTGTCAGACTTTATTTTCTTGGGCTCCAAAATCACTGCAGATGGTGACTGGAGCCTTGAAATTCAAAGACGCTTCCTCCTTGAAAGGAAAGCTATGACCAACCTAGACAGCATATTCAAAAGCAGAGACATTACTTTGCCAACAAAGGTCCGTCTAGTCAAAGCTATTTTTTTTCCAGTAGTCATGTATGGATGTGAGAGCTGGACTAACTGAGCATTGAAGAATTGATGCGTTTGAACTGTGGTGTTGGAGAAGACTCTTGAGAGTCCCTTGGACTGCAAGGAGATCCAACCAGCCCACCCTAAAGGAAATCAGTCTTGAATATTTATTGGAAGAACTGATGCTGAAGCTGAAACTCCAATACTTTGGCCACCTGATGTGAAGAGCTGACTCCTTGGAAAAGACCCTGATGCTGGGAATGATTGAAGGTGGGAGAAGAAGGGGATGACAGAGGATGAGATGGTTGGATAGTATCAGTGACTCAATGGACACGAGTCTGAGCAAGCGCTGGTAGTTGGTGATTGACAGGGAGGCCTGGTGTGCTGCAGTCCATGGGGTCACAAAGAGTCGGACACGACTGGGTGACTGAACTGAACTGAACTAAACTGAACTGGTGCAGAGTACAGCATGCAAAATGCCAGGCTGGATGAAGCACAAGCTGAAACCCAGGTTGCTAGGAGAAATATCAACAATTTCAGATTGCTGATACCACTTTCATTAAAGTGAAAAGGAACTAAAAAGCCTCTTGATGAAGGTGAAAGAGGAGAGTGAAAAAGCTGGCTTGAAACTTAAAATTTGAAAAACTAAGATCATGGCATCCAGTCCCATCACTTCATGGCAAATAGATGGGGAAAAAACAGAAGCAGTGATAGATGTCATTTTCTTGGGCTCCAAAATCACTGCAGATGGTAACTGCAGCCATGAAATTAAAAGAAGCTTGCTCATTGAAAGGAAAACTATGACAAACCTAGACAGCATATTGAAAAACAGAGACATTACTTTGCCAACAAAGGTCCATATAGTCAAAGCTATAGTTTTCTAGTAGTCATGTATGGATATGAGAGTTGGACCGTAAAGAAGGCTGAGCACTGAAGAACTGATGCTTTTGAATTGTGGTGCTGAAGTAGACTCTTGAGAGTCTTTTGGACTACAAGGAGATCAAACCAGTCAATCCTAAAAGAAATCAACCCTTAAAATTCATTGGAAGGACTGTTGCTGAAGCTGAAGCTCCAATACTTTGGCCAGCTGATGTGAAGAGTTGATTCATTGGAAAATACACTGATGCTGGGAAAGATTGAAGGCAAAAGGAGAAGAGGGCAGTAGAAGATAAGGTGGTTAGATAGCATCACTGACAAAGGACATGAATTTGAGCAAACTCCAGGAGATAGTGCAGGACAGAGGGGCCTGGTATGCTACAGTCCACGGGGTGACAGAATTGGACACTACCTAGTGACTGAACAACAACCTAAGGTAGTGGATTTTAGATGGAGAAAAAGATTTGGTGGCCAATTGAATGGATGAAATAAGAGAAAAAAACTGAAGATGAAAAGGAGTTCATTTCCTGCTTAAGAGGCTCAGTGCCTATGAATCATGAATTGAGCCAGGAAACAACAGTATAATTTTGAATTTGATTTTAGATACAACAGTTTAATGATTAGTTTAAGATGCTCTGGGAGGATTTCCCTCGTGGTTCCATGGTTAAGAATCCACTTGCCAATGCAGGGAACATGGGTTCCATCCCTGGTTAAGGAACTAAGATCCCACATGCCTTGGGGCAAGAAAGCCTACGTGCAGCGATGACGACGCTGCACAGCCAAAATTAAATTAAAAAAAATTTTTTTTAAAGATGCTTCTAGGAAACCTAGACCTGCTAGGCAGGTAGTTGGAAACTCACTTAGGTGACATCAGTGCACTGAGGGTAGGGGGCAGGAGCTCACTATTGAAATAGGTGAGGTCACCAAGGGAGTAAATGACCCTGTGAGACCAAGCACAAGAAGAAAAAAGATTGATTTGGGCAAATAAACTGTTAATGAACATTCATCTCTATGAGAGAAATTTCAGAACTGTGGTACAAACGGAAGTTTGACTGCATTGAACTGAAAGTAGTAGATTTATATTTCAGATTCCCAAATGACAGAGAGAGAGAAAGCCATGAATACAGAATGGGAAGATGTTCACATTGGTGGGTTAGGACAGAATTCAGTCTTAGGGAGAATTTGAAGACTAATTAGCAGAGGAAGTAAGTGATGAAACAAGGTCTTGGTGGAGAAGGAGAAAATGAATAGGAGCAAAAGTCTATTTCATTTCCAGAATTTTTTTTAGTTTCTCGGTTTCAGTCATGTAATTTCTGAGCCTGTGCTTAGATTGGGCCTACTGAAACCACACACCTCATCTCAGATGGGACTGGATCTCAGCCAAACCTCAGATTGGAACTTGAACCCAAGACTTGGAGTCCTCACCACTGGACTGCCAGGGAATTCCCATTAACCCATCATCTTTTAATTAAAATCTCATGTATAGTCTCAGGAGTTAATGAAGCTTAGGTTCTTCATGTCTCAAAGGGCAGAGTGATAAGTAAGAAGTAGATTTATTGACAGAGATACTCATTCCATAGACAATGTGGGTCATTTCAGAAGCTGAGAGGCCCTCAAGTATGGGTGGTTAGGTTGTATGGGCTGAGTAATTTCATAGGCTAGTGAATAAGAGGATTATTCCAACTATTTGGGGGAATGGGTGGGGATTTCCAGGAAATTAGAAATTCACTGCTCATTTTTTGTCCTTTTATGGTTAAGAGTTGGACACAACTGAGCGACTGAACTAAACTAAACTGATGTTTGGACTGTCTTGGGATCTGTGGGCATGGCATTTAGTATACACTAAGAGAAGAGTGAAAAAGTTGGCTAAAGCTCAACATTCAGAAAACGAAGATCATGGCATCCGGTCCCATCACTTCATGGGAAATAGATGGGGAAACAGTGGAAACAGTGTCAGACTTTATTTTTTTGGGCTCCAAAATCACTGCAGATGGTGATTGCAGCCATGAAATTAAAAGACGCTTACTCCTTGGAAGAAAAGTTATGACCAACCTAGATAGTATATTCAAAAGCAGAGACATTACTTTGCCGACTAAGGCCCATCTAGTCAAGGCTATGGTTTTTCCNGGTGTGAGTTTGAGTGAACTTCGGGAGATGGTGATGGACAGGGAGACCTGGCATGCTGCAATTCATGGGGTCGCAAAGAGTCGGACACGACTGAGCGACTGAACTGAACTGAGGTGGCGCTGGTGGTAAAGAAAGAAAGAAAGAGAGAAAGTGAAGTCGCTCAGTCATGTCTGACTGTTTGCAACCCCATGGACCATAGCCTACCAGGCTCCTCTGTCCATGGAATTTTCCAGGCAAGAGTACTGGAGTGGGTTGCCATTAGAATCTGCCTGCCAATTCAGGAGATGGAAAATATACGCAGGTTCGATCCCTGGGTCAGGAAGTTTGGAGAGAGCGTGGCAGCCCACTCCAGTATTGTTGCCTGGAGAATCTCATGGACAGAAGAGCCTGTTGGGCTACAGTCCATTGGGTTGCAAAGAGCTGGACATGACTGAAGTGACTTAGCATGCATAGGCATATAAGGAGGCTCAAAGTCTGCTGGAATTAGAATCTGCCACCATCTTGGGCTATAGTGGTTCTAACCAGTTTTTGCGTGTCCTTGAAGGAGGAAATAGACAGAGCTGGGCTCCATCTTAGGCCAGGCTGCGAACGTTAGGCTGCACGCATGGTCACCCTCCCAGTGGACTTTGAACTTTGTGCCTGGTGTCTATAGAAATGGCATACCAATGGAAAACCAGACACCCAGATAAAAGAGCCTCAGGACTTGTACTTGGACTCTCTGTTGCCTAAAAGAATATGCTAATGACCTCTGTAACAGAACAAAGTGGTAAATTCCATTATGTTTATCTGGATATGACCATAGGCTTATTGATAAATATCCACTGTTTATCTAGGCTTATGACACATGAATCATGGGTTAACTTTGATCATATCTCTCTTTTACCTTGTCCAGACTAGTTTCAAGGAATATGGGGAGGTGGGTTTGAGCAAGTACACTTAGGGTATATAAGGTTTTCACAAAAACTGGTCGGGGTCCTTGGCTAAGAGGAGACTCTGCCAGTGTGATAAACTGCACTCCACTATCTGCATTGTCCTGAGTGAGTTTGTTTCCCAGAATGCGTGGCTACAACATTTGGTGCATTGGCTGGGAAACTCCTCACTTTGAGGAGACAAGTCCCATTTGGGACTACTCCGAGGCCTTGTGGCTTGAATCTTCCAGAGGGGGGAAGGTACCTCGCCCTTCTGGAAGAATTCTGCTTCTCAATGCCCAGACCTTTCACATTAGCAGGTAGTGGACAGCAACAGGGGAACTGAGCACTCAGGTGAGAAGGAACCCACCTGGCAGGGTGGAAGAGGGGGCCTGATCACCCTCCTGGGAGGGACTAGAAGGGGCACAGCCCCACAGGAGCCTGGAATAGGCAGGCAGCAGCGACAGCTTGGTACACAGGTTGACGAATATATTAGGGTTTAGGAAGGAAATTTGTGAAGGTCATTTAGGAGGTGTGTCCACGCCATTTTGTGAAAATTATTACCAAGCAATCGCCAGGGGATTTTTAGGATTAGAAATTTGGTCCTTGTGTGCTTGTATTCCACCCTCCCCCAGGAGGTGCCCTATCTGCTGCGAAACCCCCAATCCCTCAAACTAGTTAGGGTAGAAAGAAAAAAACAAAAGTATATCAGTGAGTACGAATTGGCCTTTCCAGGAGAAGCCTGGGACGTGGGGTATCTAATTCATCTGTGTTTTTATCCTCATCCAATTAAGCCTGCCAGGGCAAGAAAGACATCTGAAACATCAGCGAGAAGGGAATCTTACAGGATCCAGAGGGGGAAGAACTTCCGCCGCCGCCGCCGTACTGAGTGATGATCCCGCCAGCCAACGCTCCTGCGGCGCCGAGAGCTTCCCCACAGGGAATGACCAGAGGCCAGGAGCCTCCCAGAGCCTCCACTTTCCCCAGTCCTCCCAGCGGCCCCACAGGTTGTAGAGCTGCCATTCTGGCAAGCTCTGACCTTAGTTGAAGGGGCGACAGGCTACAACCCACCGGATTCGACCACTGCTGACGTCATACTCCCCAAGCTCTAGCCTCCGCTCCCAGCAAGTACTACCGTACAAGGGGAGGGAGACACTGGAAGTAAGCAGACTGCACTCTGCCAGAGAGCTGGAGGGAAAGGCGCCACTGCTGATGCCCCTTAGAGAAGTCCAGCAGCCTCTGGCGCCAGGGGAGGACGGGGATTGCCATCAAGCTCCTAGAGCTTATTACCACCGGCCTTTCTCATCAACTGACACACTGAATTGGCAAAAGCATACCCCCCTTCCTCAGAAGAGCCATGAGGTATGACTAGACTGATGGAAACCATCTTTTGCACCCATCGACCAACATGGGATGATGTCATGCAGTTATTGACATCGCTCTTTAGCACTGAGGAGAGGCCCACCTACTGGGAGGGCACTACGATTTATTTGCTCTCTTTCTCAATACCTGACACACACACACACCCCCCCCCCACCTCCCCACCCCCGGCAAGATGAGTGGAGGTTGCATGAACCTTCGAAGGAAAAACCAGGTGGGCCGGAAGAACTTGAAAGGGAGCTAACTCAATTATTCCCCAAGGTCTGGGTGGAAGACAACCCCCACCCACCCTGCCCCGGGCTGGCTAAACATCAAGCCCCAGTGATAACAGAACTCAAGCCAGGCACCATTCCAATAAGAAAATGCCAATAACTGCTACCGATAGAGGCCCAGGTTGGCATATTGCCCCACATCAATAGATTGAAACAAGCGGGCATTCTAGTAGAGTGCCAGTCAGCTTGGAATATGCTGATCCTGCCAGTCAAAAAGGAAGGAGGATAGGACTATAGACCTGTTCAAGATCTCAGGCTACTGTGACTTTACACTCCATTGTTCCAAATCCCTACACCTTACTTAGTCTCCTCCCACCGAGAACTAAAGTTTATACTTGCCTAGATCTCAAGGATGCCTTCTGTGTACGCCTCGCCCCAGCGTCACAAACCATCTCTGCCTTTGATTGGGAAGATCCAGTTGAGGGCACCAAACAACAGCTCACTTGGACTCATCTCCCACAAGGGTTTAAGAATTCCCCAGCCATTTTGGGGAAGCCTTGGCTTCTGACCTGGACTCATTCCATTCAGAAGAGTATGGATGTTGGCTCCTACAATACATAGATGACCTGCTGCTGCCTGCCGAGACCAAGGAAAAATGCTGGGAAGGGATGAAAGCACTGCTCCAGCTGCTGATAGAAGCAGGTTACTGGGTGTCAAAGAAGAAGGCACAGATCTGCAAGGAGGAGGTAAGGTATCTGGGGTTTGTTTTGAAGAAGGGCACAAGGTTATTAGACCAGTCCAGAAAAGAGGTGATCCTGAGAATCCCAACACCTAAGACTCGTCAGCAGGTCCAGGAGTTTTTGGGAGCTACTGGGTTTTGCAGAATTTTGATTCCAGGATATTCCCAAATGTCCCAGCCTTTATATGAACACCTGACAGGGCCTGAGGAAAATCCACTAAATTGGACTGAAAAACAACAAAAAGCCTTTGATGAGCTAAGGTTGGCCATTATATCAGCCCCCATGTTAGGGCTGCCAGACCTTGCCAAGCCATGTACTCTATATTTAACTGAAAAGAACAAAACAGCAATGGGAGTGTTAACTCAGACTGTGGGAACACGGGACAGACCTGTAGCCCATCTCTCAAGGCGGCTTGGCAATTTCGCCACCAGATGGCCTGGATGCCTGCAAGAAATTGCCGCAGTTGCCCTACTAGTATGAGAAGCTGCTAAATTGACTTTAGGCCAAGATCTGGTTGTAAGAGTCTCACACGAGGTCAACACATTCTTATGAGGAGATCCCCACAAATGGCTATCAAACTCCCAGATTATTCAGTATCAAGGGCTGTTACGTGAAAACCCTAAGCTCCAGTATTGGGCCTTGTCAGACTTTAAACCCAGCCACACTCCTTCCCCACCTCCAAAGACTGGTGGCTGTGTGGGCACAGGAGGGCCGAGAGGAGCTACTCCACGTTCAAGGTCAGGAGGGACGGCTGTGAGGAGATACCCCTCGTCCAAAGTACGGAGCATCAGCTGCACTTTGCTGGAGCAGCTGTGAAGAGATACCCCACGTCCAAAGTAAGAGAAACTCAGGTAAGACGGTAGGTGTTGCGAGAGGCATCAGAGCACAGACATACAAACCATAATCACAGAAAACTAGTCAATCTAATCACACTAGGACCACAGCCTTGTCTAACTCAATGAAACTAAGCCATGCCCGTGGAGCCACCCAAGATGGGGGGGTCATGGTTGAAGGTCTGACAGAATGTGGTCCACTGGAGAAGGGAATGGCAAGCCACTTCAGTATTCTTGCCTTGAGAACCCCATGAACAGTATGAAAAGGCAAAATGATAGGATACTGAACGAGGAACTCCCCAGGTCAGTAGGTGCCCAATATGCTACTGGAGATCAGTGGAGAAATAACTCCAGAAAGAATGAAGGGATGGAGCCAAAGCAAAGACAATACCCAGTTGTGGATGTGACTGGTGATAGAAGCAAGGTCCGATGCTGTAAAGAGCAATATTGCATAGGAACCTGGAATGTCAGGTCCATGAATCAAGGCAAACTGGAAGTGGTCAAACAGGAGATGATGGCAAGAGTGAACGGTGACATTCTAGGAATCAGCCAACTAAAATGGACTGGAATGGGTGAATTTAACTCAGATGACCATTATATCTACTACTGCGGACAGGAATCCCTCAGAAGAAATGGAGTAGCCATCATGGTCAACAAAAGAATCCGAAATGCAGTACTTGGATGCAATCTCAAAAACCACAGAATGATCTCTGTTCATTTCCAAGGCAAACCATTCAATATCACCGTAATCCAAGTCTATGCCCCAACCAGTAATGCTGAAGAAGCTGAAGTTGAATGGTTCTATGAAGACCTACAAGACCTTTTAAAACTAACACCCCCAAAAGATGTCCTTTTCATTATAGGGGACTGGAATGCAAAAGTAGGAAGTCAAGAAACACCTGGAGTAACAGGCAACTTTGGCCTTGGAATACGGAATGAAGCAGGGCAAAGACTAATGGAGTTTTGCCAAGAAAATGCACTGGTCATAGCAAACACCCTCTTCCAACAACACAAGAGAAGACTCTACACATAGACATCACCAGATAGTCAACACCAAAATCAAATTGATTATATTCTTTGCAGTCAAAGATGGAGAAGCTCTATGCTGCTGCTAAGTTGCTTCAGTCACGTCCGACTCTGTGCAACCCCATAGACGGCAGTCCACCAGGCTCCCCCGTCCCTGGGATTCTCCAGGCAAGAACACTGGAGTGGGTTGCCATTTCCTTCTCCAGTGCATGAAAGTGAAAAGTGAAAGTGAAGTCGCTCAGTTGTGTCCGACTCTTAGAGATCCCATGGACTGCAGCCTACCAGGCTCCTCCATCCATGGGATTTTTCCAGGCAAGAGTACTGGAATGGGGTACCACTGCCTTTTCCAGGATATGACCATAGGCCTATTGATAAATATCCACTGTTTATCTAGGCTTGTGACTCAGGAATCATGGGTTAACTTTGATCGTATCTCTCTTTTACCTTTTCCAGACTAGTTTTAAGGAATTTGGGGAGGTGGGTTTGAGCAAGTACACTTAGGGTATATAAGGTTTTCACAAAAACCGGCCAGAGTCCTTGGCTAAGAAGAGACTCTACCTTGGGCCCACCAGTGTAGTAAACTGCACTCCACTATTGAAAAGTGTCAGACTTTATTTGCGGGGGTCTGGGGTGGGGGGGCTCCAAAATCACTGCAGATGGTGACTGCAGCCATGAAATTAAAAGACGCTTACTCCTTGGAAGGAAAGTTATGACCAATCTAGATAGCATATTCAAAAGCAGAGACATTACTTTGCCAACAAAGCTCCATCTAGTCAAGGCTATGGTTTTTCCAGTGGTCATGTATGGGGATGCGAGAGTTGGACTGTGAAGAAAGCTGAGCGCCGAAGAACTGATGATTTTGAACTGTGGTGTTGGAGAAGACTCGCAAGGAGATCCAACCAGTCCATTCTAAAGGAGATCAGTCCTGGGTGTTCTTTAGAAGGACTGTCGCTAAAGCTGAAACTCCAATACTTTGGCCACCGCATGCGAAGAGTTGACTCACTGGAAAAGACTCTGATGCTGGGAGGGATTGGGGGCAGGAGGAGAAGGGACGACAGAGGATGAGATGGCTGGATGGCATCACTGACTTGATGGACATGAGTTTGAGTGAACCCCGGGAGTTGGTGATGGACAAGGAGGCCTGGCGTGCTGTGATTCATGGGGTCACAAAGAGTCGGACACGACTGAGCGACTGAACTGAACTGAACTGATCTGCATTGTCCTTCTGAGTGAGTTTGTTTCCTGGAACTCGTGGCTATAACATCCTCAACAGTTATGTCATTCTTTTAAAGATTGTGTCTTTGCATACACACACACACACACACACACACACACACACACACACCTCATTTCAATATCATCTAGGGGTTCTTTCTGTTGCCCAAGGCAAGCCCCATGCCCAGTGAGGCCAAAGGAACTGAAACATTGGGAGTGTGGAGTAAAGAAAGTTTTGCTGCAGGGTCATGCAACAAAAAACGTCAAACTCTTGGCTTTCTGGGAGAAGTGTTCATAGGCACAATTTGAGGTTAGGGCTCCTGGGTGATTTATTTCTGATTGGATGGTGGTAACAGAGCTGTGGCTCCAGGGATCTTGTGCTCAGCCTAAAGTTACCATCCTCCACCTGAGTGGAGATTTTAGTTCTTCAGAGGAGCTCAAAGATATTATTATGTATATCCCTTCAGGAGGAAACCAGACCTACCCCAAGGCTTCACCATTCTTTCTGGTCTGCTCCTCCTTTTTTCCTGCATTCCCTCACTTTGCTGCTTAGTAACTGCTGTTTGAATCTGCCCTTTAGTACTCAGAGAAGGTCTGCTGCTTACTGCTGCTGCTGCTGCTGCTGCAAAGTCTCTTCAGTCGTGTCTGACTCTGTGCAACCCCATAGACGGCAGCCCACCAGGCTCCCCCGTCCCTGGGATTCTCCAGGCAAGAACACTGGAGTGGATTGCATTTCCTTCTCCAATGCATGAAAGCGAAAAGTGAGAGTGAAGTCGCTCAGTCGTGTCTGACTCTGTGCAACCCCATGGACTGCAGCCTACCGGGCTCCTCCACCCATGGGATTTTCCAGGCAAGAGTACTGATCTGCGTTGTCCTGAGTGAGTTTGTTTCCTGGAACTCGTGGCTACAACATCCTCAACAGTTATGTCATTCTTTTAAAGATTGTGTCTTCACACACACACACACACACACACACACACACACACACCTCATTTCCATATCATCTAGAGGTTCTTTCTGTTGCCCAAGGCAAGCCATGTTGCCTTCTCCCAGAGAAGGTCTAGGAGGCCTAAACCTTTTTTCCTAAGAACTACAACAACAAAAAAGAAACAGGGGACATAGAAAGGATTTGTATCCTGCTTGGTTTCATCGTCATTTCCAAATTGAAGATTTCAATTGTTCTTAGTCTATAAGGTTAAACTAGTTAATATTTTTAAAGTACTTAAAACAGTGTCAGGGTTATAGTCAGACACATAAGAAATACTACTTTATTGTTATAATAATAATTATCAGTATTTTGTTATAATTTTATTATACTGGGTCTTCCCTGGTAACTCATTGGTAAAGAATCTGCCTCCCAATGCAGGAGACATGGGTTTAATCCCTGGATTGGGAAGATCCCTTGGAAAAGGAAATGGCAAGCCACTCCAGTATTCTTAGGAGCCTGGTAGGCTACATAGTCCATGGAATTGCAAAAGAATCGGACACAACTTAACG
Organism: Redunca redunca; assembly: GCA_006410935.1. Classification (NCBI taxonomy): domain Eukaryota; kingdom Metazoa; phylum Chordata; class Mammalia; order Artiodactyla; family Bovidae; genus Redunca; species Redunca redunca. The sequence continues at coordinate 27,988 of SJYQ01001477.1, forward strand.
GCTAAACAACAATCAGTCGTTATTACTAGCTTTGTTATTATCATTACTGTTAGCAGATAGGTTTGGGAGTCCCCAGAGAAAGAGAACAAAGTGTTGACTAAAAAAGATGCACAACATGAGAGTTACGAGTTAAGCTTTTTGGGGGGCAAAATGGGGACTACAGCCCAGGAGACAGCACCTCAGACAGCTCAGAGAAACTGTTCCAAAGAGCTAGTGGGGGAAGGTCAATATGTATGATTTTGGTGAAGAGGGAGTTCAATGTAATCAAGCCCTTATTTTATAAACGGTTTTCTGCAATCACAAGGAGCCGATGTCACCATGAAAGGATTTAGTGCTTTTCTAGATAAGGGGTGATGAAAGACTTGGATATGAAATCAGCTCCTGAAAATATCTAACTATCTAAAAACCTATTCCACCAGTTGCCCCCCGGGCATGGCTTAGTTTCATTGAGTCAGACAAGGCTGTGGTCCTAGTGTGATTAGACTGACTAGTTTTCTGTGAGTATGGTTTCAGTGTGTCTGCCCTCTGATATCCTCTTGCAACACCTACCATCTTACTTGGGTTTCTCTTACCTTGCGCATGGGGTATCTCTTCATGGCTGCTCCAGCAAAGCACAGCCACTGCTCCTTACCTTGGATGAAGGGTATCTCCTCACCACCGCCCTTCCTGACCTTCAACGTGGGATAGCTCCTCTAGGCCCTCCTGCCCCAGCACAACTACCTCCTTGGACATGGGTTGCTCTTCCCGGCCTCCGCCCCTGGCCTTGGGCACAGGGTGGCTCCTCCCAGCTGCTACCCCTGGCCTCGGACGCGGGGTGGCTCCTCCAGACCGCCGCCCCGACCTCGGATGCAGGGTGGCTCCTCTCTGCCTTTCCTGCACCGATGCAGCCTGGCACTCTCGGCCACTGCCCCTGACCTCAGATGTGGGGTAGCTCCCAACCCAAGATAATGGGTAATGGTGGAGAGATCTGACAGAATGTGGTCCACCGGAGAAGGGAATGGCAAACCACTTCAGTATTCTTGCCTTGAGAACCCCATGAACAGTATGAAAAGCCAAAATGATAGGATACTGAACCAGGGACTCCCCAGGTCAGTAGGTGCCCAATATGCTACTGGAGATCAGTGGAGAAATAACTCCAGAAAGAATGAAGGGATGCAGCCAAAGCAAAAACAATACGCAGCTGTGGATATGACTGGTGATAGAAACAAGGTCTGATGCTGTAAAGAGCAATATTGCATAGGAACCTGGAATGTCAGGTCCATGAATCAAGGCAAACTGGAAGTGGTCAAACAGGAGATGGCAAGAGTGAACGTCGACATTCTAGGAATCAGCCAACTAAAATGGACTGGAATAGGTGAATTTAACTTGGATGACCATTATATCTACTACTGCGGGCAGGAATCCCTCAGAAGAAATGGAGTAGCCATCATGGTCAACAAAAGAATCCGAAATGCAGTACTTGGATGCAACCTCAAAAACCACAGAATGATCTCTGTTCATTTCCAAGGCAAACCATTCAATATCACCGTAATCCAAGTCTATGCCCCAACCAGTAATGCTGAAGAAGCTGAAGTTGAATGGTTCTATGAAGACCTACAAGACCTTTTAAAACTAACACCCCCAAAAGATGTCCTTTTCATTATAGGGGACTGGAATGCAAAAGTAGGAAGTCAAGAAACACCTGGAGTAACAGGCAACTTTGGCCTTGGAATACGGAATGAAGCAGGGCAAAGACTAATGGAGTTTTGCCAAGAAAATGCACTGGTCATAACAAACACCCTCTTCCAACAACACAAGAGAAGACTCTACACATGGACATCACCATATGGTCAACACCAAAACCAGATTGATTATATTCTTTGCAGCCAAAGATGGAAAAGCTCTATACAGTCAACAAAAAACAAGACTGGGAGCTGACTGTGGCTCAGATCATGAACTCCTTATTGCCAAATTCAGACTTAAATTGAAGAAAGTAGGGAAAACTACTAGACCATTCAGGTATGACCTAAATCAAATCCCTTATGATTATACAGTGGAAGTGAGAAATAGACTTAAGGGCCTAGATCTGATAGATAGAGTGCCTGATGAACTATGGACGGAGGTTCATGACATTGTACAGGAGACAGGGATCAAGACCATCCCCATGGAAAAGAAATGCAAAAAAGCAAAATGGCTATCTGGGGAAGCCTTAAAAATAGCTGTGAAAAGAAGAGAAGCGAAAAGCCAAGGAGAAAAGGAAAGACATAAGCACCTGAATGCAGCGTTCCAAAGAATAGCAAGAAGAGATAAGAAAGCCTTCCTCCACAACCAATTCAAAGAAACAGAGGAAAAGAACAGGATGGGAAAGACTACAGATCTCTTCAAGAAAATTAGAGATACCAAGGGAACATTTCATGCAAAGATGGGCTCAATAAAGGACAGAAATGGTGCGGACCTAACAGAAGCAGAAGATATTAAGAAGAGATGGCAAGAATACACAGAAGAACGGTACCACGACCTGGATAATCACGATGGTGTGATCATTCATCTAGAGCCAGACATCCTGGAATGTGAAGTCAAGTGGGCCTTAGAAAGCATCACTATGAACAAAGCTAGTGGAGGTGATGGCATTCCAGTTGAGCTCTTTCAAATCCTGAAAGATGATGCTGTGAAAGTGCTGCACTCAATATGCCAGCAAATTTGGAAAACTCAGCAGTGGCCGCAGGACCGGAAAAGGTCAGTTTTCATTCCAATCCCTAAGAAAGGCAATGCCAAAGAATGCTCAAACTACCGCACAATTGCACTCATCTCACACGCTAGTAAAGTAATGCTCAAAATTCTCCAAGCCAGGCTTCAACAATACATGAACCGTGAACTTCCTGATCTTCAAGCTGGTTTTAGAAAAGGCAGAGGAACCAGAGATCAAATTGCCAACATCCGCTGGATCATGGAAAAAGCAAGAGAGTTTCAGAAAAACATCTAATTCTGCTTTATTGACTATACCAAAGCCTTTGACTGTGTGGATCACAATAAACTGTGGAAAATTCTGAGAGAGATGGGAATACCAGACCACCTGACCTGCCTCTTGAGAAACCTGTATGCAGGTCAGGAAGCAACAGTTAGAACTGAACATGGAACAACAGACTGGTTCCAAATCGGAAAAGGAGTACGTCAAGACTGTGTATTCTCACCCTGCTTATTTCACTTATATGCAGACTACATCATGAGAAACGCTGGGCTGGAAGAAACACAAGCTGGAATCAAGATTGCTGGGAGAAATATCAATAACCTCAGATATGCAGATGACACCACCCTTATGGCAGAAAGTGAAGAGGAACTAAAAAGCCTCTTGATAAAAGTGAAAGAGGAGAGTGAAAAAGTTGACTTAAAGCTCAACATTCAGAAAAAAAAAGATCATGGCATCCAGTCCCATCACTTCATGGGAAATAGATGGAGAAACAGTGGAAACAGTGTCAGACTTCATTTTTTGGGGCTCCCAAATCAGTGCAGGTGGTGATTGCAGCCATGAGATTAAAAGATGCTTACTCCTTGGAAGGAAAGCTATGATCAACGTAGACAGCATATTCAAAAGCACAGACATTACTTTGCCAACTAAGGTCCATCTAGTCAAGGCTATGGTTTTTCCAGTAGTCATGTATGGATGTGAGAGTTGGACTGTGAAGAAGGCTGAGCGCCGAAGAATTGATGCTTTTGAACTGTGGTGTTGGAGAAGACTCTTTTGAGTCTCTTGGACTGCAAGGAGATCCAACCAGTCCATTCTGAAGGAGATCAGTCCTGGGATTTCTTTGGAAGGAATGATGCTAAGGCTGAAACTCCAGAACTTTGGCCACCTCATGCAAAGAGTTGACTCATTGGAAAAGACCGATGCTGGGAGGGATTGGGGGCGGGAGGAGAAGGGGACAATAGAGGATGAGATGGCTGGATGGCATCACTGACTCGATGGATGTGAATCTGAGTGAACTTCGGGGGTTGGTGATGGACAGGGAGGCCTGGAGTGCTGAGGTTCATGGGGTCGCAAAGAGTCAGACACGACTGAGCGACTGAACTGAACTGAACTGAGCTGATTCCACCAGTTTGCCTGGAGCACAGAATGCCTCACTCTCCACTCTGAACTCCCTTCAGAGCACGTCAAAGGTCAAGAGCTGCAACAGCACAGGGTTCAGTCTCTGCAGAGGCAGACAGCAAATGCTATTAGAAAGTGCCGATTTGCAATTGAGACAGGAATGGCTTTCTTGACATAAGAAAAGCCATTTCAGCCTAAGCCATATTTTTAAAAATTTATTTTAGGCTCTGCTGATGCTTCGTCAGGACTTCCCAGGTGGTGGATCTTCATTGCTGAAGGCAGGTTTTCTCTAGTTGCAGTGCATGGGCTTCTAACGGCAGTGGTTTCTCTTGTGGAGGATTGGCTCTAGGGCTCGTGCTTCAGTAGTTGTGGTGCTGGGCTTAGTTGTCCTGTGGTGTATGGAATCTTCCCAGACCAGGGATGGATCCTATGTCCCCTGACTTGGCAGGCGGAGTCTTAACCACTGGACCACCAGGGAAGTCCTAAAAGTAATTTAATGGTGAAGTGTTTAGGGATGATGTACACTGATCTCTGCAACTTATTTTAAAACCAAAAAAAAATGGATTAATGAATGGAAATGGCATAACTGTTTGAATAGATATGTGAAAAAAGCAAGTAAGGCAATATGTTAATAGTACTATAGAATTTTAGGAACTAGATGAGAAGGTGGAGGCTATGTATTGTACTTTCAACAAGAAAAGCTTCAACTTTTAAAAAAAATAATTAAAATCTGAAAAAACAATCGTCTGGAAAAATATGCATCCTGTTGTTAACAACGGTTACCGCTTGAAATTGGAAACAGGGCTTTAGAGGGAAGGAAGTCTTTAACTTCTTACCTTATTCAGTTATTGTTTTTATTTTTATGAGCATGAATTGTTTCGGAACAATAAATTTAAAGGTCAATTTGTGGGAATTCACTGATGGAATAATAAACATCTAAAAAATAGATAAGTCAAAAACGAAGGTCAATATGAAAACATACAAACAAAAAAGCAAGATGAAACATTCACAGAGAAAAGAAATTGTACCAGAGCTATAGGAGATTTTGTCTTCTTTGACCTACTAAAAACATAATACTTTTATAACAAGAAAACCAAACTGAGATTTACTTAAAAACAAAAAGATATTAAAATTCATAGAAATAGGGACTTCCCTGGTGGTCTGGTCTAGTGGTTAAGAATCTTTAGAATTCATCTTTCAAGATGGTAATGATGACCATATATGCAAGACAGCAAAAGAGACACAGATGTAAACAACAGACTTTTGGATTCTGTGGGAGAAGGCCAGGGTGAGATGATTTGAGAGAATAGCATTGAAACACGTATATTATCATATGTGAAATAGATCGCCAGTCCAGGTTCGATGCATGAGACAGGGCGCTCAGGGCCAGTGCACTGGGATGACCCTGAGGGATGGGATGGGGAGGGAGGTGGGAGAGGGATTCAGGATGGGGGACACATGTACACCCATGGCTGAGTCATGTGAATGTATGGCAAAAAAACACTACAATACTGTAAAGTAGCCTCCAATTAAAATAAATTAATTCATTTAAAAAAAAAAAGAGTCCATCTTTCAGTGAAGGGGATATGGGTTCAATCCCTGGTCAGAAGCCAACATCCTCCACGCTACTGTCAACTACAAATCGGCACTTATCAAGAGCGTTGCCAATGACTGAACAATGGCATTTGCCCTCTGCCGCTATGGAGACAGAGCCCCATGCAGCTGTGACTCAACAACCCCTGGGGGAGCTCAGGGAGGAGTGAGGCACTCTGTGCTCCAGGGAATCTTGTGGGACAGGTCTTTAGGTAGTTGGATGTTTTTAGGAACAGATTTTATGATCTCAATCCTTGCATCTCCTCATATCTAGTTCAGTTCAGTTCACTTACTCAGTCTGAATCTTTGCAACCCCATGGACTGCAGCACACCAGGCTTCCCTGTCCATCACCAACTCCCGGAGCTTGTTCAAACTCATGTCCATCAAGTTCATGATGCCATCCAACCATCTCACCCTCTGTGTCCCCTTTTCTTCCTGCCTTTTGACCTTTCCCAGCATCAGGGTCTTTTCTAATGAGTCAGTTCTTTGCATCAGGTAGTCAGCTTTTGGAGCTTCAACTTCAGCATCAGTCTTTCCAATGAATATTCAGGATTGAGTTCCTTTAGGATTGACTGGTTGGATCTCCTTGCAGTCCAAGGGACTCTCGAGAGTCTTTCCCAACACTGCAATTCAAAAGCATCAATTCAATGCTCAGGCTTCTTTATGGTCCAACTCTCACATCCACACGTGACTACTAGAAAAACTATAGCTTTGACTATGTGGACCTTTGTTGGCAAGGTAATGTCTCTGCTTTTTAATATGCTATCTAGGTTTGTCATAACTTTTTTCCCAAGAAGCAAGCATCTTTTAATTTCATGGCTGCAGTCACCATCTGCAGTGATTTTATAATCAGACTGATTATATTCTTTGCAGCCAAAGATGGAGAAGCTCTATACAGTCAGCAAAAATAAGACCAGGAGCTGACTGTGGCTCAGATCATGAACTCCTTATTGCCAAATTCAGGCTTAAATTTTAGAAAGTAGGGAAAACCATGAGACCATTCAGGTATGACCTAAATCAACTCCCTAACGATTAAACAGTGGAAGTGACAAGTAGATTCAAGGGATTAGGTCTGATAAACAGAGTGCCTGAAGAACTATGAAGGGAGGTTTGTGACATTGTACAGGAGGTGGTGATCAAACCAACCCCCTGAAAAAAGTAATCCAAAAAGGCAAAATGGATTGTATGAGAAGGCCATACAAATAGCTGAGAAAAGAAGTGAAGTGAAAGGCAAAGGAGAAAAGGAAAGATATATCCATCTGAATGCAGAATTCCAAAGAACTGACTTGATTAATGATTAAGAAAATGCAGAAACAAAGGAAAAGCAGTTAAGCAAGAAAAGCAAGAATATTGGAGTGCAGATTTCCCTGGTGGTTGAGTGGCTATGACGCTGCACTCCCAATGCAGGAGGCCTGGGTTCGATCCCTGGTCAGGGAACTAAATCCCATAAGCCACAAGATCCCACATTCCGAGACAAAGACCTGGTGCATAAAAAAAAGAGAGAGAGAATGCTAGAGTGGGGTGCCATTTCCTCCTCCAGGGCATCTTCCCAACCCAGGAATTGAACCCACATCTCCTGTGAGCCATTCGGGAGGCCTGAGCCTCAGTATACTCTCACTGTAACACATCAGCAAGCAAGTCACTTTAGTGACACACCCACCAGGGCCCTGACAGTTCTGAGGCCGAGTGAAAATGAAAGCATTAGTCGCTCAGTCGTGTCGGACTTCGTTGTTGTTGTTGTCGTGTTAGTCGCTCAGTCTTGACCAACCCTTGGCAACCCCATGAGCTGTAGCCCTTCAGGCTCCTTTGTCCATGGAATTCTCCAGGCAACAAAGAAACCATTTACCACATATTGGGACTTGAACCCACATGCTGGGACTCAGTTCAGTTCAGTCGCTCAGTCGTGTCCGACTCTTTGAGACCCCATGAATTGCAGCACACCAGGCCTCCCTGTCCATCACCATCTCCCAGAGTACACTCAGACCCACGTCCATCAAGTCCGTGATGCCATCCAGCCATCTCATCCTCGGTCATCCCTTTCTCCTCCTGCCCCCAATCCCTCCCAGCCTCAAAGTCTTTTCCAAGGAGTCAACTCTTCGCATGAGGTGGCCAAAGTACTGGAGTTTCAGCTTTAGCATCATTCCTTCCAAAGAAATCCCAGGGCTGATCTCCTTCAGAATGGACTGGTTGGATCTCCTTGCAGTCCAAGGGACTCTCAAGAGTCTTCAACACCACAGTTCAAAAGCATCAATTTTTTGGCACTCAGCCTTCTTCACAGTCCGACTCTCACATCCATACATGACTACTGGAAAAACCATAGCCTTGACTAGATGGACCTTAGTCGGCAAAGTAATGTCTCTGCTTTTGAATATGCTGTCTAGGTTGGTCATAACTTTCCTTCCAAGGAGTAAGCATCTTTTAATTTCATGGCTACAATCACCATCTGCAGTGATTTTGGAGCCCAAAAATATAAAGTCTGACACTGTTTCCCCATCTATTTCCCATGAAGTGATGGGACCGTATGTCATGATCTTTGTTTTCTGAATGTTGAGCTTTAAGCCAACTTTTTCACTCTCCTCTTTCACTTTCATCAAGAGGTTTTTTAGTTCCTCTCCACTTTCTGCCATAAGGGTGGTGTCATCTGCCTATCTGAGGTTATTGATATTTCTCCCAATAGTCTTGATTCCAGCTTGTGCTTCTTCCAGCCCAACGTTTCTCATGATGTACTCTGCATATAAGTTAAATAAGCAGGGTGACAATATACAGCCTTGACATACTCCTTTTCCGATTTGGAACCAGTCTGTTGTTCCATGTCCAGTTCTAACTGTTGTTTCCTGACCTGCATACAAATCTCTCAAGAGGCAGGTCAGGTGGTCTGGTATTCCCATCTCTCTCAGAATTTTCCACAGTTTATTGTGATCCACACAGTCAAAGGCTTTGGTATAGTCAATAAAGCAGAATTAGATGTTTTTCTGAAACTCTCTTGCCTTTTCCATGATCCAGCAGATGTTGGCAATTTGATCTCTGCTTCCTCTGCCTTTTCTAAAACCAGCTTGAACATTTGGCAGTTCAGAGTTCACGTATTGTGGAAGCCTGGCTTGGAGAATTTTGAGCATTACTTTACTAGCGTGTGAGATGAGTGCAATTGTGTGGTAGTTTGAGCATTCTTTGGCATTGCCTTTCTTAGGGATTGGAATGAAAACTGACCTTTTCCAGTCCTGCGGCCACTGCTGAGTTTTCCAAATTTGCTGGCATATTGAGTGCAGCACTTTTGTAGCATCATCTTTCAGGATTTGAAAGAGCTCAACTGGAATGCCATTCACCTCCACTAGCTTTGTTCGTAGTGATGCTTCCTAAGGCCCACTTGACTTCACATTCCAGGATGTCTGGCTCTAGATGAGTGATCACACCATCGTGATTATCTGGGTCATGAAGATCTTTTTGTATAGTTCTTCTGTGTATTCTTGCCCCCTCTTCTTAACATCTTCTGCTTCTGTTAGGTCCGCACCATTTCTGTCCGTTATCAAGCCCATCTTTGCATGAAATGTTCCCTTGGTATCTCTAATTTTCTTGAAGAGATCTCTAGTCTTTCCCATTCTGTTGTTTTCCTCTATTTCTTTGCATTGATTGCTGAAGAAGGCTTTCTTATCTCTTCTTGCTATTCTTTGGAACTCTGCATTCAGATGCTTATATCTTTCCTTTTCTCCTTGGCTTTTCGCTTCTCTTCTTTTCACAGCTCTTTGTAAGGCCTCCCCAGACAGCTATTTTGCTTTTTTGCATTTCTTTTAACCCTGCTTGGGACTTGAACCCACATGCCTGGTACTCAAACCCAACCTAAAGTCACAGTACCTGGTTTCATGACCTAATGAAGCTCAGGTTCTTGATGTATCATCACAGAAAGAATTCTTTGAGAGACAAAGTGATAGGTAAGAAGTGGATTTATTCAGATACAGAGAGAAGTACACTCCACAGAGAAAGTGTGGGCTATCACAGAGAGCGAGTGTAGCCCTGAAGTTTGGCATGGTTGGTTTTTATAGGCTGGGTAATTTCATATGCTAACGAGTGGGAGGATTATTCCAACTATTTTTGGGACTTGAACCCATGTGGCTGGGACAGAGAATGAGATGGTTGGATGGCATTACCAACTCAATGGACATGAGTTTGGACAAGCTTTGGGAATTGGTGATGGACAGGGAAGCCTGGCATGCTGCAGTCCATGGGGTCGCAAAGAGTTGGACACGACTGGGTGACTGAACTGAACTGATTTTTGGGAAGGGGTAGATATTTCCAGGATTTATAGCATCACTTACTCGATGGACGTGAGTCTGAGTGAACTCCGGGAGTTGGTGATGGACAGGGAGGCCTGCTGCGATTCATGGGGTCACAAAGAGTTGACACGACTGAGCGACTGAATTGAACCCACTCCCTGTTCTTAATAGTCCCTTGGAACTGTCATGGCACCTCTGGGTGTGTCATTTCACTTGCTGATCAAGGATCAAGGTCTACTCTTGGTCCCATTGCTGGTTTATTTTGTGTCCTTGGGCTATGTCATCCTTTCAAAAGTTGTGCCCTACCCCTTTCCCTCCCGTTACAAGAATATTGGAGTGGGTAGCCATTTCCTTCTCCAGGGGATCATCCTGAACCAGGGATAGAACCCAGGTCTCTTGCATTGTAGGCTGATTCTTTCCTGTCTGAGCCACAAGGGTTTCCCTGAGGGCAACAATCACAGGTCAAAGAGTGGGTGGTGGCCCAGTTCCTGGAAATCTCTGCCTCTTCCCTGAAATAGTTGGAATAATCCTCCATTTATTAGCCTATGAAATTATCCAGCCCATAAAAACTAACCATGGGACTTCCCTGGTGGTCCAGTGGTTAAGACTCTGAGCTCCCAGTGGAGGGGGCATGGGTTCGATCCCGGGTTAGGGAACTAAGATCCCACATGCTGCATGTCCAATAAATAAAATAAAACATTAAAAAAAAAAAAAAAAAAACCTAACCATACCAGGGCTTCCCTAAAGGCTCAGTGTGCTAGTGCAGGAGACACGGGTTCAAACCCTCATCTGGGAAGCTCCCACGTGCCAAGAGGTCACTAAGCCCACACATTACAGCTGAAGCCCACACCACAGAGCCTGTTCTCTACAGAGAAGCCACTGCAGTGAGAAGCCCAAGCACTGCAGCTAGGGAGTAACCCCATTCGCCACAACTAGAGAAAGCCTGCGTGCAGCAAGGACGACCCAGTGCAGCCAAAAATAAAAAAATAAAATTATTGGAAAAAAAACCTAACCACACCATATTTGGCACCACTCTTGCTGTCTAAGATGGCTCACACTCTATGGAGTTTGTTTCTCTAAATAAATACACTTCCTACCTGTTAGTTTGTGACGAAATGTCAAGACCCTGAACTTGGACTTCCCTAGTGGTTCAGTGGATAAGAATCTGCCCGCCAGCAAGGGGACTCAGGTTCAATCCCTGGTCTGGCAAGATTGCACAAGCCTTGGAACAACTAAGCCCATGAGCCGCAACTACTGAAGCCCTGGAAATTAGAGCCTGGGCTCCACAAGAGAAGTGACTGCAATGAAAAGCACAACCAACAGTCCCAACTTTCCGCAGCTATAGAAAAGTCAGCACAGCCAATACATAAATAAATGTTTTAAAAAGAAAAAAGAGAGAGAGAGAAAGAGAGAACCCGAACTTCAGTAAGTACCGAAGCCTGGTGTGTGATCTCAGTTAAAAGACCATGGGTTTTGCCCGGGTTTGTGTCCCAATCTGAGATGCATGGTTTCAGTAGAGATATATAGAACAAGCTGATGCATATCCTGGAGTTGTTTTATGGACACCAGGACCCTCCTTGAATAGAAACTGCTAACCAAACTTGCTGGAACCAGAAAGTTGAAGATTGAGTTCCAGAAATATTATCTTGTTACCTCACCAGCACAGCTTCCCAGGTGGTGCTAGTGGTAAAGAACCCACCTGCCAATGCAGGACATGGAAGAGATGCAAGTTTGATCCCTGGGTTTGGAAGATCCCTGGGAATAGGAAATGGCAACCCACTCCAGTATTCTTGCCTGGAAAATTCTATGGACAGAAGAGCCTGGCAAGCTACAGCCTATGGGGTTGCAAAGTGTCAGACACGACTGAGTACATGGAATAAGTATGTAACATGTGGTCTCTACCTCATTGCCACCAAGTTAGAAGAATGTCCACAAGCTGATCACACACTCTGCAACCTTCACCCTAATGTTGCCTTTAAAAACCATTGCCAGCAGGGAGTACCTCGTCTCCTTGCCTGATGTCCTGCAAAATAATAGTCTATAGATTCCTTCACTACAACCCAGGGTCAGTAGATTGGCTTTGTGCATATTGGGTGAGTGAAACTGAGTTCTGTTCAGTAACAAATGGGTCAAGTGTTTCTTCTCAAAATCTGTAATTTAGACAAAAGATTTAGGAAAGTTTTAGGCCCATGTCGGAATCATTCATCTATTCTTTTTATAAACATTTTCTGAATGCCTACTCTAACAGAAACCTGATGGGCATGAAGAAGGTTTGAAGGCATATAGAGAGTAGAAGTGAAATTGAAAGTATTAGTCACCCGGTTGTGTTTGACTCTTTGAGACCCCACGGACTGCAGCCTGCCAGGCTCCTTTGTCCATGGAATTTTCCAAGCAAGAATATGAGTGGGTAGCCATGCCCTTGTTGAGGGGATCTTCCAGACCCATGGATAGAACCTGGGACTCCTGCGTTGCAGGCAGTAGACACTGCATTCCCCCCCCTCCCAAAAAAAAAGGTACTATCTTGTTCAAAAGACAAACAGACATGTGAGAATTACAATAAAATCATGATACACTATTGAGTAACATAAAACCATGGAATCTCACATTTATGCAAGGTCTTAACCACTGTTTGATTCAACCTCATGAGGTGGCTAATGTCAAATAAGGAACAGAGAATTTGCCGGCAGAAGAGATGGCTGACTGAGGGTCGGAGCGATTTCTGAGGTCCCAGCCTGGGAGACGAGAACAGTGGCGCCACCGACAGAGGCACAGAAGGTAGAACGGGGAGGTGACATAGGCGCTTTGACGATGCCTGTTCCAGACGCTGCACGTGAAGGAACAATAGGCTGTTATGCTGACTCTTCTCCATTTGCTCCCAGATTCATTTCCGCATCTTTTGCTGACCCCATAAATGTCTTTCTTTCCCCAGACTCTTGTAGCTGCGTCTGTTCTGATAGTATCTGCATCTCTAGTCCATGACTGCAACTCCTTTGGGCAGGTCCCCCTTCGCAGCTTCACTTCTCACCAGATTCTGAGAACACCATTTCCTTGAAGATGTTGTTAAACACCTCCTTTCTTCTTAGATATTTCCTTAGAGATATTATAATATTATAATATGCTATGGAAAAAAAGGGAAAAGGAGAAGAGCTGAGGGCAGAGATCTAGTCTATGTGATCTGGACCACCTAGAGAGGACAGGAGAATACCACCTAAAAAAAGGAAGTTATCAAAGATGTTTGAAGGGAATTCCTTGGTGGTCCAGTGGTTAGGACTCTGGTTCAATCCCTGGTTGGGGTACTAGGATCTCACAAATCTGTGGCACTTGGCAAAGAAAAAAAAAAAAACAACACTTCAGAAGTATCAAGGTAGTATTCTGTTACGAACATCGAAGTAAGACAACATTTCAAGAAGGAGGTTATTGGGGAATTCGCTGGTGGTTCAGTCGTTAGGACTCGGTACTTACACTGTCATGGGCCCACGTTAGATCCCTGGCTAGGAAACTAAGATCTCACATGGTACAGCCAAAGAAGGGGGTTATTGAAGATACTACCAAATGGTGCAGGAAGGTTACGGTGAAGACGAATAAGAGAACACTTCTGGATGTGGCAAGATTCATTATCTCAGTGATATTTTATTGTTTCAGAGGGCAGTTTTAGTAGCAGCAAGGATAGAAATCAGGTTGTCAAAGGTTAAAAAGAGAATCCAATTTAAGAATTGGTAAGGGGGACTTCCCTGGTGGTCCAGTGGTTAGGAACCTGCCTGCCTATGCAGGGGACGTAGGTTTGATCCCTGGTCCAGGAAGATCCCACATGCCTCAGGGCATTTAGGCCCGTGTGCCACAAGCACTGAGCCCACACTCTCAGGACTGGCAAGGGAAGCCACTGCAATGAGAAGTCTGCGCGCCACAGCTAGAGAGGAGCTCCCACTCGCCACAACCAGAGAAAGTCCAAGCATAGAGCGAAGACGCAGCACAGCCAAATATGAGTAAATAAATGAAAGTAAAATTTTAAAAACAATTGGCAAAGGATTTGAACTGATTTCATCAAAGAAGACATGCAAATAACTAACAAAGATCTGAGAAGATGCTAACATCATTAGTCATTAAGGAAATGCAAAGGAAGTACAAATCAAAAGTGTAGCGAGTGACCATAACTAAAACAAGAGACCATGCGGAGTGTTGGAGAGAATGAAAGAAAACTGGAACCCTCTTGCATAGCTCCCGGGAAAGGAAAATTTGTATGCCCGTTTTGGAAAATGGTTTGGGACTTTTTTCAAATGCCAACGTAAACTTACCACATAAGTCAGCAAGCCCATGCCTTTATATTTACCCAAGAGAAATGAAAACATAAGTCCATCTGAAGACATGTATGTGCACTGTTCATAGAAGCATTCCAAATAATTAGATGCAATCCTAAAAACAAAGCAAAACCAATAATTAGACCCAATCCAGAAATGATTCAAATGTCCATGCATGCATATGTGCTGTCATTTCAGTCGTGTCTGACTCTTTGGAACCCTGGGGACTGTAACCCACCAGGCTCCTCTGTCCATGGGATTCTCCAGGCAGGAATACTGGAGTCAGTTACCATTGCCTCTAGCAGGTGATCTTCCTGACCCAGGGATCAAACCTGAGTCTCTTATGTCTCCTGCATTTTCAGGGGGTTTCTTTACCACTAGCACCACCTGGGAAGCCCTTCAAATGTTCAGTGAATGGATGAACAAAACATGGTCCTGGAATACAATTGAATACTATTCAGAATGGCAAACAAGTCCAAGATAATTTTTTTTTTTTTTGCTGCTCTGCGTGGCTTGCAGGATCTTAGTTGCCCGATCAGGCAGTTTCCTGCACCCTCACATTGAAAGTGCAGGAGTCCTAACTGCTGGATCACCAGGGAATCCCCAAGAGAATTTTACAGTAATGAAACTATTACAAATGCTAATTCTGGATTACCATAATGGTTGAACAACTCATAAATTTACTGAAATAATTATTGGCCTAAAATGGCTTAATTTTATGGTATGTAAATTATCCTTCTATAAAGCTCCTGTGGTCATGTATGGATGTGAGAGTTGGACTGTGAAGAAGGCTGAGCGCCAAAGAATTGATGCTTTTGAACTGTGGTGTTGGAGAAGACTCTTGAGAGTCCCTTGGACTGCAAGGAGATCCAACCGGTCCATTCTGAAGGAGATCAGCCCTGGGATTTCTTTGGAAGGAATGATGCTAAAGCTGAAACTCCAATACTTTGGCCACCTCATGCAAATAGTTGACTCATTGAAAAAGACTCTGATGCTGGGAGGGATTGGGGGCAGGAGGAGAAGGGGACGACAGAGGATGAGATGGCTGGATGGCATCACGGACTCGATGGATGTGAGTCTGAGTGTACTCCGGGAGTTGGTGATGGACAGGGAGGCCTGGCATGCTGGGATTCATAGGGTCGCAAAGAGTCGGACACGACTGAATGACTGAACTGAACCGAAAGCTGTTTTTTAAAAAAATAATGTTAACTAGATAATATTCTAGGAAATCGAGGCAAAAGAATTAGGGCAATAAATGGATACAGAAACCAAAACATTGTTCCATGATTGCTCAACAGACACTGGCTTTGACTCAACTTTTTTTTAAAAAATGTGATCATTCTTATCTTTTTAAATTAAACATTTTTCGTTTATTTATTTATTTTGGGGGCACACCACATGGCTTGTGGGGTCTTAATTCCCCCATCAGGGATTGAACCCAAACCTCAGCAATGAAAGAGTGGAGTATTAACCACTGGGCCCCCAAGGAATTCCCAAGACCTGTAACTGTTTATTTAATATTATTAGAGAGAAATTTGTCTTAATATAAAATAATGTTTTATTTTTTAAAAAAGGAATATTTATAGCTTATCCAGAAGAACTTCTCAGAATTAATTAGCAGCAAATCTGCAAACAGTGAAGTGAAAATAAAGCCAAGAAGAATAACTTAACTATCCAATTTAGATCCGTATGAGGTGGGATGGGAGACATGAACAAAACTAGCCCTATCTCTTCTCAATTGAGGACCCAGAGAGGATATCAGCTTAGGGAGGAATAGAACTGTCTACATCGCAAGGGAGGGAACTCAGAATGTAGCTTTTAGAATTTTTTTTTTTTTTTGGTCACAGGAGGCATGTGGAATTTTAGTTCCCCAACCAGGGATCAAACCCATGCCCTTTGTATTGGAAGAACATAGTTTTAACCACTGGACCACCAAGGAAGTCCTAGAAATCTGTTTTGTTTCGTTATACATACAGTTTACAGTGAAGCAATAGAGCAAAACCTGCAGTTTGTACTTGATGATAGAAAAGAAAGACAAAAGAAAATGGATTTTCTTTTTCATGAGTTTCCGTCTATTCACACATAATGCTAATCATTATTAACTCGTTCCCTTTGTAACCTCTTGGGAGTCTTACCATAGTTATCTCCTAACCCTCTTGGCCTGAAATGTCAGAGGCAACAGTTATATTGCCTTCTACTGTGACATTTGCATTTTTTACTTATTTTTTATTTTTTAAATATTTATTTATTTGGCTATTTTTTAATTTTTTAAATATTTATTTATTTATCAGGTCTAAGTTGTGGTGAGTAGGCTTAGTTGCCCTGCGGCATGTGGGATCTTAACTCCCTGATCAGGGATCAAACTTCATCCCCTGCATTGAAAGGTGGATTCTTTTTTTGAGTGGATAATAATTACGTTTTAGTAATAAGTGGATTTATTTATAGAGGAACACACTCCACAGAGGGCTTCGATGGTAGCTCAGCTGGTTAAGAAACTTCCTGCAATGTAGGAGACCCTGATTTGCTTCCTGGGTCAGGAAGATTCCCTGGAGGAGGACATGGCAACCCATTCCAGTATTCTTGCCTGGAGAATCCCCATGGAAAGAGGAGCCTGGCCGGCTACAGTCCATGGGGTTGCAAAGAGTTGGGCATGACTGAGTAACTAAGCACACACACACACACACACACACACACACACACACACACACTCCACAGAAAGAGTATGGCTATCGCAGGCGAGAGTGGTTGGAAGATGAATTCTTAACCACTGGACCACCAGGGAAGTCCAACATTTGCACTTTAGATAAACTGTCAGTAACTCTGAAATTTGGTGCCCATAATTTGGCATCACTTGGATTTATACTGTTCCTTAACATTGGTTATACTGACTATAATGAATTTAGAACCTTGCCAAAGCTTTGTAGCAAACTATCAGAGTACTCCTGACAGTCTTCTTAAAAGCAGGCTGTGCATGATAGAAAATTCTTCCTATTTAATTATGCATGTAACATGCAATGAGTTAGATAATCAGGGTTTACAGATTATCAAATACATACATTGAGTGCTCATTACTTTGGCTGTATGGAGGAGAAAACCAGAAAACAAACAAACAAAAAAAATTGTGGATATCAGAAAGTTACAAAGACCTGGGAATCAGGAAATGGACACAACTTTCAAACAGAAGGGTAGGATTAAATTTTGCAAATAGATTCTGCAAAGTATATCATGGTGGGCTTGATAATGATCTTGGGAAATTGTTGGAACCTCTAGTTAAATGGATGGCTCATGAGAACTTATATGGGGGAGTGTAGGAGCCAGGATACAGACAGAAAGAGAAAGAAGAAGGGTGATACATATTATTTTGGAACAAACCTGAAACTCACAAAAATTGACCATGTACTAGGCAACAAAGGAAGTCTATGAATTCCAGGGTGTCAACATCATATAGAATACATTCTTTTGCTTTGGTCAAATTATTATTTGTAGACTAAAGAATCTATTCACTGATTTAAACAGAAAAGGATTCAGCTGGTTCATCCATGAACAATCAGAAG
>SJYQ01001480.1:0-27413 GCA_006410935.1 Redunca redunca
GGCAAGTGGAATTTCCCTGACCAGGGTCTTAACTACTGGATCACCAGGAAAGTCCTTCTTAAAAAACGTTTTCAGTGTTTTGGCCATGCCTTACGGCATGTGGGATCTTAGTTCCCTGACCAAGTGTTGAACCGGAGCCCTCTGCATTAAGCGTGGCGCCCTGACCACTGGACTGCCGGGGAAGTTCTACCACTTACTAACCACTTAACATTTTTTTTTTCCACCAAGTCAGTCCTGATTGAGATATTTTTAGAAAAAAAGAGATGTAGCTTGGTGGCTGAAAATGTACACACACCCACTCTAGGGGATTTTAATGCTACCCACGGACTATCACTCTGGTGATTATTACAGAGCTAAAATTTGGACATGCAAGAGGAATAAATAAACACCAGTTCCCTAAGTCCAGTGATTTTGTTTGTTTATTTGTTTATTTTGGACTCATCATTTTACTGAAAAACAAGTGGGAGAATAGAAAATTGCATTATGGAGACTGGTCATATTCCATTCTTTTGGCCAGGTCCTAGGTGCGGCACGGGAGGACTTTCGCTGTGGCATGTAGGATCTAGCTCCCTGGTCAGGGGTTGAACTCGGGCCCCCCACACTGGGATGCACAGAGTCTTAGCCTCTCGACCACCAGGGAAGCCCCCACATTCCATTCTTGGGGGGGAAAGCAACAAGGGGGGGGGGAGGCAACTCTCCTCACAACTTTAGCCCCTACACGCATTCCCTTGAGTAGAGTTTGAAGGAAATTGAGTCAATCAGTCCCTTAGGGATAATTAGAAGTTTTCAAAGTTTTCTGGGTCCCTGAGGCATGATCCATGGGGAACCCCCTGGAGGTACTGGGGAAGAAAACAGAGGTAAGAAATCACTGCCTTTCCGTTTGCATCGCTGTCCCTGGGAAGACAGCAGATGCTTAATCACCTCCCCAGACGTCGTCGCCCTGCTCACCAGCATTCACTGACCCCGGCTACCTGTGGCAACCTCCCGTTTTAGGAATTTCAGTGGAATAACCGGTTCATCATTTGCTCCGTCTCCTGCTTTTGCAACGGTTTTATGCCCCTAATCAATCCAGACCAATAATAATCATTTTGAAAAATCCTTCGTAACTTACCTTGAGACACCCACCTACAACATTTTGTGATTTTCACGGTGGTACTAACCCACGATGAATAGGTCCTCATAAGAAGAGGAGGCTGGAAGGCAGACAGTACGTACAGACACCAAGGGGTGCGAGAGGCAGGAAATGCAAATACAAGGCACCTGAGAAAATGGGACCGAGACAGACCGGAAGATGCTGCGCTGCTGGCCTCGAGGATGGAGGAAGCGGCCACCAGCCAGCAGCTTCCAGCAGCTGGAAAAGCCAAGGACCAGTTTTTCTCCTAGAAGCTCCAGGGGGGGTGTGTGGTCCTGCCAACACCTTGGTTTCAGCCCGGTGACACTGGTTTTGGACTTCTGGCCTCCAGAACCATGAAAGAATAACTTTATTATATTTTGTAATTTTTATTTTCTTTTTAAAAAATGAAAGTATAATTGATTTACAATGTGTTAATTTCTGCTATAGCAAAATATCCTCTTACTGGTCTTTCCCACTACGGTTTGTCATAGGATATATATTTTAAAACTGTACGTATTTATTTCTGACAGCGCTGAGTCTTTGTTGCTGCCCAACCTCTCTCTAGTTGCAGGGGGCTACTCTTCGTGGCGGTGCATGGGCTTTTCCCGGCTGTGGCTTCTCTTGCTGTGGAGCACCAGCTTCAGCAGCTGCAGCGCGTGGGCTCCGAAGTTGAGGCTCCCGGACTCTAGAGCGCAGGCTCAGTAGTTGTGGCCCAGGGGCTTAGCTGCCCTGTAGTGTGTGGGATCTTCCTGCCCCAGGGATCGAACTCATGTCTCCTGCGTTGCAAGCAGATTCTTCACCACTGCGCCACCAGGGAAGGCCTGTCATAGGACATTGAATATAGTCCTCTGCACTATAGAATAGGACATTGCTGTTTATCCAGTCTATATATAAAAACTTAAATTTTCTGTTTTTTTTTTTTTTAATTTAAATTTATAAACGTAATAGGCTGCACTGGGTCTGAGTTGCAGCACATGGGCTCTTTAGTTTCAGCATGCAGTCTTTGTTGCAGCAGGTGGGATGTGGTTCTCTGACCAGGGATCAAACATGGGCCCCCTGCGCTGGGAGTGTGGAGTCTTAACCGCTGGACCACCAAGGGAGTCCCTGAAATTTCTGTTGTTTTCAGGAAAGCTCTCTGGCTGGCTGGAGCTGAAACAGGGACAAGAATAAAATTCAAGCCATTGTCCAAGAAAAAGAAAAGACACCTACATATAGCAAATTTCAGATTAACAATGAACTTTAAAATATATATTTTTATACATAATATTTTATAGGGGTACAGATTTTATGTGTATTAATTACACATATATTTTAATATGTATACACAATACACCGTTACAGGCATGTGTCATTTATTTCTGCTTTGCACATGCTGCATTTTTTTTGCAAATTGAAGTTTCGCTGCAACACTGGGTTGTCAGATGATGGTTAACATTTTTAGCAATAAAGTATGTTTTTGGCTGTTCAGCTTGTGGGATCTTAGTTCCCTGACCGGGGATCGAGCCTGGCCCTGGCGGTGACAGCACTGAGTCCTAACCAGTGGACTGCCAGGGACTTCCCAGCAATCAAGTCTTTTTAAATGAAGGGATGTATATTGTTTTTTCAAACAGAATGTCCCAGTACACTGAATAGGCTGCAGTGCACTTTTATGTACTTTGTACTTTTATGTGCACTGTGAAACCAAAAAAATTTGTATGTGACTCCCATTATTGCCATATTTTATTTATCGTGGTGATCTGGAATCAAACCAGCGATATCTCCAGGGTACGCCTGTATTAACTCTCCACTTTGGGTCATATTATTTAATTGTTATAAAGAGTGCCCCATTTTCCCCACACTCTGGTTTTGGCTGACTGCGTTCTCAGTTGAAATCTGAATCTATCCCTCACGTCTGCCATGAGCTATTGTTGATCTAGAAACTTGAGTACATTCTGGTTCAGCTTTTATCAAGTCTCTTTCACGGGCAGTGTTCTGCGTTGCCTATCACAGCACATTGGGTATTAACGGCCCAGGATATCCGGTTGTCTCACATCAGTAAGGGTGGAATGATAATCAGGTGATGTCAACCTGTTCCTCCTAAGTTTCACCTAACAGTTCCAGTCTCCATTCATTATGTCCTAACCCTATAATTTCGTCCAACTCTTTGCAAGTCTATGAACTGTAGCCCACCAGGCTCCTCTGGACTGTCCACGGAATTCTCCAGGTAAGAATACTGGAGTGGGTTGCCATTTCCTCCTCCGGGGGATCTTCCCAACTCAGGGAGCCTGGGTCTGCTGCTTTGCTGGCAGGTTCTTTCCTGTCTGAGCCACTGGGGATGCTGAAGCTGAAGCTCCAATACTTTGGCCACCTGACGCGAAGAACTGACTCATTGGAAAAGACTCTGATGCTGGGAAAGATTGAAGGCAGGAGAAGAAGGGGACGACAGAGGAGGAGATGGTTGGATGGCATCACCAACTCGATGGACATGAGTTTGAGCAAGTTCCAGGAGTTGTTGATGGACAGGGAAGCCTGGAGTCGATGGTTGCAGAGTCGGACACGACTGAGAGACTGAACTGAACCCTGTAATTTCAGTAGAACTTGGAACGAATTCTGTTAATCCTCCTCCAACTACTCTTTAATTCATCTGATAGCTTCGCTATCTTGTCTCTTGACTGCCATACCCCCTTCACTCTACTGCTGCCGTTCATTCTCACAAACAATATTTCGTTATTACCAACATCTTCAGTGTCTATGATGTTGATTTCGCACATTCTGTTCTGCAGCAACAACTTTTTATCTTTCTGGTTTAACTTCATTTTGGCCACATTGTGTAGCATGTGGGATCTTAGTTCCCCAACCAGTAGTGGAAGCACAGAGTTTTAACCACTGGACCTCCAGGGGAGCCCCTGAGTAAAGTCGCCCCGTCATGTCCAACTCTTTGTGAGCCTACCAGGCTCCAGCTGTAGCCTACCAGGCTCCTCTGTCCATGGGATTTTCCAGGCAAGAATACTGGAGTGGGTTGCCATGTCCTTCTCCAGGGGATCTTCCCGACACAGGGATCGAACCCAGGTCTCCTGCATTGCAGGCAGATGCTTTGCCGTCTGAGCCACCAGGGAAGCCCTCAGTCCCTCAGTTGTGTGCGACTCTCTGCAACCCCATGAATCGCAGCACACCAGGCCTCCCTGTCCCTCACCAACTCCCAGAGTTTAGCCAAACTCATGTCCATTGAGTCGGTGATGCCATCCAGTCATCTCATCCTCTGTCGTCCCTTTCTCCTCCTGCCCCCAATCCCTCCCAGCATCAGGGTCTTTTCCAACGAGTCAACTCTTCACATGAGGTGGCCAAAGTATTGGAGTTTCAGCTTCAGCATCAGTCCTTCCAATGAACACCCAGGACTGATCTCCTGGATGGACTGGTTGGATCTCCATGCAGTCCAAGGGACTCTCAAGAGTCTTCTCCAGCACCACAGGGAAGTCCTATATATCTATAAATAAAGTCCCTTTGTATCTTTTAGTTCTCCCCAACTGTAACCATTTATCTATAAACCATTACTTCTTCCTCCCTTCCCCCACCTCTGGCAATGCAGGAGTTTTCCTTTTTTTTTTTTTCTAATTAAGAGCTTTTTCTCATCACCTCTATTGTGTGACTGTAAGGGTCTGTGAAGACAGAAAAGTAAAGAAAAATGATCATTTAAACCACGTTAAACTAAATCTCAGTAAACCTGGGGAAAAGATAAAATGATCATTTTCTTTAATCCTGATTAAATGTTCCACTTTATCTCTTATTATTCTTTTTCTCAAAATCTATTTTGATATTAATATAGCTACTGTAGCTTTCTTATTTTACTCTGTACAATGTATCTGTTCCCTTCCTTTTACTTTCAACTTATTAGTTAGTTAGTTACTGTTAGTGGCTCAGAGTGTCTGACTCTTTGCAAGCCCATGGACCATAGCCCGCCAGGCTCCTCTGTCCGTGGAATTCTCCAGGCAAGAACACTGGAGTGGGTTGCCATGCGCTTCTTCAGGAGATGTTCCTGACCCAGGGATTGAAGCTGGGTCTCCTGCATTGCAGGCAGATTCTTGACCATCTGAGCCACCAGAGCAGCCCTTTCCAACTTATCGGTGACCTAATATTTAAAGGGCAACTCTTTTTTTTTTTTTTTTTAACTTTTAAAATTTTTACTTTAACTTTAGTTTACTTTACATTACTGTATTGGTTTTGCCAAACATTGACACAATACACAGTTACCCGTCTTTCCTTCTTGTGTGCCCATCTCTGTGTTGTTGCTGGAAATGGGTACAAGGAGTTGTTTCTCATGTGCCAGGTTAATATTTTATTTCTCCCTCCGGCTGCTGGTTACACTGTTGTACTTTGTGAAAACCCATCTTGCTGCACACTTATGAAGCATGCACTTTTCTGTGTGTATGCTATGGTTTTAAAAGTCTACTTAAAACTTAAACAACAAAAAAGTCATTTTGTCTGCTGGCAGTGAATACGTGGCTCCAAATGCATTTTACCCTCACGCTCCACTGAGGCTCACAGCGCCCTTGAACCAGCAGACCCTCCAGTGCACGGAGGGATTCCAACAGCATCTGTTTCCTGTGGTTAAGATGACTCAGCACCAGGGATGTTTTTCTCAAGTCTGGAGAGTGGAGGCTGGTGGCTGTGGCCCGTCGTCCTCCAAGCTGTGTCGGATCCCGTACCCAAAGTATATGACAAATCCTAGCAGGGAAATGAGACGATGAGAAGGGAAAGAAAGTGCTCACCCCACTTTAAAATGCCCAGTAGGCCTCCTGTTATGGTGTCTGACAGTTTAGGGCAGAGGCAGTAGGAAGAGGACTGGGTTTAACCCCTCAAGGAGCCTCTTTACCCCAGAAAATCACTCACCAATCACCATCCCGATGCCAGATAGGGCCCAGGGCCCAGTGGTCATCCTCATCACAGAGTAAAGGTTCACAAAGATGCTCACCAGCGGGAGGACAGGCGGAGCAGGGGCCTGTGGCAGAGTCAGTTCACCCCTGGACACAGCGCAGACCTCTGAAAGGGAGACCTGCCCCAGTGGGGAGGAAGGCAGCGCGAGTCAGGCTGTGCGCTCAGTGTCTACTGCGAGGGGGTTTGTAAAGCACCGAGTGTGGATCAGGGGAGAGGCCACTGCTCTAGCAAGCCCTCCCCCTTCCCTGGGCCAGCGTAGAGTGTTCAGACCTCAAAGGCTGCAGACTTCATTCACTCAAGGTGGACAGTTTGGGGACACATAATAACCTCCTTTTTTGGGGGGGCACGTCTTGTGGCTTGTGGGATCTTAGTTTCCTGACCAGGGATTGAGCCTGCGCCGGCAGTGAAAGCAGAGTCCTAACCACTGGACCACCAAGGGACTCCCAAGGTCACCTACCTTAAAATAAAGAGGAGAGCGGTCCTGGGGCTGCCTCCAGGTGATGGCTGTGACCCCAGTGGGGAGCGGCAGCGGCAGCACAGCCACTGTTGTGAGTGCGGGGTCTCCAGAGAACACCTGGCTGGGCCGCTGGGCCAGGACCGGGCTCAGGATCACCAGCAGGAGAACTGCAAGGGTCAAGGTGGAGGAGAACAGGCTGGACCCAAAGACAGACGTCAGGACCTCGGGTCACATCCCTTCCCAGGCTGCCCACCTCATGAAGGGCCATCATATCTCCAAGACTCCTCAACTGATGAAATACACACTCCCACTCATCCCGTCAATATCAGAATATGACCAAAGAGAAATTCCACTGCTCACCAAGCATGAAGGCACATCCATAGACAATCTGGCCAGATTTCCGGGTGGGGGTGGTGCTGGTAGGGAACCACAGACTTTTCAGGACGTTTGAGGTTCCTGCTTCAGGTGCAGAGTCCAAAGGACTTCCTTCAGCTTCAGGCTCCATCTCAATTTCCTTCCCTGTTTTCTCCTTCAGGTGTGACTGGTACCTGAATATGAGATATTAAGGCAATATTAACAAAGGACTGGTTCAAAATTGGGAAAGGAGTACATCAAGACTGTATATTGTCACCCTGCTTATTTAACTTCTATGCAGAGTACATCATGAGAAATGACAGGCTCGATGAATCACAAGCTGGAATCAAGATTGCCCAGAGAAATATCAACAACCTCAGATATGCAGATGATACTATTTTAATGGCAGAAAGTGAAGAGGAGATAAAGAGCTTCCTGATGAAAGTGAAAGAGGAGAGTGAAAACTTGGCTTAAAGCTCAACATTCAAAAAACCAAGATCATGGCATCTGGTCCCATCACTTCATGGCAAATAGATGGGGAAAATGTGGAAACAGTGTCAGATTTCATTTTCTTGGGCTCCAAAATCAATGTGGCCAGTGACTGCAGCCACGAAATTAAAAGACATTTGCTCCTTGGAAAAATAGCTATGACAAACCTAGATAGTGTATTAAAAAGCAGAGACATCACTTTGCTGACAAAGGTACGTATATTCAAAGCTATGGTTTTTTCAGTTGTCGCATATGGATGTGATAGGTGGACCATAAAGAAGTCTGAGTGCTGAAGAACTGATGCTTTTGAACTGTGGTGCTGGAGAAGATTGTTGAGAGTCTCTTGGACTGCAAGGAGATCCAACCAGTCCATCCTAAAGGGAATCAACCCTGAATATTCATTGGAAGGACTGATGCCGAAGCTGAAGCTCTAATACTTTGGCCACCCGATGTGAAGAGCTGACTCAATGGAAAAGACCCTGATGCTGGGAAAGGCTGAGGGCAGGAGGAGAAGTGGGTGACAGAGGATGAGACGGTTGGATGGCATCACTGACTTGATGGACATGAATCTGAGCAAGCTCCAGGAGAGAGTGAAGGACAGAGAAGCCTGGCGTGATGCAGTCCATGGGGTGGCAAAGAGCTGGCGAGGACTTAGTGGCTGAACAACAGCAACGTAATATCAACAGCAGCCCCTACTCAGCCAACATTACGTAGCCTATGCCACCACTTTCTTAGCTTAAATCTAGAAGGACATTTAGAAAGCAGCATGAAGGCGGAAGGTGATTCATTTCCATGAGTCCAAGGCCCCCGGTCAAGGAGTGGTGGAGTCTTACCTGAGGACAAGGACTGAAAATGCCACGAGAGTGTAAGCAAGCAGGGTCACAACTGACAAGAAGCCCACAAGATCGCTGAGCTTGAAGAGCAATGCCATGACCCCTGGAATGGAGGGCACAATCAAGATGGAAGGAGGGAGCGAGGGGCCACCGGAAATATCCAAGTTAAAAAAGTCGATCAAGGAAGGAGTGGGTTCTGTTTATTCACCTGCGAGGTTTCTGGAAGACATGATGGCCATGATGGGGGCGCCTGTGCGGGCACGGACCTGGGCAAGTCCCCGGAAAAGGAGCCCGTCCTCTGCCATCGCGTGGATCACCTGAGACATGGGGAACATGGCACTGTGGAGTCTGGAAGAGAAAGTGGGAGCGTGTGTGAGATGGTGCTGAAGCAGGAGAGACCCGGGCGTCTGCTCCCTGGTCTGCATGGGGTAAGGTGCCTTTCCGTCTGTTTCTCAATCCCGAGGGATGGGCTTGGCATCTGATAGGAGACGAGGAGAAAGCCAAGATGCTTACCTGTGTGAACAGCGCAGATGATGCCGACACTCAGGATGCAGCTGGCAGAAACCCACCCACTGCACAGAAATGCCTGCGATAAGGGGTTGTCAGGATGAATCTGGCAGTAGGGCAGGATGAGGGTGAGGGATGCTGAGACACCGAAATAGCCCCAAAAGCAGACGAAGAGGGAGAACGTGAGGCCCAAGGGGATGGACCACTGAGGGTTTAGGGCTTCTTCGCCTGCAGGTTGGGAGGAAGCATTGGGTCAGGGATACGCACTGGGGTGAAAGCACAAAATCCCCTTTCCTCTGTAACCTCCAAGTGATACCTGTGCCCAAGGGCGGCCCAGGCTGTGGCCAAACCCCAGCTGGGGACACACAGGGCCCAGGTTACCTCTAGAGACAATGGTGTCAAAGCCAACAAATGCGTAGAACATAGAATTGCTCCGTGGAGAACCCCATCAAAGCCCAAAGGCACAAACCCTCCGGAACCCGGAGGGCCCAACCTATGGTGAGAGAAGGGATGAGGGAGAACATGGGGAGGTTGCCCAGCCAGAGCTCCTTGGTTAATGTCATGAGTCCTGGGCTCCAACATGCCATTAATTGAGTCTGTCGATTCAGATCTCTGTAGTCCCCACCAGAGTCCCAGCTCTGCGTAAACCATCCCCACACCGAGCATTGAATGGTCCAAGATACCCTCCTAACCTAGAGGTGCCCCTGGATTCCGACATGTTCAATGTGTAGTCGCGTTCCGTGAGCTGCCAATGTGCAGGTCTCCCTTGACGAAGCCCGAGAGGGTGATGACGCTTTGAACCAAATGTTGATGCCTGTGGACACTTTGTTAAACAGGGCTGAGTCACAGCATCCCAGCACCTGTCGTCCCGAGGAAGATGTGGAAGATGAGACATCCTAGGTAACGAAGCCCACAGACACGGAAAGCAGACCAGGGGTCGCCAGACTTGCTGGGGACTGAGATGGGGGAGATGGACAGTGACTTTTTTGCTGCGACGAACATATTTGCAGCTAGATGGAGGTGATTGTTATACAGCACTGGGAAAGTACTAAACTGAATTGCCCCTGACTTGTACACTTTAAGGTGGTTCATCTCTAACTGTGGCCATTATCTCGCGATACGCAGGTCTTCCAAATCATGACGCTGTACACATCTTAATCAGTGTTGCATGTCAATTATATTTCAGTAAAGTTGGTCAAGAATCATAGATGGATAACTTTATGTTATATGAATTTTCTTTCAATTAAAAACATGTCTTTGGTCTCAGTAAAGAGGAAGAAACACGTCAGTCTAAGTAAATAATTCTCACAAGGGGATGACTTTATAATAATTCACACTAAGAAATAATTCCCCAGGGGACTGTTGGCAATGTCTGGAGACAGTCTGGAGGGTGGGTATCACCTGTACCTAGTGAATAAAGGCCAGGGGTGCTACTCAGTACCCGACAATGATATTTAAAAAAAACTAAAATGTACAGGACATCTCCCCACACCAAGAACGGTCCAGCCCAAAATGTCAGTGTCGCCAAGGGTGGGAAACATCGGCCGATGACTTGTCTTACGGCCTCCCGCATCCTAGACACTGCTTTTCGGTTCTAATCCCCTTCCATTCTGCTCCCCAGCCCCCCGGCCTTTCCCATCCCTCCACCCTGCGATCTTCCCCTCTGGTCACTGGGCCCGGTCTTACCCATGAGCAGCAGCACCACGGCCAAGGCCAGAAAGTCTGGGGACTTGGCCAGGAAGTCGGGCATGTGCAGAGAGAAAGTTCCTTGTAGTGCCTGAGAGGTATGGTTCCCAATGAGGCTGTCAAAGATGAAGCTCCAAGCTCTGGCCAAAATGGCGGTGCCTTCAGTGGCAGAAGGAACAGACATTAATCAAACTCCTAATATGCACCAGGAGATGAATTTTTGGGAAACAGACAAAACACCTGATCTGAAAATGTTTCCCACTGCCCCCTGCCCATGGGATGGGGAGAGAAGACCCAGATGATTCAGTTTAGGTCAACTGTTTACTATGTGAAGAGGAAATCAATGTTATGTAAGAAAAGAAAACAGGGCAATAGGAAATGGAGGGCTGGAAGATGAGGGTTGAATTTTTAAAGTGAGGTGTAAGAGAACATCCCGTGAAGGCAACTACGGAGCAAAGACTTCAATACGGCGAAGGGATGAGCCCGCGGGCCATGCCTCCCCCTCACCCACTCCCTACAGGTCCTTTTCTTTCTGGATTCTTGGTCCAATTGTTTAAGAAAAGAAGGAGAGCTGAGTAGAATGAAACTGTGGGGTTTTCTTGCCACTGTTTCCTCCCCCTGCAAAGGTCAATAACAAAGTGCTCATGAATGAGCAAACACCCCAATCCCCACTTCTAGTTACCTAATCTCAAGCCGCACACCATCTTTATCCCATTATCTCACCAGGACTAAGGACAGGATGGGGTGCCAGCCAGTGGTAAAGGCGTACAGCTGACCCATGGTGGCAGAGCTGTAGAGACACACAGAACCGGAGCGTGGTACCCGGGCCCATAACTCGGCACAGCAGAACCCTGACAGGAGAGAAAACAAGGCGGCCACCAAGAAGCAGATGACGATCGCTGGTCCAGTTATGTACTTGACCGTTTTACCAATCAGGATGTAGATGGCAGCTCTCAGGATCTTGCCCACACCCAAGATCACCAGGTCGAGGGTGTTCACAGGAGCTCTGCGGCTCTCAGACTTCTCCTGGGGCTCCAGTGGCCGCCTGCGGACCAGCTTCCGACCGAACTGGTGAACATACCGACGCAGCATCCTAGACACAGCTGAGGAGGCTCCGGTCTGCTGAGGAAGCAAGACACGAGGCCATCAGGAATGTCTGTCCACTCATGGCCTTGGGAGTTCAGTTCTATGAAGCAATGGAGTGATGGGGAGCTGGTGGTAAACGGACGTAGTAGCCAAGTTCTCTGCCTCTGAGCTCTGGTTTTGTCAAACGTAAAGAAGACCCTTAATATGTTTCAGGAGAAGTGAGGGCAAGGGGAACATGACTCCCCAAAATGTCCCACTTTGACATGGGGATTGTTTAGAGCTGAAGGCAATTTAGACCCAGCAGACTCAGGAGAAGCTCCTTGCCTCTCTCTCAACTGCTGAAAAGAGTATAGATTAGGGGACCTATGCCAGGAAGAGAGTTATTCCCAGAGAGAATTTTTATCTCAAAAAGACCTGGAGCAGCAAACATTTGTTTACCAAGCACTTGCTCTTCCCATTTTTCTGTGACTTGTCTTCCTCCCCTTTGAACCTCCAGGCCCTGACCCCCTTCTCCTTAGATATAAGCTTCAATTGCTTGAATGTTTTTGGGTCTTAGAGTTTTTATCAGACTCGAATACATAGCAAATTAAACTCGTTCATTTGACTTACGTCAACTTGTTAGACTGGGCAAAGAGCCTAGAGGGAAAAGCTCTGTGCCCCCAGCGAATGAAAAGCTTCTCATGGTGCCTGGCATGCTGTTAATTACATGCTTATTTTACAGGGTGATTTGAGTGGAGAAGAATGCTGATTTTTTAATAGAAATTGACCAGCTCTGCTGGTTCATATCCAGTTCTGCTTATCTGGTTTTGCACAAACTACGTGCAGTCTTTGTCCTCCTTTCCTGTATAAAATGAGGGAAATTATTATCATCATGATTTCCTTCCTTCCTTGATATGTGTGAAGTGACTCTTTTAGGAGCTTGCTGATCAGAGAGCTCAGACTACATGTATTTCTTCACCAAGGATCCTGAAATCTCCCAGCTTTCTGTTTCACCACCTGCAGAGGAAAATGGAATAGGAACCCTGCTTTGGGGCAGAAGGAGATGGAGTTTGTAGGGAGGGACAGACTCAAGCCCAGCTCAGTCGAAGCATCAAACCAGAGTGGCCTCCCAACTGCCTGAGGGGATCGGGGACTAACCTTCATTCTGACTCAGAAACGACAGGACGCTGCTTCCTGCTGCTGTGGGGCATGAGGTGTCCCCTCACTACACTGCTCTGCAGGGCTAGGCTGACCCAGGGACCACAAGTTGCCATCAGGGGGCTTCCACCCCTGATACTCCAAAGTCCACGTTTAGCATTTTGGTTCAGAGCAAGCATTCAAACAGCCAAGAAACTCTGATTAGGATCTTGGCTCCTCAAACACCCCTGTGTCTTTGAACAAGTCATGCGCTTCTCTGCACCTGCGCTTCCTTCTTGTTCAAATACCGCTGATGAAGCTTTGTGCATTGTGAGTAGGAATGTAAACTGTTACAGCTGCTGCGGATAAAGTATTGTGTGTTCCTCCAAAAATTAAAAATAGATTTACCCCAGAAATAATAAATGCTGGAGAGGGTGTGGAGAGAAGGGAACCCTCCTACACTGCTGGTGGGAATGTAAATAGGTTCAGCCTCTATGGAGAACAGCATGGAAATTCCTTAAACAACTGAAATCAGAGCTACCAAATGACCCAGGAATCCCACTCCTGGGAGTACATCCAGAGAAAAAAAATGGTCTGAAAGGATACATACACCTCAGTGTTCGTTTCAGCACCGTTTGCAATAGCCAAAGCCTGGAAGCAACCTACATGTCCATTGACAGAGGAATGGATGAACAGGCTGTGGTACATGTACACGATGGAAGACTGCTCAGCCATTAGAGAGAATGGAATAATGTCATTTGTAGCAACATAGATGGGCCTGGAGGTGATCATACTGAGTGAAGTAAGTCAGACAGAGAAGGAGAAATACCGTATAAGACCCCATATGCTGCTGCTGCTGAGTCGCTTCCGTCGTGTCCGACTCCGTGCGACCCCATAGACGGCAGCCCACCAGGTTCCCCTGTCCCTGGGATTCTCCAGGCAAGAACACAGGAGTGGGTTGACATTTCCTTCTCCAATGCATGAAAGTGAAAAGTGAAAGTGAAGTCGCTCAGTCGTGTCCGACTCTTAGCGACCCCATGGACTGCAGCCTACCAGGCTCCTCCGTCCATGGGATTTTCCAAGCAAGAGTACTGGAATGGGGTGCCATTGCCTTCTCTGATAATATCCCATATACGTGAAATCTAAAAAGAAATGATGCACATGAACTTATAAAACAAAGAAAGTCCCAGACTTAGAGAAGGAACTTAGGGGGAGAAGGGATGCCTGGGGAGTTTGGGCTGGACATGTACACACTGCTGTATTTTAAAATGGATATCCAGCGAGGTCCTGCTGTATAGCACAGGGAACTGTGCTTGATGTTATGCGGGAGCCTGGATGGGAGGGAGTCAGGGGGCCCTGCTGCTCTCCATGGCAGGAGGATAAATTGACTCCTTTCAGCCCGCACTTTTATTGGCAGAAGTCACACGAGAGCACCTGGAAACAGCTATACTGGGGAGTTTGATCAGCGCACCATAAAGAGGGAGGCAAATTAAGGCCCTGCTGTTGATCAGGAACATCTTGTTTGGTTTCCATGGAGACGGAGGTGGGGGCAGGCAGTGAAGGGGAGTTTGGGGGAGAAGAGATGTGTATATGTGTGGCTGAGTCCCTTTGCCATTCTCCTGAAACTATCACCACATCGTTAACAGGCTATACCCCAATATAAAACCAGAAGTTAAAAAAAATAGAAATGACAAGATGAAAAAGCAGAGAGAACAGTTAGGTTTGTATTAAACTAGGTCTAAGATAATGAGAGCTATCATATTGTGAACCTGCCCCCATGACTGGAGGTTGTGGCAAACTGCGCCCTCCTGATTGTCCTAGTAAGCAAGCTGAAGGGACATTCTTGGGGGCAGGAGACCTCTCTGCTTCCGCTTCTCTGCCTGCCCCCGCCTCCGTCTCCATGGAAACAAAACAAGATGTTCCTGATCAACAGCAGAGCCTTAACTTGCCTCCCCCTTTATGGCGCTGCGGATCGGACTCCCCAGTATAGCTATTCCCTTACGCTCTCACGCGACTTCTGCCGTCATGGGCTTTATTAAGTGTGGGCTGAAAGGAGTCGTTTTGTCTTCCTGCATGGAGAGCAGGAGGGCCCCCTGACTCCCCGCTTGCCAAATCATCCGTGTCTGTCCTTTAATTAGGGGGGCTTTCGCACCCGCTGTGCTGGACGCGGCAGGTGGCGCCTGGAACAGGGACTTGAAGTCGGGAAGGATTCCTCCCGAGGGAAACACTGAAGGTGAAGACAGCGAGCGGTAAGTGAGACGCCTGGATCTCGACCAGGCCCTCAGACTCCTAAGGGTGGGAAGTCCCTTGCTGTCTTACAAAGTCAGGGTCACAATGGGGAAGGATTTGAGAAAGCTGAGAAACCTTATCTCCAGCTTGTCAGGCACCTCCTCCGGACTGCTGGAGTGCAGGTGGTTAAATATGAATTTTGGTTTCCGGAAGAAGGCACTCTGGACATTGAAAATTGGGATCGAGTGGGAGAAAATTTAAAAACAGCACACAGGAGAGGGGACCGCATTACCCGTGACGGTATTTGCGACCTGGGGCTAGTGCGAATGGCCCTATACCCTTTACAGAGTGAGAAACCAGCGAGAAGGCGGTGTGCTCGCAGGCGGCTGCGTTAACCCTTCCGCCCCTTCACCGTCCAAGCTTGAGGGCGATTTTCCACCACTGCCGCCTCCACTGGGTCCAGAAATGTCTCGGGAGGATTAGCTGCTGACTCGGTTTCAGCAGGCCACGGCCTCTGCCCTTCCTATGGGTGCTTTGGTCATTGAGGACCATCTTGCTTTCCCTATCAGTTACAGGCCGGACCCTAGTAATCCCACTCAGGTTATTGCAACTGATGAAACTTTTGACATTAAGGTTTTAAAGGAACTAAAATCTAGTGTTAGGTTGAATGGGGCTCATTCCCCGAATACACAGGAACTATTGGAAATTTGTTTGCGTGGAGATGCTCTCCTTAGGATGTTAAAACGTTAGCCAAAGCTGCTTTCAGTGGCCCCCGATGTTTATAGTTTTTTGCTTCTTATACTGAGTTGTGCTAAGAGCAAGCCGGTATTAATTTGGCCAATGGACACAATCTTCCTTTTGAAATGCTCACAGGCACAGGGCAATATAGCAGCCCAGCTGACTTATGACGGTACACTGGTGGGAGCTTATGAACAGACTGCCAAATGTTGCCCAAGGGCGTGGCGGACAGGATCAGACCCCGGCGAGCCTGCCAGCTCATTTGTTAAAATATTACAGAGACCCGGAGAAGACGTCCCTGAATTTGTAGACCGGCTCTCATCTGCTTTCCGCCGTCAAATTCCTAGTCCGACAGCGGAGGATGAGTTGTTAAAACAATTAATTAGCCTATGAAAATGCCAGTGAAGACTGCAAGGCCGCCCTTCGCCCTGTTCGTCAAAATGGCAGCCTTGCTGATTTTGTCCAAGCGTGTCAAATGGGTTCACAGACTCACAAACAAACCATGCTAGCTCACGCAATCTGTGCTGCCTTTAAAAATAATTTTAGCTCTTCCCCTGCCAAATGCTTTCAAGGTGGGAAGCCCGGACATATGAAAAACGATTGCAGTTCCCAGCCCCAAACAGGTGTTACAACACCTCCGCCTACCGGTGACAATAGAACCCCAAGACTGTGTCCTCAGTGCCAGAAAGGCAATCATTGGGCCAATCAATGGAGATCAAAATTCCATAGAAACGGTTCCCCTTTACCGCCGGAACCGGCCAGCTGGGCCACCCCAGGCCCCACAAACAATGGGGATGTACCCAGTGAGGACCTCCAGCGCACCCTTCAGCTGGTCTCCAGCCTCTCAGCAGAAGTGCTTTGGACCTCCCAATCCGAGTAATTTCAGATTAATGAATTGGATCGCCCCTGTAGCAATCCCTACAGGGATCAGAGGCCCCCTTCCACGGGGGACTGCAGGACTCATTCTGGGCAGAAGTGGCTTTACTCTTAAGGGCCTCCAAATCCTTCCTGGCCATATTGACCCAGACTATTGAGGAGAAATTAAAGTAAGGTCTCTCTCATTCCTTCCATGTCATTCCTCAAGGTCAGGGAATTGCTCACTTCCTTCTCTTGCCTTGCCATGCCCGTAACAATTCTAATCCTGTCACCAGAGGAGAACAAGGATTGGGGATCACAGATGACCAAGCAGTGTGCTTTACTCAACCAATACTCTCAGATGGGCCCCACCTGTAAGGTTGAAATTCAAGGAAAAACCTTCTCGCAGTTACCGGGGGCTGACATTTGCATCATTACTTCTCATCAATGGCCAGATGATTGGCCCTTGACTGAACCCCAGGGAAAAATCTCAGGCTTGGGAGAACCCCAACAACTTGCTCAAAGTGCAGCAGTTCTTCCTTGCCTAGGGCTGGATAAACAACTCGCCCATTTCCAACCTTTTATTGCAGACATTCCCTGTAATTTATGGGGCAGAGATCTGCTTGCCCGATGGAACCTAGTTCTCTCCAACAAGGGAAAGACAAATCATATGACAGTGAGAATGGGGTACCAAGCAGGAAAAGGGCTAGGAAAGAATTTACAGGGAGACCCTTCTCCTTCACCTGTTCAGCCCAAATTGGACAGAAAAGGGCTAGGATAGAAAAATTTTTAATGAGGGCCATTGAAGTTTCTCTGCCACCATGCACCATACCTCTAACTTGGCTTACATCTAAACCTGTTTGGGTGGATCAACGGCCTCTAACAAAGGAGAAACTTATGCATTTACAAGCCTTAGTAGAAGAACAGTTTCAAGCAGGACATATAGAGGAGAGTACTGGTCCTTGGAATACTCCAGTGTTCACAATCCCTAAAAAATCAGGCAAATGGAGACTGCTTCATGATCTTCGAGCTATTAATGCAGAAATGCAACCCACGGGGGCCTTGCAGCCTGGATTCCCATCCCCTTCGGCCATACCTCAGATCAGTTCAGTTCAGTTCAGTTGCTAAGTCGTATCCGACTCTTTGAGACCCCATGGACTGCAGCACACCAGCCTTCCCTGCCCATCACCAACTCCTGGAGTCTACTCAAACTCATGTCCATTGAGTCGGTGATGCCATCTAACCAGCTCGTCATCTGTCATCCCCTTCTCCTCCCACCTTCAATCCTTCCCAGCATCAGGGTCTTTTCAAATGAGTCAGCTATTCATATCAGGTGGCCAAAGTATTGGAGTTTCAGCTTCAGCATCAGTCCTTCCAATGAACTTTCAGGACTGATCTCCTTTAGGATGGACTGACTGGAGCTCCTTGCTGTCCAGGGGACTCTCAAGAGTCTTCTCCAACACCATAGTTCAAAAGCATCAGTTCTTCGGCACTCAGCTTTCTTTATAGTCCAACTCTCACACCCATACATGACCACTAGAAAAACTATAGCCTTTGTTGGCTATAGTCTGTCTAAAACTAGACAGACCTTTGTTGGCAAAGTAATGTCTCTGCTTTTGAATATGCTATCTAGGTTGGTCATAACTTTTCTTCCAAGGAGTAAGCATCTTTTAATTTCATGGCTGCAGTCACCATCTGCAGTGATTTTGGAGCCCCAAAAAATAAAGTCTGACATTGTTTCTGCTGTTTCCCTACCTATTTGCCATGAAGTGGTGGGACTAGATGCCATGATCTTATTTTTCTGAATGTTGAGCTTGAAGCCATCTGTTTCACTTTCCTCTTTCACTTTCATCAAGAAGCTCTTTAGTTCTTTTTCACTTTCTGCCATAAGCGTGGTGTCATCTGTATATCTGACGTTCCCACTGTAATTCTGGATCTTAAAGATTGTTTTTATACAATCCCCTTAGCTCCACAAGACAGAGAGAAATTTGCATTTTCGGTAGCCAGTATTAACCAACAAGCTCCCATGAAATGGTACCGGTGGAAAATGTTGCCTCAGGATGATGAATAGTCCTATGCTCTGCCAACCGTATGTGGCTAGCGCTCTGGAGTGAGCTCGAGCCCTCTATCCTCATGCCTACATCATTCACTATATGGATGACATACTCTTAGCTGCCCCAGAGGAGTCTCTCCTAAACCCACTTTTTCACCAAGTTCAACATGACCTTATATGATGGGGACTACATGTAGCCCCCCCCAAAAAAAATTCAAAAAACAGCTCCCTTTTGCTATTTAGGTTATTGGGTTTCAGAACGCCACCATTACACCCCAGAAAGTACAAAACATTAAATGATTTTCAAAAGCTTTTAGGAGATATTAATTGGTTGCGCCCTGCCTTGGACATTCCTACCAGCTCACTTAAACACCTCTTTGAGACTCTTAAAGGGGACTCAGCCCTTTCTTCCCCTCAAACTCTGACTCTACAAACTAAAAAGGAACTTGATACATTAAATATTGCCATTCAAAATGCTCAACTTAATCATATTCACTATGATTATCCC
The DNA here is from genome assembly GCA_006410935.1 of Redunca redunca. Taxonomy (NCBI): domain Eukaryota; kingdom Metazoa; phylum Chordata; class Mammalia; order Artiodactyla; family Bovidae; genus Redunca; species Redunca redunca. The sequence continues at coordinate 18,937 of SJYQ01001480.1, forward strand.
ATTCTCTTCATTGTTGTAGCTTCTCCAGAAGCCCATATGGGAGTTCTATTCCAAGAACAGCCCACATTTGACATCATAGAATGGCTGTTCCCACATTCTCAGGAGGGCAAAACCCTGTTGACATACATTACCCTCGGGTCTAATTTAATTATGCAAGGAAGGAAACGTACTCGCCAGTTGATTGGCTTTAATCCTCGAACTCTCCATGTTCCATTTGACAAAAGTCAACAACAGCAACTTTGGCAAACTTGCTTATCATGGTAGGTTGCCCTTGCTGATTCTGTGGGCATTTTAGACAATCACCCTCCTTTACATAAATTATTACAATTTATTTCCCTAACTTCCTTTGTGTGGCCCAGAGTCACCAAGGGCACGCCTATCCCAGGCGCTCCTACTTACCTTACAGACGGCTCTAACAATGGCAAAGGAGACATTACTTGTCCTGACGAACGAGAAACTCGTTACTTCCCATTCCTCGGCTCAGTGGGTGGAGCTAGTAGCAGTAATTACAGTACTTGTATCTAAAGAGGAGAAGGCAATGGCACCCCACTCCAGTACTCTCGCCTGGAAAACCCCATGGACGGAGGAGCCTGGTAGGCTGCAGCCCATGGGGGTCTCGAAGAGTCAGACATGACTGAGCAACTTCCCTTTCACTTTTCACTTTCATGCATTGGAGAAGGAAATGGCAACCCACACCAGTGTTCTTGCCTGGAGAATCCCAGGGATGGGGGAGCCTGATGTCTATGGGGTTGCACAGAGTTGGACACGACTGAAGTGACTTAGCAGCAGCAGCAGCAGCAGTATCTAAAGATAAGACCCCTATTTAATATTGTTAGTGACTCTGCCTATGTTGTTGGAATGACTAAATCTTTTGAGACTACAAAAATTAAACAGGTTAATTCTGAGGAATTATTCCTATTTCTCCAACTTCAAAAAGCCATTAGTTCTCATTCCTTTCCTTTCCTTTCTTTCTTTATTACACATAGTCGAGCTCACTCTCCCCTCCCTTGGCAATTCTCAGGCTGATCTTTTAATGATGCCCATTTTTAAGCAGGTTTACCAGTCTCATCAACTTCTTCAGCAATCCGCCCAGTCCCTTAGACATCAGTTCAACATTACTAAATCCCAAGCAAGACAAATTATTCAAGCCTATCCTTCCTGTCAGCAAGTCAGCGCTTATCAACCTCCTCCGCCTGGAGTTCACCCCGGAGGGCTTACTCTGAGTAAAATTTGGCGGATGGATGTAACCCATTTTCCTGAGTTTGGATGCCTTAGCTACCTCCATATTTCTAGCGATACTTATTCTCACATGCTTTGGGCTTCTGCTCATCCTGATGAAACCACCATTCATGCCCAGTGCCATTTATTAGCTGCTTTTGCTCATATGGGCATTCCAAAGAAACTTAAAACTGACAGTAGGCCCGCTTACATAAAGCTTTTAAAACCTTTTGCTCTCTTGAGTCTATTAGTCACTCTACAGACATCCCATATAACCCAACTGGCCAGGCTACTGTTGAATGAGCACATTATGCTCTTAAAAATCAGCTTTTAAAACAAAAAGGGGGAATAGCAGGGACATCTCCACCTGAACGTCTGCATCTGGCTCTCCTAACCTTAAAATTTTTCACAACAGATGACCAAAAATCCACCCCGTGTGAGAAACACCATTCATGTACCCCTTCAGTGCAACACTCACAGGTCTGGTGGAAGGTTCCGGAAGGTTCCGGAAGGGCCAACCCCCTCTACCAACCTGGGGTGAGGATATGGTTGTGTCTCAACCGTATCAAGGCTCTTGTTGGATACCAAGCATGTGCATCAAGCCATACCATGAACCCCCCATTTGCACCATGGGAGATGTGGGATCCCACAGTAAGCATGGTGATGGGTGACCCAGAAAGTCCAGAGGCTATGCACTCATCAGGCACCTCCTGTGACCTGGGGACAACTGAAGAGGCTCAGTCAGAAGAGCGAACAGATGCTCCTGCACAAACACTTAAGACCCCCGAGACCGTGCTGCTGGCTACGGTGGCATTGGTCTCCCGGGTGGTAACTAGGACAGATGCTGATTTGTTTTGGACTTGTGTTCCAAACCCTCCATCAGCCTGACCCTCAACCTGGATTTACCCTTTCCCCACAACTTGGGCCAGTGATTCCCACTGGTTCCCTGATCCTAATGGGGCACCTCCAGATTTAGTACAAGAAGGAGCCTTGTATAATTATTCTGGATTGACCTCTTCCTTGCCACTTTGTGTAGGCAGTGGCTCCAATTGCCTTCATGTCCATACTCAAACTTGGATAAATATTGCGTCCACATGTGATAATCAAACAGCTCAAACATACACGATATTGGCTGGAAGTGTTATAAAAGGCAGGACCACACGACCTGTAGCCTCTGTCCCGGGATCCACCCGTTTGCAGACAAAGTATGGGCTGCATCTGAACAGGGGCTGCATCTGAACAGGAGCTGCATCTGAACAGGGGCTGCATCTGAACAGGGGCTGCATTGAGAGGACAGTGTGGTCCCTTGTCCTCATCAGATTCGTGTTACATTTTATGATTGGGGACCTCACAGTCAAGTCCTCGGATGCAACTGTATAACCCTGAAATGGCAGTCTGTGCCTGTGCAAAGTAAGACACAAGCATTTGTTCAAAATTCTGGTCCCGTTGTTCGGCATGAAGGCTGCTCCTAAGATATAATATATTGATATTATACTAAAAAAATCAGGTCCTTTACACATGCATATTTGAAAGATAGCTCTCCCCTTCTGCCCAGTCCATATTTCTGCTGGCAATTACTCTAAAAACGAGGATGACTACACGCTTACAGTGACCGAGAGTCAGACCTTAGGAGTCACTGTGTGTGCCTTTCACACAAGTGTTCTCAGGAGGGGGAATCCTTATATTAAAAATGAAAATAATATATGGAATGTAACATGTACATCTTGCAGACTATCACAGCATAAACCATGCTGTAATACAGCGCAATTCTGTGCTTGTCCTTCAATGCATGCCCGCTGCCTGGCTTCCAGTTAACTTAACCAAACCTTGGGAGGCAACACCTGGCATGCATTTGATTATCCAGACTCTCGATTCCCTGGTGCGTTGCACTTGAACGCTTTTTGGGGTTGTTGATGGCAGGAATTATATCCTTGTCGTTCTAATGACTGCTACCGCTGTTGCAACCACCGCCCCGGTAGAGACCGTGCAGACACAGCACGTTGTCAAGGACTGGGTACAACATGCTTCCCATGTGTGGAACACTCAGTTAAGAATTGACACCCGACTTGAATCTGAGTTAGCTGCTACTGAGAACACACTGCTATGGGAGATGGGATGGGAGAACAGATACAGAGCCTACACTTCCCAGCAACAGCTTGCTTGCCACTGGAATGTTACTCATTACTGTGTCACTCCTCTTAAATATAATGACTACACATACCTGGGATTTGGTTAAAAAAAAAAAAATAATCACCTCCAAGGAGCTTGGAGCAATGTGTCACTAGACATCGCCCGTCTCCAGGAACAGGTTGCTATTACCAGTCAAGCCCACCTTCAGGCTACCCCAGCCTCAGAAGTTCTGACTAAAATTGATTCTTTCTAAAAAGTTAACCCTCTAAGTGTAATCAAAGGCTTTGGAGGAGGTCTATGGGGAACCCGAGTACTGATGCTTCTTTGGGTTTCACTCCTTCTCATAGTCTGCAGATTCAGCCTCAGATCAATGAGAGAGTCCCCTGAGACTCATCTGTTATTGATCACGATGGCCCTGCAGTCAAGACAGAAAGGGGGCGATGTTGCAGCCTGGTGGAGCAGAGACCAGAACCTGCCCCATGACTGAAGGTTGCAGCGTACCACACCCCGTGATTGTCCTAGTAAGCAAGCCGAAGGGACGTGCTCTCTGCTCCGCTTCACTGCCTGCCCCTGCCTCTGTCTCCATGGAAACAAACCAAGATGTTCCTGATCAACAGCAGGGCCTTAACTTGCCTCCCCCTTTATGGTGCGCTGATCAAACTCGCCAGTGTAGCTGTTTCCAAGTGCTCTCACGTGACTTCTGCCAATAAAAGGGCGGGCCTCCAGTGGCCACCTGTGAACTAGCTTCTGACTAAATTGGCGAACATACTGATGCAGCATCCTAGACGTAGCTGACACGTTACAATCTGCTGAGAAAGTAAGACACAAAGCCATCAAGAAGGTCCATCTGCCATTGTTCCTGGGAGTCCAGTTCCACAGAGCCATGGAGTGATTAGGAGCAGTTGGTCAAACGACATATTGAGCAAGTCTTCTGTGTCTGAGCTTTGGATTGTTAAACTCAGGGAAGACTTTTAATATGTTTCAAAGTTACTGGGAGTGTGAGAGGATTGAGGAGAAGAAAATATGTTGCATCAAAATGTGCCACAGTACTGAACCGGATGCTCAAAATATTTTAAGATGGCAAATTTTATGCTCTGTGGTATTTACTTCTGTTTTCCTAAATTGCTGCCATGGTAAATAACAGAGCCAGCTTCACAGAGGGTTGTAGCAAACCTCATGGTAACTTAATATAAATCACCATACAGTCATCTCTGCAGTCACCAAAACCTGGGGATTCTCACGTCATTTATGTCGTCCCTGTATCCACAGAGGAGGAACCCACAGATACAGAGGGTCAACAGTATACAGGAGACTGATACCAGTATTCACATCACAAACCCTGTATAAGGGGAATCTTCACTATTGTTTGAGCACCAAAAAAGAGTCACAGCCTGCAGACTTGATCTAACCCCCCACATCCCACCTCATCTCACACAAACACAGACAGGTCCCAGCTCCTGTTTTCATCTAGAAAATGGGTCTCTTCACCCTCAGGCTAGAGCCGGGCTGACCCCCCGCACTCTAGGGTTGCAGAGGTCTCTTTGGGAGGATGTGAACTCAGCGCCCAGTCTCCTACAGAAGAGGCTGACCCGAGACTTACTGGATCCTTGGAGCAGAGCCTGGAGACCTGGATCAGTCAGGGAGGCTGAGGGTAAGCCGTGCGGGGCCGGAGCTGAGACCTCTCCAAGAACCGAAGAGGGGAGTCCTGAGCACAGAAGACAGTCCTCACCCCTGGGTTGTTGGGTTGGAGATGGGGCTGGGTGGGCGGGGACCATCTGCCATGTTGCTATCAGCCCTGACTCTTCTGTGGTTACCCTTGGGGAAGGTTCCAAGATGGTTTGTGTGTGTGTGTGTATGTGTATGCGTGTCTGTTAAAAGACATATAACATAAAATTGACTAGGTTAATCATTTTAAGTGTGCGGATCAGTCACATAGGGCTTCCCTGATGGCTCAGCTGGTAAAGAATCTGCCCTCAACAGAGGAGACCTGGGTTGGGAAGATTCTCTGGAGAAGGGAACAGCTACCCACTCCAGTATTCTGGCCTGGAGAATTCCATGGACTATACAGTCCATGGGATAGCAAAGAGTCAGACAGGACTGAGTGACTTCCACTTTTCAGTCAAGTTTTTTGTGCAAACAAACCAAGACTTCTTCTGGCAAAACTGAAATTCTACCCATTCAGCAACAACCCCTGCTTCTCCTTTCGCAGTTCCTGTAATCACTCTTCTACTTTCTGTCTCTATGAATCCGGCCACTCTAGGGACTTCATTTCAGTAGAATCAGTCAGTATTGGTCCTTTCCTGGAAGGCTGATTTTACTGGGTAGAGTGTTCACCAGGTTCATCCATGCTGTAGCATGTGTTAGAATCCCCTTCATTTTGAATGTGTAAGCATTCTCTATTGTGGGCACATACCACGTTGGCTTACCCATTTTTTTGGATCAATGAGCACCTGGGCCGCTTTCATGCTTTATTTATTGTGAAAAATGTTGCTATGAACAGGAGTGTAAAAATATCTCTTCCAGAGTGTGTCTTCAATTTTCTTGGGTGTAGCCTCAGAAGTAGAATTGCTAGATCTTATAGTTCTAGGAGCTTTATCTGCTTGTGATGGAGAAAGTGTTCACACATTGAGATATGGGGAACTCAGTTTGTCTTACACACGGTTCAGTCTGAACTGTGTGTACTAAGACAGCCTGTCGGACCCTCCCAGCTCATCTTTAACCACCGAGGGAAAGGGCATCTGTTTGGAAGATAAGGATGATAATGCCCTTATGGCATTTACGTGAACGCCCCCTGGAAGATACGATTCCCCGCCCAGACGCCAGGTCCTATATTCTCCCTATGTACTAAGTCTGTCTCTTGAAACCTTGAAGGAATGTACCCTGTTATATTGATGCATGTTCTTTGGATGAGGATAAGAATGAGCTGAAAACCATGCTTTAAGGAGCAGTTAGAGCTATTTCCGAGTCTGTCCCCCAGACTCTAATACTCGTTTTGGTTCAAATAAAACATTCCTATTCCCACTAGAGATTGTTTATTTTCATGTATACTTGAATTCTTTTGATCATCGTAGACCTTAGGCAGAAAGGGCTGTAAATCTGGGGATGCCACTCAAACCCTGCTCCCTCCCAGTTCCCTGACACCACTCAGCTTCCCACAGTCTGCACATGACCTGAGAGCACTCCACTGTGTGTGTGTGGGGGGGTCTTCCCTGGTGGCTCAGTGGTAAAGAATCTGCCTGCAATGCAGGAGATGCAAGAGACTTGGGTTCGTTCCCTGGGAAGCAAGATCCCCTGGAGGAGGGGGTACTGCTGATCCTATTCATGACACCAGTTGTCTCACTGTTCACCCTGTTCCCTGAACCCACGGTAGATACAGCGCAAGCCAAGAAGCTGGGGGGAGATGTGAGGAGTCGTAGAAACTGCAGACACATTTATTCTCTCCTGGCTGGCATGGCAGCCGTAACACAGCCTCTCTCCGGCTGGTGCAGCAGCCAGAACCATAACGTAGGTACCATGGAGCCGTAACATAACCTCATATAACACAACCGTGATGTTGCTGCAATGTGGCCCCAATGCTGGGCTCTCAGGGTGAAGCTTACAGGTGTCCTGCACACAGTAACCCATGATCAGCTGAGTACGTCATGATGCATATAAGTGCTATAAGTGATCTCAGCTGTTCAGGTTACTCAGTCGTGTCTGACTCTTTGCGACCCCATGGACTGAAGCACGCCAGGCCTCCCTGTCCATCACCAGCTCCTGGAGTTTACTCAAACTCATGTCCATCGAGTTGGTGATGTCATCCAGCCATCTCATCCTCTGTCGTCCTCTTCTCCTCCTGCACTCAATCTTTCCCAGCATCAGGGTCTTTTCCAATGAGTCAGCTCTCTGCATCAGGTGGCCAAAGTATTGGAGCTTCAGCTTCAGCATCAGTCCTTCCAATGAACTTTCAGGACTGATCTCCCTTAGGATGGACTGGCTGGATCTCCTTGTTGTCCAAGGGACTCTCAAGAGTCTTCTCCAACACCACAGTTCAAAAGCACCAATTCTTCACTGCTCAGCTTTCTTTGTGGCCCCGCTCTCACATCTATACATGACTACTGGAAAAACCATAGTTTTGACTAGATGGACCTTTGTTGGCAAAGTAATGTCTTTGCGTTTTAATATGCTGTCTAGGTTGGTCATAGCTTCTCTTCCGAGGAGCAAGCGTCTTTTAATTTCATGGCTGCAGTCACCACTTTCCAAGATTTTGAAGCCCAAGAAAATAAAGTCTGTTACCGTTTCCATTGTTTCCCCATCTATTTGCTGTGAAGTGATGGGACAGGATGCCATGCTCTTAGTTTTTTGAATGTTGAGCTTGAAGCCAACTTTTTCACTCTCCTCTTTCACTTTCATCAGGAGGCTCTTTAGTTCCTCTTCACTTTCTGCCATAAAAGTGGTGTCATTTGCATATTTGAGGTTATTTATATTTCTCCAGGCAATCTTGATTCCAGCTTGTACTTCATCCAGCCGGCATTTCACGTGATGTACTCTGCATATAAGTTAACTAAGCAGGATGACAATATGTAGCCTTGACATACTCCTTTCCCAATTTGGAACCAGTCTGTTTTTCTATGTCCAACTCTAACTGTTTCTTCTTGACCTGCATACAGAGGCAGGTGAGGTGGTCTGGTATTCCCAGTTCTTTAAGAAGTTTCCAGAGTTTGTTGTGATCCACACAGTCAAAGGCTTTAGTGTAGTCAATAAAGCATAAGTTGTTGTTTTTCTGGGACTCTCTTGCTTTTTCTATGATCTAACGGATGTTGGCAATTTGACCTCTGGTTCCTCTGCCTTTTCTAAATCCAGCTTGAACATCTGAAAGTTCTTGATTCACATACCGCTGAAGCCTGGCTTGGAGAACTTTCAACATTACTTTGTTAGTATGTGCTGCTGCTGCTGCTAAGCCGCTTCAGTCGTGTCCGACTCTGTGTGACCCCATAGACGGCAGCCCACCAGGCTCCACCATCCCTGGGATTCTCCAGGCAAGAACACTGGAGTGGGTTGCCATTTCCTTCTCCAATGCATGAAAGTGAAAAGTGAAAGTGAAGTCGCTCAGTCATTTCCGACTCTTCGCGACCCCATGGACTGCAGCC
>SJYQ01001480.1:30981-49662 GCA_006410935.1 Redunca redunca
TGGACTGGAAGAAACACAAGCTGGAATCAAGATTGCTGGGAGAAATATCAATAACCTCAGATATGCAGATGACACCACCCTTATGGCAGAAAGTGAAGAGGAGCTAAAAAGCCTCTTGATGAAGGTGAAAGAGGAGAGCGAAGAAGTTGGCTTAAAGCTCAACATTCAGAAAACAAAGATCATGGCATCTGGTCCCATCACTTCATGGGAAGTAGATGGGGAAACAGTAGAAACAGTGTCAGACTTTATTTTTTTGGGCTCCAAAATCACTGCAGATGGTGACTGCAGCCATGAAATTAAAAGACGCTTACTCCTTGGAAGAAGAGTTATGACTAATCTAGATAGTATATTCAAAAACAGAGACATTACTTTTCCGACTAAGGTCCGTCTAGTCAAGGCTATGGTTTTTCCTGTGGTCATGTATGGATGTGAGAGTTGGATTGTGAAGAAGGCTGAGCGCCGAAGAATTGATGCGTTTGAACTGTGGTGTTGGAGAAGACTCTTGAGGGTCCCTTGGACTGCAAGGAGATCCAACCAGTCCATCCTGAAGGAGATCAGCCCTGGGATTTCTTTGGAAGGAATGATGCTGAAGCTGAGACTCCAGTACTTTGGACATCTGACACGAAGAGCTGACTCACTGGAAAAGACTCTGATGCTGGGAGGGATTGGGGGCAGGAGGAGAAGGGGACAACCCAGGATGAGATGGCTGGATTGCATCACGGACTCGATGGACATGAGTCTGGGTGAACTCTGGGAGATGGTGATGGACAGGGAGGCCTGGCGTGCTGCAATTCATGGGGCCGCAAAGAGTCAGACACGACTGAGCGACTGAACTGAACTGACACCTATGAATGATCCAACCCAAACTGTCAATGATGCCAAGAATGGGAACCAATGGTCTGTGTCTTGCTTTTCTGCCTCTCACATCAGAGACCATTCCAGCCCTAATCCCCCACCATTCTGCCACCAAAGCCTTTCCCACCCCAGCACCCCCTCCACACTCTGCTCTTCCCATTCTGTCTCTGACCCCTGACTCCCCAGTGACCAGCAGCGCCAGGCCCAGGGTAAAAAAGTCTGGGTACGTGGCCAGGAAAGAGAGCATACACGGAGAGAAAGTTTCCTGTAACGCCTGAGAGATGTGGTTCCCAATGAGGCTGTCAAAAGTGTAGCTCCAGGCCCGGGCTACACTGGTGGTGCCTGCAGTGGCAGAAGGAATATTCACAAAATTGTGTGTGTGTGTGAGTGCATGTGCATGCACGCTCAGTCTTGTCTCATTCATTTCGACCCCATGGACTGTGGCCCTCCAGGCTTCTCTGTCCATGGGATTTCCCAGGCAAGAATACTGGAGTGGGTTGCCATTTCCTACTCCAGGGAATCTTCCCACCCAGGGATGGAACCCACGTTTCTTGTCTTTTTCATGGGCAGGCAGATTCTTTACCACTGCACCACCTGGCAAGCCTTCACAAAATAGGTCAGTTATTTAATCTGCTAGGAGGAGATCAATGTTATGCAAGAAAATAGCACAGGAAATTGGGACCAGGAGAGCTGGAAAGTGAGACTAGAAAATTTAAAACCAGATATAAGGGAAAATTCCATGAAAGCAGCAGTTGAGCAAAGACTTCGAAATGGTGAAGAGATGAGCCCATGGGACATGCCTCCTTCTCACACACTCCGTACAGTTCCCTGACCCCTGGGTTCTTGGTTCATCATTTAAAGAGAGCAGCATAGAGGTGAATAGAATGACATTGTGGGAGTTTCCTGCCACTGTTATCCTCTTTACCCCACAAGGTGGATAACAAGGTTCTCATGAACGAGTGAAGAGTGAAGAACTAAATCCTGCCTCTTTGTTTCCTGATCTTAAACCCACAACTTCCCCTGATCCATCATCTCACTGATGGCAAAGGACAGTATGAGGTTCCAGCCAGGAATGAAGGTGCATAGTGGACCCCTGGTGATGTAGCTGTAGAGATACGCAGTACCAGAGCATGGTACCCGGGCCCCAAACTCAGCATAGCAGAGCCCAGGCATCACACAAGACAGGCCAGCCACCAAGAAGGAGATGACGATCGCTGGTCCAGTGACAGACAGGGCCACTGCACCAGTGAGGACGTCCATGCCGGCTCCCAGGGTTCTGCCCACACCCAAGGCCACCAGGTCAAAGGTGTTCAGATGAGCTTTGGGACTTTCAGACTCCTCTATGGGTTCCAGTGGCCGCCTGTGGACCAGCTTCTGAGCAAACTGTCAAACATAACTAATGCAGCATCCTAGACACAGATGAGGAGGTTACGCTCTGCAGAAGAAACAAGGCACAAAGCTATTGAGAATGTCATCTGCCCTCGGCCCTGCGAGTCTAAGTCCATAGGGCAATGGCCTTGTGAGGGAAGTTCTCCATCTCCAAGCTTTGGTTTCTACAAACACAAATGAAACTTTTAATACATTTCAAAGTTATTGGAAGTGTAATAGGATTGAGGGGGCAAAAGATGCCGCATCAAAATGGGCCACATTACTGAAATGGACACAAAAGTTTTTAAGATGGCAAACTTTATGCTCTGTGATATGTTACTACCGTTTCCTAAACTGCTGCCTTGCTAAATAATAGAGCCAGCTTCACAGAGTTGTGGGTTGGAGCAAACCTGATGGTAATTTAGTATAAATCACCATACATACCAGTCATCCCTGAGGTATAACAATCTGGGGGTCCTCAAGTCCCTTACATCATCCCCGTGTCCACAGAGAAGGAGTCTGAAGATACAGGGGGTCAACAGTATACAGGAGACTGACATCAGTATTTACATCACAAACCCTGTATAAGGGGAATCGTTACTATGCTTTCTTTTTTTTGAAAGCAAGCAACATAATTTATTAAGTATGCAAGGCGATGCACTAAGGCTTTTTCATTTCATCTGCACATGATAAACGAATATGGCTATTTTCATTTGTACAAAACTCTCGTATAAGAAACTTATTTAGGTTACAATAAGTACTGAGCAGCCACATGGTGTATAAAGCTGATTTGTTGTTACCGAGGAAGGTTCCCCACCCCACTCCCGCAACACACACAAAACCAAGCCTGTGATGTTATATATGTACATTCAGAATTTTATTTCCAAACAAAGAACTGTAGCAACAACAATAGAAAAAATGCACTTGGAAATTATTCACAACCTGGTCACTGAGAACTGGGAAATATTCCATGCTGCACTGCTGCCCACCCACTGGGCTGAGGAGTGTGAGCAGAGGTGCAGCTGGAGGAGAGGCCCCCGTCCCAAGGCTCTGTGAGTTTTGTACCCAAAGCCTCAGCAACCAGAGGGAATGGTGAGAACTTAGAACCAAAATACTGTCATAGGCGAGGGTTTGACTGAAGGGCTTGAAAGATGTAAGCACCAAAGAGGGAAAGGGAGACCAGACAATATACGAAGCAGGGGTGAAGAGCTCAGTCTCCACTTCTAAAAATACTGGATGATCCTGGAGGTGGCCGTGGGTTGCAGTAAATGTAATCCCTCCATCGCAACAAACCCTCTGGCCACCCCAGATCTAGAAGCTTACTGTCCCCCTGAGAATGCCTCCCTCTCCCCCATGACGCCCTTCCAGCGCACCCAGGAGGCATCATGTCCTGGCCTCACACTCCTTCCTGTCTTCTCCTGCTGTCTGAGTGGAGAGCGAGTCCTCCAATCTCAGTCTCAACATTTAGGGAGTTCTCTCTGTCCTCTTCAACAAGGAGAGGCAGCCAGGTGGGATGGAACTCTGAAGTTTCAAAGAAAACCATTGATGCAGGTTCCACCCAGCGGAGGCAGTGCTGTTTACATAGACACGAATGAGTCTGAACACAGTATACCTGATAGGGGCCTTAGGAACCTAACAAGATAACCAGCAATTGCTTCATGACAGTGCACACACGTTCACGCTCACGTGTGGGCCTTGCCGCACATCCCCACAGACTGTCACGTGTGGTCTACAGGAAAATTCAAGTCCCTCAGGGGGCACCTGCCGTAACACTATGGTAACATGGTAACAAGGGTAACTTGACGCGGTAAACAAGCGTGAGATGCCCCTCATGTAATAACACACATCAACTGGATAATAATCGTTCAGGAAAAAAAAATCGTCTTCCAGCGCTGAGGTTACAGATTCCAAGTTAGCTACAAACATCTTTAAGTTCTTTTAAAGCTATGGCTTAAAGCAAAATAAAAACCAACACCTAAAATCCTCTAAACAACACCTGAAGAAATAATGAACCTCTACCAAGAACCAAGATTTTTGGTTGCTCACTTGGGAGGCTCTCCCACCAAATGGGTGATAGGGACTTTTTTTTTTTAAAGTGAGTTCACCACAGAGAAAGAAGCTGCTTGGTCCAATGAAGGGAGAGAGGATTTGTAGAAATAACCATCCTTTCTCTGGACTCCATCCAAAATTAGAACCCATAAACCCCTATTAACTACAATCCCCACCTTAGCAATAATCCTAGATTTCAAGTAATACTAAATATAATCTTAAACGAAGAAAAAAGTTCCAAAGGAAACCAATAGCTTCTTTATACAGGCACATGACTTTTCTGAGAAAGTTGAGAGTTTTTATCTGAAGGATAGAAATTGTTAAGAGGCAACAAGCAAACCTCACATACCCCACCACGCATCCTCCAATCATGCATGACCTTTCTCCCTAAATCCTTCCCTTCTTATTGCACTTTAACCTCTTCGGTATAAAATCCTCCACCCTATAACCTCTCCTGAAGCACCTCCCTCTAACCTCAATTTCCTTATGCTTTCATTATTTGGTAAAATTGCTTTATATTTAAAACAATAAATATTTATGTACTAAAAGCCAAAGATAAAATAAATAAAGCTAAATTTAAGTTGCTCAGCAGAGCTGTACGGAAGAGAAGCAGGAGCTCTTATGGAATCCCTCTCTGCCCCTACTCTTGACTGTACCTGCTTCCTGGTGAGTCTGAGGTTGGAGGAATGGCACGTTCTAGCCCACTCCCCAAAATGCCCCGAGGCGATTTTAGAACCTAAGGGAGCAGAGCTGGCCAAGTTGTCACATACCAAGCGGCCAATCCCTCCTGAAATGAAGGTAGCTTTACTTGGTCTTTCCTGAGCTGAAGAGAATGTCCAAGAAATGAAATTTTTAAAAGCCATTGACAACAACGACTAACCCCAGCCTTGGGATCCTCTGACTGCCCATCGACTGTGTGGATGAGAAAGGAATGGAATAGCAGCATTCAGAAACAGTCCTGGGTTACAACCTGATGAAGTCTCCCCGCTTGCTCGGGGGGAGGCTGCTTTGCGTGAGGGGAGGGAGGTGGGTAGGAGGCACTTCTTAGGCGCTGGTGTCCCTCGTGGGCTGGGTGCTGTTCATCTCCATGGTGGGGCCTTTCCCACCACGGGTTCCTGTCTGCACCGACCCTTCAAAGGCTCGTGTAATTTCCTCAAAAGTCCTGCCACGGGTTTCAGGAACTTTGAAGCAGGTGAAGGCCCAGAAGATAATGAGGAAGATGGTGAAGAAGATGAAAATGTAGGCACCTAAGTAGAACGTGGCCAAGGGGAAGGACAGTCCAACCAGAAAGTTGGAGGTCCAGTTGGAACAACCAGCCACTGCCATGGCAGCCGGACGGGGCCCCTGGCTGAAGAGCTCGGCCACAATAAACCAGGGGATGGGGCCTGGGCCAATTTCAAAGAAGGCCACGAAGCCCAGGATGGCCCCAATACAGATAAAGCTCATCCAGCTATAATCGTTCTTTAGCAACAAAGAAATCATAATGAGGATGGAACAGAAAGCCATCCCTCCAAGGCCAGTCAGGTGTAGAGTCCTCCTCCCAGCCCTTTCCACCAAGAACACAGACACCACGGTGAAGATGGTGTTGACCACACCTGTGCTGATGGTGGCGTAGACTGGCTCCTGGACACCTGCATCTTGGAAGATTCCTGTCGAGTAGTAGATCACCGTATTGATCCCAGAGAGCTGCTGGGAGAGCTGGAGCATGATGGAGGCAATGATGGGTTTCCGGTAGCTGGGGGCACGGAAGAGCCCCAGCACTGTGACTTGCTTCTCCCGCGACATCCGCACACTCTCCTCCTTCATCTCCTGGATGTCCCGAGCCACATCCTCGGTGCCCCACAATCTCTGGAGGATCTCCTTTGCCTTCTCCTCCTCCTTTCTGTTAATGAGCAAGAATCTAGGACTTTCAGGGCAAAACGGAAGGGCAGCGCACTGGACGATGGCTGGTATGATGGTGAAGCCCAGGAGCAGAGGCCAGAGATCTTTGGTCCCCAAGATGACATTTAGACCAAAGATCTGGGCCACCAGAATTCCGATAACGATGCCCAGCTGGTTGAGAGTACCAAAGGCGCCCCGCAGGGCAGTAGGTGAGATCTCTTCAATGTACATGGGCACGAATCCTGTGCAGAGTCCGCAGAAGAGGCCGATAACCAGTCGGCCCACGATCAGCATTCCAACCGACTCTGCTATTTTGCAGAGTCCCATAAGGCAGCCACCAACCAGGGCCAACAGGTTGACAATAAGCATTGAATTGCGCCTGCCAAATCGGTTGACAAAGAGTCCGATGGAGAAGGAACCGATCATACCACCCACGGAGAAGATGGCCACAGAAAAGGACCACAGGAATGTGAGGAGCATGCTGGACGGGGGGGCTTCTGACCACTCTTCCAAAGCATAATTGAGGAAGTCCTTTATGATCGCCTCAGGAGCATTGATGACTCCAGTGTTGTAGCCAAACTGGAAAGAGCCTATGGTAGCAACTGAGATGGCAAAGATCAGAGGTGCGGTGACCTTTGCGGTCCCCATGGTCCTAATTTAATTCTTTTCAAATCTTTGATAAAGATCTACGAGTGGGACTCCAGAGACCCCTCTTCCAGGCAGAAAAACCTCCAAAATGTCCTCTCTCGGCGGCAAGTTTTCCTCCGGGTCCTCAGTCTATTATTTCTATGTTAAAGAGTCTAAAAAGAGTCTCACAACCTCTAGACTTGATCCAATCCCCCTCTCCCCACCTCTTCTCACACAAACACAACAGCTGTCAGCTTCTTCTGCTTTCATCTGGAAAATGGGTTCCTCCACCCTCAGGCTGGAGCCAGGCTGACCCCCACCCCCTGCACCCTGGGATTGCAGGGGTCTCTTCGGGAAGATGTGAACTCAGCGCCCAGTCTCCCACAGAAGAGGCTGACCCAAGACTTACTGGATCCTTGGAGCAGAGCCTGGAGACCTGGGTCAGTCAGGGAGGCTGAGGGTAAGCCGTGCAGGGCTGGAGCTGAGACATCTCCAAGAACTGAAATGGGGAGTCCTGAGCACAGAAAACAGTCCTCACCCCTGGGCTGTTGGGGTGGAGATGGGGCTGGGTGGNGATGGGGCTGGGCGGGCGGGGAGCAGTGTTGCTATCAGCCCTGACTCTTCTGTGGTTACCCTCGGTGGGGTGGTTCTGAGAGGTTTTTTTATGTGTGGTAAAATACCCATAACACAAAATTGACCATTTTAGCCATTTTTAAGTCTGCAGGTCAGTTGTGTTAAGTACCTTCAAATTTTGTGCAAACTTCAGAAGTTTTTCATCTTGCAGAAACATCAGTTCTGTTCCATTCAGTAGTAATTCCCATTTCCCGTTCACAGTTCCTGGCAATTACCCTTCTACATTCAGTCTCTATGAATCTGACCACTCCAGGTACTTCATTTTAAGTGGAGTCATTCAATATTTCTCCTTTCCTGGCAGGTTTATTTTACCTAGTAAAATGTCCACAAGGTCATCCCTATTGTATCTTGTGTTAGAACTCCCTTTCTTTTTAATGGTGAACAATACTCTATTGTGGGTGCCTACCATATTGGCTTATACATTCTCGATCAATGGAAAACTTGTGTTGCTCTCATGCTTTAGTTACTGTGAAACATGCTGTGAACAAGGATTTGCAAATATCTCTTCCAGAGCGTGCATTCAGTCCTTCTGCGTACATCATCAAAAGAATCACTGACTCAGTCATAAGATTTTTATCTGCTTGTGATGGAGAAGATGTTCACATATTGAAGTATGGGGACATTGTTTTGACTTATAATACACGATTCAGCCTAAACTTTGTGTGAAATAAACCCTCACAGAATGTCTTCTTTAACAAGTGAAGTAAAGAGCATCTGTTCTGAAGATAAGGATGAATAACTCCCTCCTCATGGCGTGAGTGTTAGCACTCTCTGGGAGATAAGGTTCCCTTCCCAGCCACCAGGGAGCTGCTGTCTTGCTGTCTGTGTATGAAGTCTGTCTCTTTTGAAACCTTGAAGGAATACACCCTGTCGTGTTGATGTATGTCCCGTGCTTGGATGAGGTAGAAGACTGCGCTGGACCCCACGCTTCAGCAGAGCAGGTCCTCAGAGCTCCAGGGACACTGTCTCCCTTGCTGCAGTCCTCAGTTTGGCTCAATGAAAACTCTTTTCTATTTCAGTTATGTACTTTTCATTGATCGTTTCTGTGGACACTTGAGATCAAGGACCTTGAGAAATACGAGCTGTAAGACTTGAGATCCCACTCAACCCTGCCCCCTCCCAGTCCTTAGAACTACCATCTGACCCAGCAAGTCCATTCCTGGGTATATATCCAATAAAAACAAAATCACTAATTTGAAAAGATGCAATGTTCATAGCAGCATTATTCACAATTGCCAACAAATGGAAGCAACCTAAGTATCCATCAACAGATGAAGGGATAGGCCTGCGACTCCCCGCAGTCCACACCTGACCTGAGGCACCCCAGTGTGGGGACCTTCAAGCTCAGCTGTGCCCCAGCCAGGAGAAGGCAGCTTAGCATGTCTGATGTGAATTCAAGCAACACAGACATTGAACAAGCACTGTGCTCTGTTGAGTCTTGAACAGTTGATGGGAGAGGATAAAGGGGATGTGACTTGGTCTTCCTCAAGGAGTTCTGTTGCTGCAAGAGCCGAGCACAGAGATGGAGAAGCGATACTTGATGTGAGAAGTCAGGAGCTCTGCTCCTCATGGAGGAAAAGCCGGGAGCAGAAAGTGGAGTGTCGAGGGGGAGATGGTGGTACTGGAAAAGGGTGGACTAGATTCTGACCTCCATCAGATGACCCACATGCTGAAACACAAACCACAAGCCAGCAACATGGGTCTTAAGTGTAATGGTTGACTATTGCATCAACTTCTTTAAGAACTGAGCTATAGTTGATTTACAGTATTGTCATTTTGTTTTTTAAAACCAGCCACACAAGAGGGAATGAAGTAGATGAAGCTGTTGTGGAGAGCTTTAGTTCTTTTTCTGGCTGCGTAGTATATCATTATATGTATACACACACACACATATAAATATTTATATGACATCTTCTTTATCCATTCATCTGACTTTCTTTTAAAAAAAATTGTTTATTTATATTCCCTTTGGCTGCGCTGGGTCTTCCTTGGTGCACGTGGGCTTTTTCTAGTTTTAGCAAGTAGGGGCTGCTCTCTAGTTGCGGTGAACAAGCTTCTGATTGTGGGGTCTTTCTTGTTGCAGAGCATGGTTTCTAGCTGCAAGGGCTTCAGTGTTTGCAGGATGCGGGTTAGCAGCTGTGGTTCACAGGCCTAGTTTCCCCATGGCATGTAGGATCTTCCCGGACTAGGCATCATATATCTGTGTCCCCTGCACTGGAAGGTGAATGGACCACCAGGGCAGGCCTATCCCTTCATCTGTTGATGGATACTTAGGTTGCTTCCATTTGTTGGCAATTGTGAATAATGCTGCTATGAACATTGCATCTTTTCAAATTAGTGATTTTGTTTTTATTGGATATATACCCAGGAATGGACTCGCTGGGTCAGATGGTAGTTCTAATTTTAGTTTTTAGAGAAACCTCCATATTGTGTTTCATAGTGTTTGCACAAATTTACACTCCCAACAACAGGGTATGAGGGTCCCCCTTTGTCCAAATCTGCCTTCTGCTCTCCTGAGTTTTGTCTTCATATGTGGTACTGGAACGAATCCTCCTTCCCAAGGTTATGTCTCAGTAACTGGCAAGCAGGTTTATGGTGTTGGGTCATTATGTTACCTCCCCATTACAGAGTCAAGAGATCCATGCTAGCAGGATACCAAGATAGCTGGTGGCAAAGTCTTTGGGAATCTTGGTTCCCAGCCCAAGGGTATGTGTAAACAGAAATATACTTAGAAATCTACAAGCCATCATTGCTCAAATAACTGAAGAAACCACAGAAAGAATTGTAGCACAACAGAGATACCTCAAATGCTCAGCCAAAGTAGGTTTTAGAGAATAGAATTGCCCTAGATTTTCTACTGGCCAAACAAGAAGGCATTGTACTATTAGTCACATAACTTCTTTGACTTATAGAAGACATTGAGACACACATAGAAAAAATTTTCCAAAGGGCAAAATGGTTGCAAAATGTAACACCGACTGACCCTTTCAATGACCTGATTAGTTGGTTCCCCTTGGGACTAGGCAAAATTTCCATGCTGCTTTATAGATTATCATTGTTTTAATATTATTATCCTTTCCCTAGCTATCAAGTTACTCACGACATATATCCCCATCTGCTTGAAGTCTGCTGCCAAAACCGCATATACAAACGATTGTACAGGAAACCGAGATGATGGATCAAATGTATAATCTATCAGACGGCTTCCCATGTGGGTCTGTGGCAAATAATCCGCTTGCCGATGCAGGAGATGTGTGTTTGATTGCTGGGTTGGGAAGATCCCCTGGAGAAGGGAGCGGCAACCCACTCCAGTGTTCTTGCCTGGAAAATCCCATGGACAGAGGAACCTGGTGGGCTACAGTCCATGTTCCAAAGAGTCTGACCCAACTGAGTGAATGTGTGTACATGTGTTCCCCATCCTGAACCCCCCTCCCACCTCCCTCCCCATCCCATTCCTCTGGGTCATCCCAGTGCACCAACCCCGAGCACCCTCTATCATGCATCAAACTTGGACTGGCGATTCATTTCACTTATGATAATATACATGATTCAATGCCATTCTCCCAAATCATCCCACCCTTGCCCTCTCCCACAGAGTCCAAAAGCCTGTTCTATACATCTTTAAAAATAAGGTCTATACATTGTTTAATTAAAGGCGGTGCTATAGCACACTGGACAGACTACAGTGTAGTATAAAGTAACTTACATGCCCTGGAAAAACAAAGAGCTGTGAGACTCTCTTTATTGCCAAATCTCCTTACTGCAGTGGTTTGGAGCCAAATCTCCAAGGTACGTCTATATTAACTCTCCACTTTGGGTCATATCATTTAATTGTTACAGAAAGTGCATCATTTTTCCTTGCTGGAAAATTGTCCACATTCTGGTTTTGGCCAATAATGTTTTTGGCTGAAACTCTTAGGTCTTCTATGAACTAGAAGTTGATCTAGAAGCTTGAGTACATTCTGATTCAGCTTCTCATGAAGACTCTTTCATGGACAGTATTCTGTGTTGCCTATTACAGCACACTGGGTAACATGGGATATCTGGTTGTCCCCCAGTGGTAAGGGAAGAAGAGCAATCAGGTGATGTCAGCCTCCTCCATCAAAGTTTTACTCAAAAGAATCAGTCTCCATGAACTGCTTTCTAAGCCTGTTATCCCAGAACTTGTAAGATACTGTATGTCCTAATTCTGTTCATCTTCACCTGTTTTTAAATGAATCTAATAGCTTGTACTCAATATCTTGACCTCCATCCCTCGTTCACTCTACATCAGCTGTTCATTCCCACCAACAGTCCTCTACTTCATTATTACCAATGTCTTCAATGTCCATAAGCCCAATTTAAACATTAATTCTGCAGCAGCACCTGTTAATCTTGTCTCTCCAATTTCACTTCCTTTTAGGTCTATGCAACTGTAGCCATTTATCAACCAACCATTACTTCCCACTCACTTCCCTCTCCTCTGGCAAAGCAGGAGTAATTTTTTCAATAAAGAACTTTTCCCCATCAACTCTACTGCGTAACTCTAAGAGTATGTGACTGGCTTCCCTGGGGGCTCAGTCAGTTGAGAATCCACCTGCAATGCAGGAGAAATGAGTTCAATCCTCGGGGCAGGAAAATTCCTTGAAGGTGGAAATGGCAACCCACTCCAGTATTATTGCCTTGAAGAATCCCCATGAACAGAGAAGCCTGGTGGGCTACAGTCCACGAGGTCACACAGGTCCAATGCAACTTAGCAACTAAACCACCACACTACACTATAACTCAATAAAGTTGGGGAAAGAGATACAAATGACCATTTCCTTTTATCAGAAATGATCTAATTTATAAGTAACTATTCTCTTTTTCTTAAAGTCTGCTTTGTTTGGTATTGACACAGCTACCTTGGCTTCCTAGTATTACTGTTTGCACGATATACTTGTTCCCTTGCTTTTACTCTCAACCTATTTGTATCTTAATACGTAAAGTGTAACTCTTGACAAAATGTGTAAGCTGCCTGTATTTCCTTTCCAAGTTTCAATCTCTGTGTTTTTGCTGAAGTTAGGCATAGGAATGTGCATCTTACGTGAAGGTTAATATTTTATTCCCTCCTCTAGTTGCTGGTTATGCTGGTATACTTTCTTCATGAAAATTCATCTTGTTGCTCACTAACAAAGCATGCACTTTTCTAGATGCATATTATTCTTTTAAAAGCTTGCTTAAAAATTGTAAAACATTCAAGTCATTTTGTCCACTAGCAACAAATACACAGCAGCAAATGCATTTCACCTTCACAGGCCATAGAGACTCAGTGTCCCTCGAACCAGCAGATCCTCCAGTGCATGGAGGGGTTCCACACAGCATCTGCTTCCTGTGGCTAAGATGATTCATGACCTGATATGTTTTTATCAAGAGTCTGGGAGGCGGAGGCTGCTGGCTGTGGCTCACTGTTCTCCTCCAGGCTGTGTCGGATCCCATATCCAAAGTATACGGCAAATCCTAGGAGGGAAATGAGACAGAGAGAAGGAAGAGGAGGTGCTCTCCTCACTTACAGGTGCCCAGCAGTGCTCCTATCGTGGCCAAGACAGTTTGGGGGAGTTCAATTTGGGTCCAGTCACTCAAGTGGACTCTTTATCCCAGAAAGTCACTTACCAGTCACCATCCAGATGCCAAACTGGGCCCAGGCCCCAGAGGTCATCTGCATCATCAGATAAATGTTCAGAAAGATGCTCACCAGCGGGAGGACAGGCAGAGCAGGGACCCGTGGGCAGAGTCAGTTCACCCCTGGACACAGCCCAGACGTCCGAAAGAGAAACCCTATCCCACGGCTGTGGGGAGACTCCAGTCCTACTCAGGCTGTGCATTCAGTGCCTACTGAGATTGTGTGTGTAAAGCACTGAGTGTGGATCAGGGAAGCGTCTGTTTGTTTTAGTAATTTCGCTTCTTCCCTGGTCCAGCAAATGATGTTTAGGCCATGAAGCGTGCAGACTTCATTCACTCGAGGTGGATAGTTGGGCACATAAGGTCACTTGCCTTAAAATAAAGGTGAGTAGGGCTCTGGGGCTGCCTCCAGATGATGGCCGTGACCCCAGTGATGAGCAGCAGCAGCAGCACAGCCACTGTTGTGAGCCCGGGGTCTCCAGAGAACACCTGGCTGGGCCACTGGGCCAGGACCAGGCTCAGGATGGTCAGCAGGAGAACTGCAAGGGTCAAGCAGGAGGAGAACAGGCTGGACCCAGAAGACAAAGATGTCAGGACCTGGGGTCACACCCTTTTCCAGGCTGCCCACAGCAGGAAGAGCATCATATCTCCAAGATTCCTCCTCAGCTGACAAAGACAGAATCCCACTCTATCTTGTCAGTTTCAGAGTATAACCAAAGAGAAGTCCCACAGCTCACCAAGCAGGAAGGCACATCCATAGACAATCTGGCCAGATTTCCGGGTGGGGGTGGTGTTGATAGGGTCACACAGACTCTTCAGAATGTTTGAGGTTCCTCCTTCTGGTACAGATTCCAAAGGACTTCCTTCAATATCTGGCTTCATCTCAATTTTCTCCTCTGTTTTCTCCTGCTTGCTTAAATTCTGATCTTGCTGGTACCTTAATTAGAGGTATTAAAGCAATATTAACAGCAGCCCCTATTCAGCCAACATCACATAGCCTATTCTACATCAGTCTTGCATTAAGCAGAGCAGGACATTTAGAAGACAGCATGAAGGCAGATTACCTCCCCATCAGTCCCCATGAGTCCATGGCCCACAGTCAAGATGTAGTGGAGTCTCACCTGAGGACAAGACCAGAAAGAGCCACTAGGGAGTAAACAAGCAGGGTCCCAACTGACACAAGGTCCACAAGATCTCTGAACTCAAAAAGTAATGCCATGATCCCTAGAATGAGGGCAGGAACAAGGTTGGGGAGAGAGTGAGCAACCACTGGACATATGCAAGATAAGGACATTGACCAAAGATGGAACGGGTTTTGTTTATTCACCTGCGAGGCTCCCAGAAGCCATGATTGCCATGACGGGGGTGCCTGTGTGATCATGGATCCAGGCAAGTCCCCGGAAAAGGAGCCCATCCTCTGCCATTGCACAGATCAGCCGAGGCAATGTGAACGTAATACCCAAGAGGCTGGGAGAGGAAATGGGGACACTTGTGAGGACGTGAAGAAGCAGGAGAGACCAGGGCATCTGCCCCGTAGTCTACATGGGGCAAGGTGTCCTTCCCTCTTGTCTCTCAATCCCAAGGGCTGGGATACTGGAGCATCTGACAGTAGATGGGGAGAGAACCAAGACACTGACCTGGATGTAAGAGCACAGAGGGTGCCAACAATTAACGACATATCTGGCAGCATCCCAGCCAACATGGAGAAAAGCCTGCGGAAAGGGGCTGTCAGGGTGAATCAGGTAGTAGGGCACCATGAGGGTGAGTGATGCCGAGACACCAAAATACACCAAGAAACAGTTGAAGAGTGTGATCATGATGCCCAAGGGGATGGATCGATCAGGATTTAGAGCTTCTTCCCCTGCAGGGAGAATGGAAGTTCTGGGTCAGGAAAACACACTGAGGTGAAATCACAAAATCAAATTCCCTCTTGACGTCCAAACATAGTCTAACCTTCTACCGACCCTTACACCCAAGGGCAGCCCAAACTATGCCCACATCCCTGATGAGACACACAATGACCATGTTACCTCTAGTGGCAATGGAATCAAAGCCAAGAAACGAGTAGAAACACGTAGCTGCTCCGTGGAGAATCCCTTCATAATCAAAGGGCACAAACCCTCCAGAACCCAGAGGACCCAAGCTACAGTGAAAGAAGGAATGAAGGAGAAGGTGGGTGAGGTGAGTTCAGCCATGTCTACTGGACTCTGCCATTTAGCACCACAAGTCCTGGGCCCCAGAACCCCTGTCGCCTGGATCCATCAGCCCGTTTATCTCTAGTCTCCACCATATTCCCATATCAGCGCTCCCACGAGCGTTACTATGGCCAAGAGAACCCTCCTAACCTCGAGTGTCACTGGATGCAGACGTGTTCAATGCGCAGTCCTGTTCCGTGAGCTTCCAGTTGTGCAGGTCTCCTTTGATGAAGCCAGAGAGGATGATGAAGCTGAGGACCAAAATGTTGATGCCCGTGAACACTTTATTAACCAGGGCTGACTCACGAGTTCCCAGAACCTGCAGTCCTGCAGGAAAGATGGAATGTGGAGCATATAAAATACTAAGTCCATAGATACAGAAAGCAGACTAGTGGTATCTGGGAGTTTGGGCACTGGTGGTGATGGACCAATGGACAGTGACTGCTCAGTGGGTACAAGGTGTCCTTTAGGGGTGGTGAAAATGTTTGGAACCAGATGGAAATGATGGTTACACAACATTATGAATGTACTAACTCCCACTGAATTGTACACTTTCAGATGGTCAATTTCTGACTGTGGCAACCCTCTCATAATATTAACTTCTAGCAAATCATCTCATGTATATCTTAAATTTATACTGTGTTGTATTTGCATCTCAATAAAGCTGAGGAAAATAATAAAACGTTTTATGTTATTTTAATTTCCTGTCAATTAAAAACACATCTTTGGGGACTTCTCTTGTGGCCTAGTGTTTAAGAATTCGCTTTGCAATGCAATCTGCGGGTTCGATCCCTTGTCAGGGAACTAATATCCCACATGCCTGAAAGCAGCCAAGCCTTCGAGTCCCAACTACTGAGCCCATGCACTTTGGAGCCTGTGTGCCACAAATAGAGAGTCTGTGTGCCACAACTAATTCCCATTGCAGCCAAATAAATAAATAAAATTTTAATAGATATTATTATTAAAACAATCACATTTTTGATATCAGTACAGAGAAGAAACTTATGGTCTAAGTAAATGATTCTCAGCTGGGGTGATTTGTCCACCATGTGACATGTGGCAACATCTGGAGATATTCTAATTTTCCCAGAGATGCTACTAAGTATCCAACAAAGATTATTTAAAAAATCTGAAATGCACACCTCTAAATCTATGTATAACCCAGTCCAAATTGTCAATAATACCAAGAATGGGAAAGAATGGTCTGTGTCTTGCCTTCCTGTTTCTCATATCCCAGATGCTTCTTTTCAGTCCTAATCGTCCACCATTGTTCCATCCCAACGCTTTCCCACCCCAGCTTCCCCTCAATACCCAACTCTCCACATCCTATCATGGACTCCTTCTCACCTGTTAACAGCAGTACCAGGCCCAGGGCAAAAAAATCTGGATATCTGGCCAAGAAGTAGGGCATTTGCAGAGAAAAAGTTTCCTGTAACATCCTAGAGATGTGGTTTCCAATTAGGTTGTCAAAGACATAGCTCCAGGCCCTGGACACAGAGGAGGTGGCTGCAGCAACAGAAGAAGGAATGTTCATTGACAAACATAAATCGATTTCTAATATGGGATATATTTTGAGGGGAGGGGACTCCAAGCAAAATACTTAATCTCAAAGAGTCTTTTTTCATCGTTTGGGGAGGGCAGATCCAGATGATTCACAAAATAAGTCAACTAATTAATATTCTAGGAGATCAGTGTTACATGGAAAAATGTAACAGAAATTTGGGGCCAGAAGGGCTGGAAGGTGAGGGTTGAAATTTTAAATCCAGATGTAAAGGAAAATCCCATGAATCCAACAGCTGAGCAAAGACTTCAATACAATAAAGGGATGAGGCTGTTGGACACGCCTCCCTTCTCACCCGTTCCCTGTAGTTCTCTTTCCTCTGGGTTCCTGGTCCATCATTTAAGAAAAACAAGACAGAGCTCAGTAGAACGGCATTTTGGAGTTTTCCTGCTACTATTATCCACTTCACCCCACAAGGTCAATAATAAAGTTCTCATGAATGAGTGAACGTAAACCCCACCTCCTATCTCTTGATATTTAAGCTACACACCTTCCCCCTCCCCACCATCTCACCAATGACATAGGATAGGATGAGGTTCCAGCCAATGATGAAGGCACACAATTGTCCCACAGTGACGTAGATGTAGAGATACGCAGTTCCAGAGTGTGGTACCCGGGCCCCAAACTCAGCAAAGCAGAGACTAGACATCACACAGGACAGGGCGGCCACCAGGAAGCAGATGACAGTTGCTGGTCCAGCTCTCACTTTGGCCACTTCACCAGTCAGGATGTACACGCCAGCTCCCAGGGTGCTGCCCACACCCAAGGCCACCAGGTCAAGGGTGTTAAGATAAGCTCTGGGTCTCTCTGCCCTGAGCTCCAGTGGACGCCTGCGGACCAGCTTTTCACCAAATTGGCCAACATACTGGCGCAGCATCCTAGACATAGTTGAGGAGGTTACAGTCTGCAGAGAAAAAAAGCCACAAAGCCATCAATAATATCTATCTCTCCTTGGCCATGAAAGTATAATTCCTTGGAGTAATGGAGTTATAGGAAGCAGGAGGCAAAATAACACATCAAGTAAGTTCTGATCTCTGAGCTTTGGTTTCTACAAACATGAATAAAATCATTAATGTGTTTTAAATTTACTGGAAGTGAAAGAGGGTTGAGGGGAGCAAAAGATGTCATATCAAAATGTCCCACATTACAGAATTGGACACTTAAAAATGCTTAAGATGGCAAATTTTATGTCATTGTGTACTTTACCACTATTAAAAAAATTGCTGCCAATGATAGATAATAGAGCCAGCTTCACCGAGTCGCTGGTTGTAGAAAACTTCATGATAATTTAATATAAATCTCCATACAATTATCTCTGTGGTTATCAAAATGTGAGGATTCTTGAGTCCCTTACATTGTCCCCACATCCACAGAGGAGGAGCCTGCAGAAACGGAGGCTAACAATATACAGGAGACTGACATCAGTGGTCCACACACCATAAACCCTGTATAAGGGGAATCTTTAATATTGTTTGAACACTGGTCTAAAATGAGTCTCAACCTCCAGATTTGATCCAATCTCTCCCATCCCAACCTCTTCTCTCACAAATACAAGAGCTCCTAGCTCCTGCTTTCACCTGGAAAATGGGTCTCTCCACCCTCAGTCAGGAGCAGAGCTGACCCTCCACACTCTGGGATTGCAGAGGTCTCTTTGGGAGGATGTGAACTCAGCACCCAGTCTCCCATAGAAGAGGCTGACCCGAGACTTACTGGATCCTTGGAGCAGAGCCTGGAGACCTGGGTCAGTCAGGGAGGCTGAGGGTAAGCCATGCGGGGCTGGAGCTGAGACCTCTCCAAGAACTGAAGCGGGGAGTCCTGAGCACAGAAGACAGTCCTCACCCCTGGGTTGTTGGGGGTGGAGATGGGGCTGGG